>MU260057.1:930000-1262500 GCA_020310875.1 Ceratopteris richardii
CTTTATATAGACTCTTGAGGATATGGCCATGCCTTTTTGCCATGAATTTGAATTCAAAATTAGGTGGGTTTGTTAGTTTATATTGATTGGCATCTTTTCCTACAATCTAGGAGAAGAGAAAGTTGAAATCGCATCTAATTTTTGATTGATCGAGTGAGAATGAATCCCAAATAAAAACTTCTAACTCATGGACTTTAGGCCTTTTACTCTTCCCTTTTACAAACATAAATACCTTGAACCTTACAAGAAATGATCATAAGTGATCAACCAATACAAAGAAAATGTGTGCACATAAGTGCTATTCTTCAAGGTATATCCATAACATCCAAATAATTTATTTGATGTAGAGCATATCCACCCCAAGGATAATGAAAGGTTGATGTTCCAACAAATGTAACAATGATGTTGAGTCTCCACACTAGATCCACTCTCAATCCGAGCTTTTTAAGGTTTGAACATCATCTCTGAGTCTTCAAGGAGAGGATTTGCGACTATAGAACTTGATTTTGTTTCTTAAAAGTCTCCTTGACCTCTAAGATTCTATATTTTCTGTTGCTCTAGCACAATGGTGAGAACCACGTTAAGAAGCTCCACCTCCTTAATGTCAATCCGCGGAAGAGATAGGAGTGATATGAAGATCGTGAATGTGAGATGAAGTGAGAGTGAAGGTGAGAAGCATAGAAATGCACACACGCATGCACACACACTACGAAGAGACAAGCAAGACACAATGGAAGGTGAGAAATTAGCTCTATTACTCAAGAACACTCTTACAAGCTCAAAATAGCTCTAAGCTCACACTAGCCAACCTCAAAAATGAGCTCTCTAGCTCTTTTTATAGTTTCTAGACTAGTTTTGACCGGTTTTCACATCTAGTGACCGGCATAGTTAAAAATTAGGTCCTAGATGCTATTTGGAAGGGTAAACGATATCTAAAAATAACGAAAATTGGTACGCGCATTCTACCTAAGCTCCTCAAGCTCGAGGACTCCTCGGCTTGCACAAAATGGAGCTATGGATTACAAAATGAGGTTTTCTATGTTACATATGTTACAATTAGTGATAAAAATCACTGTTGAATGTTTTGAAAAGTGATAAAAAACATATTTGTTTGAGAAATTGATCCGACTGGCTCCCTGCTCCGTCGTTACATGCTTCCGTGGCGTCTGTGCCTCTGGCTGCTTCCAACACCCCCCTCCCTGTCGCTTCTGTCATCCTCGACAGAACCTTGTTGTGCGGTCTGTAGGATGTAGTTTTGTAGGAGGTCGTGAGCGAGGGTGTGCTCGGATACTCGAATGCCTCGGGCTAGGTCTGCCTCGAGCTTCTCCCAATTAACTGGTTGTGGTTCATCTGATGGTGGGAGTCTGTAATGCGTGGAATACACCAACTGTTCACAAGCAAATAATTACAATAAGTGGGTCGGCCTGCTGATGAACACTTCAGAGTGGTATTCCCAGAAACCGGTGGTGAACATTTCTTCGAATGTTTGCTTGTAGCACGCCGGTAAGTACTTGACTCTGCAATGCCAGGCATAACACACCCGGAGCGATGGCGTCGTACTCATGTCATATGCGAGATCCAAGTTGCCATGCTCAAAGCCCGGGGTATTAACATGTGGTGCTTTGACTCGCCGGAAGACTTTAAATATCATTTGCATCATGTCAAATATCTTGAGAGTCATATGCGCTGCGATATCATCCATATATCTCAAGCGAGGGAGCCAGTGACGAATCGTTGCCATCATGTAGCCAATTGTCGGTGATCCTGTAGGTGGCCTGAAATATGGGTAGTTCAGCCAGTCTTGGCACTGCTTATTGTTTTGTACTTTGATAGCGAAGGCAGTCCAGGAGCGGCGACGTGGCACGGGTCCCCAACATGGGTTGTATTTTAAATGTAAAGGTGCCTTAACCCATGTGCTCATCATTTCAGGGTACTCCTGTAAAAGACGTGTATGCCAATCTGGTTGATAAATAGTGCCTTGTTGCGCATCCAGTGGCAAGTCTTCAGGCTCGAATTGAGTTGCATGTGATGGCTTCTTGCCAGTTCGCTTCTCTATGGCCAGCTGGTATTCGGCCATTAGCATGAAGTAAGATTTGTATTGAAGCTCATGCCCGGATATGTACCTGCGTGGGGCCAATTGAGCAAAGTAGGGAGATTGCAAAATTCTTTCTTCGATCATGGCCATAGCATGTAGCTGGGCCTCGACTCTAGCTGAGTGCGTTGTTCCAATTTCCTCAATAGTCTTCATCCACGTGGGGGTCGGAAGTTCATACGTCATCTGGCCTTCAGCCGTGACACGTCCGCCTGGGATAGGTTGTGGCTCGTACGCTTCTTCAAATGTTTCCTCCACCGGGATGGTGACCGTTTCTTCTTCAGCTGGAAGCTCAAGTGGGGAATCTGGCCTTGGTGGCGCTTCATATACTGCAATCCCTGATTCAAGGGTCGATACCTGGGCCCGTAATGAGTTGAGTTCCTCTAGGAGGTCAGGAGAGGGGTCCACAGGTTCTGGTACTTCTGCTGCTACTTGTACTTGTTGTGTTGCCGGTTCTCTGAGCTGTAGTAGCTTGTGATCTTCCTTTAACTTCTGATGCTCTTCGTTCATCCGATCATAGTCCTCGAGCAGTCTAACATGGTCTTCTAGCAACATCTTCATTGCTTCGGATGGGATTGCCTTGAATCTGCTAGGACTTAAGGGTTGTTCTGGATGGTCCAATGCCGCTTCCAAATTCTCTCTATTCTGCTCTTGGAGTCTCTGGTTCTCCTCTTTTGCTGCGGCTAGGTGTCTTCTTAGTAAGCCCATGTTTCGTGTTAGCGTTGCATTGCAGACTGTCTGGGCTCTTAATAAGTTATCCAAGTCAGCAGTGGCTTCCTTGGTCTTTTCTTCGCTTTCTAGCTCCAATTTGTGATATGCCTCGCGTAATTCCTGGTATCGGGTGTTCAGAGAGGCATTCTCAATAGACAATAAATTAAGCTGCGACTGTAAGTCATTGGTTTTCCTCTGCAGCTGCTGATAATTATCACCAAGAGATGTGAACTCATCTGTGACTTGCGTCATACACATGAACATCTGTCAGAATGCATTATCTACAGTGGGTGATAGTATTAACGGGGTGCTAAATGAAGATGCAGTTGATGTAGATGCAACGGGAATGGGGAATGGGGATGGGAAGGTGGATGATGTAGTGATTGTTGAAAATTGGAATGTGCCTAAAAATGTTTGTGCCGTGAGTGAAGTGAGTGATGGTGCAGCGGGTGGTGAGATGTCCATGTCAGTGGATGTATCTAGTGCGGTGACCGTGAATATTGGTGTGATCGTGGGTGCTCATGCTGGTGTAAATACGGGATTTACAAAGGTTGAGGGGTAATTTACAGGGGGGCTGGCTGGAGCAGCTTGGTGGAAAGGGGAAAGAGGGGTTACAGTGGGTCGGGGAGGTGAGACGGGGGAGAAGGTTAATGGCGGGGGGGATGGGAAAAGGGGTCTTGGAGTTGTGGGGAAAGATGGAAAAGATTGATGAAGGAATGGGTTGGATAGAAAGGTGGGTGTGGGAAGGGGTATATTAGGGCTAATGGGCACGGGAATTGTGGGGTGAGTGGTCGTAAAGACGGTTTCTGAAGATGTGGGTCTGGGGGAAGGAGGGTGAAGAGGGGAGGTTGGATGGACGGGTGGTGAGGTCGGTACTTCAGTGACTACTGAGGTTTGTACAGCTGGAGCACGGGGTGGGGAATCTACAAAGATGGTTTCAACTGCCACCGAACTTTCGGGGACGAGGCGTGCCTCCCTGGCTTGTTCTGAAGATTGTGCTCCGGTCGGTACACGAATGTATTCACCGGGCTTTGAAAGTAGTCGTACTCTGCGGGGGTCAAACTGTGGTAGTGGCTTTCTTTGCAAGTACCTGAGTGCCTCGTTGGAGCCTACTGATTGGACTAATTCTTTGAATCCTTTGATATATGCGTCTTCGAATCCGCCTGTGACAAGTTCTTGTTCTATTATTTTTTGGCTCTCTTCCTCTGTCAGCTTCTTGCGTGCCCAAACTTTTTCCATAGTTCTATACAGCTTCTTGATAGCCAGTGTGTAAGCCGCTGCTTCGTAAGTTTCATCTTCATGGGTACTTGTATCACCATGTGTGTCTGTTTGTTGGTCTTGGCCATCTGTCTGTTCATGCTCTTAGGATTCATGTGTTCCCTGGCTAGCTTCGTCGTCTCCTTCGTCGTCATCGGTTGCTGTCCTTTCGTCATCAGAGCTGGACACGATCTGTCCTTGTGGCTGATCCCTGGGTGTGGTAGGGTAGCTAGGCCTTTCGAATTCTTGAGAAAACAAGTGTCCTTCTGAATACTGGAACTGATTGGAGAATGCATCGGGCATCTCAAAATCAAAGGTTTGGTCCAGTGGCTCTGCTTGTCCTGGTTCTAAATGCGGTATTGGAAAAGAGAAAGCTTCCGCACCAATAGTGGTGGGAAGTTCAGCTGCTGTGGTGATAGGTTCTGTGGTTATGGCTGCTTGGGGTGCAACAGTACTGGTGGTGCCCTCCGTTACCACTGGTCTAGATAACCTTATGCGAATAGGTTGTACTGTGGGAGTGGCTGCTGTTGGTGACTGCTCTGGAGATGGTTGTGGAGAGGGTGATTCTGGGACTTGTAGGCACGGGATAGTACCTCTCATCCGCTTTCCGGCTCTGCCTTTGCTAGACTTTCTAGCCTTCCGAGTGGTGCCTTTAAATGCTTTGAGTTCCTCACTGGTCATGGCACGCTCTATGGGTAAGTCATATGCCAAGCACATATATATGATCCTGGTGAGGGCGCAACACCCATTGATTACCTTCTTTCCCTCCCATCGATGTTGTGCCAAATAGAGCTGATCAATGATCCAGCTGGCTAGATCAACCGTTTGCGGTCCAGTACATGCTAAGTACAATCCAAACGAGATTCTCTTGTGGGGCATGGTAAAACAATCCTGAGCTGGGAAAGCAAAGTGCTGCATGCATATCCGTAATGGCTTAGAGAGCTCAGGTGTTATAGCAGAAATATCCTCCCACTTAGTTACGTCACCACACTTCATCTGCTCTGGGACTAGCCGTTCTTTCTCCGTTGGAGTGTGTGTTCCATGAATCTTGATGGCCGCTCTGATTAACTCCTTCGAAAGATAAAATCTTTTGTAAGGTGGATCATCCACTAAAGAAGGCAAAATAAAGGTTCCTGGGATGTCCTTATTCTTTGAGGCCAGCAAAGTGGTGATTAAGTAATAACACCTATAAAAGTCAGGTTTGGGCAGAGGATCACTGAAATACTCCGTGAAGCCGGCTCTAGCCCAAACATGAGTTAAGTCCTAGGTGTTCTGTAGGCCTTCGAATTCTCTTGAGAAGAATTGATACTTGCCCCATGTGCGGTCATCAAATGTCATATTTGCTTCAAAAATGAAGTCAGCATCAGCTAATGGTCAGGCTAGGCCTTGGAACCAATGAGAGTTACGGTGTATCTTCTCTGTGTATCCCATAGGTGGGTTATCGATTGGCATGGGTCCCGGAAATCCTTGGAACTCTGGCGGTGGAGCGGTCGGGTGGGATTCTGCGCGTAAAACATTGAGGGGCACCGCAGCCACGCTGGGGCCTGCTTCCGATGGTCCTGCTTTGGTTTGCATGATGACTGATGAGCTAATGGAAAAGATCTGCTACAAAAGATTAACACATTAGTATGGAAATTAATTATGATCCCATTAAGGTGAGACCGCAATCCCTTTCCATAACCGATGTGTAACCCGTGTAGCCAAGTGTCGTGAAGTGATTAATGCAATGATTATTTGCAAAACTAATGCAGGTCTCTAGCCACCTACATGGCCAGATTATGCATACATTTCTTGATGAGCCGTTATTATGCATGATGTGGGGTTATGGTGTGAGAATTTATACAAGGTTTGGTTGAAGGTGAATTAGTACAAGGGTGGAGTTTAAACGGGGTGGGAGAATTGTTAGATAATGGGGTACAAGAAGACGTCTGGATACGTTTCGGTATCCATTTCCTAAGAGTCTTGGAGTGGGTGGTATGTTTCTGCTGAGGTACAAAAAGTGGTATTGGGTTTGGTGGTATTGAAGGATGAAAAGGTTTCTGAGGGGTATATATTACATGGCTTGAGGGTTGGGATATAATACATTTTTTGGGTACCCAAATCTGCATGGGTGTGGGTCTATGGATAAGATATTTCTTGGCGATCCAAATCTGTTGAGTACTGGTACGTGTAGAAGAAGATCGAGGGGACTTTGGATGCTGACTCTGCTTCTGTTGAAACTTTGTCCTGCTCTCGTCTGCAGTGTTGCCAATAGCCTGTGGTTGCTGTCCTTTTGGCACCCATATTTGTTTCGTGCCACTTGTTCTGTGATGTTGATACCTCTGCTTTCTTTGCCTTGTCTGGTGATGTTGTCGGTCTGGGTTCCTCTGTTGTGGTTGACTCGTTCGTGGTTGGGTTTGAGAGGTCCATTGGACGCTCTGCTTTGGAAAAGAAGGGAGATCCAACACTTGCGTGACCTGCCCATTAGGAAGTGATTCGTTCTTTATCTTTAATCTAGGCCAGCCCGCAGCAAGTTTGGAAGGATGAGCACCGCAGGGTGTTGTGCTCATTTGGCCGCTGATGCAACCCACCTGACCGCTGATTGTGTTCAACTGCCCTAGCGGTTGGGTAGTTGCCCCTTCTAGTTTGCAGGAAGCCCCAGGGAAGATCTTCTGTCGTCCTTCTGATTGACAATTGTCCCTAGCCAAGCCCGAGTGGGTTGGAGTAGACGTAACGTGACTGGTCTGACCCAAGATCTTCCGGTCTTCTGTCGCATGTGTTTCATAGGGTCTAGGGTTACAAACCTCAATCGGAATGCCGTTAGGGAAGTCAAGCGGTATCACTCGCTTCTGTTCTAAGGTTCCAATCTGTAAGGAGCCTTGTCTAAGATTTAGGTCCACTGAGTGATCGTATAGCCAATCTTGGCCAAGGATTAGGGGTTCTATCAGGTCGTCATCATGGCACACTAGTAGCTTCGCTGTCATGGTCACGTCCTTAATGAGGATAGGAAGGTCCACCTCACCCATGCAAGGGGTTTCCATGCCTCCTAGGCCTATGAGGTATGCCTCAATTGGCCGCATTTCTATTCCTGAATCCTTATAGTGGGACCATCTAATCGCACTAGTCGCAGCACCTGAGTCAATTAAAGCCCTGAGCTCTTGGCAAGGGTTGTCGTGCTCTAGCCTGACTGTAATGAATGGTCTCCTGTCCACTATGCTAGGATGAGTTCGTGACTTGACCTCACACATAGCCATGGGATATCTGGGTGTAGTTTCCAGATGGTTATAATGTTCTCTCCTAGTCCTTGTCTTCTTAACTTCATGCGTTTAATGCGTTCTATTGCTTCTGCCTGAGCTTCCGCTCGTATTCTATTTTCTTCCTCCTTACGCTTCTTTGCCAACGTGAGTCGTCTAAGCATATCCTCAGTAAGAGGTTCCTGATATAGCTTGACTCTACAGCCACTAATATAATTAGGCATTATATCTCCTTCTAAAGTGGCTAATTGTACTTCTCCACTTGTTGAGAGTCTGTTAATGATCATAGGTCCATAACCTCGCTTTTCTAACTTACGTGCGTGTTGCTTTAGCGTATATACTAGAACTAAATCTCCTTCTTTTAGGCCTTTATCTTTCACATGTGCATCAAAATATGCTTTCTGTCGCTTCTTCGCTGCATATATTCCTGCTGCTGCCTTTAGCCTAGTTTCTCCTAATCGTTCCAAGTCCATTATTCTCGCTGATAATTCATGGCCGGTCCACTGATGTTCTTGTGCAACCTTAAGGGTCGGTATCAAGAAGTCCAAAGGAAGCACAGCATTCTGACCAAAAACCATCTGAAAGGGAGCTGCATTGAGTACGGTCTTGTAGGCCACTCGATATGCCCAAACAGCGTGGTGTAACTGTTTGTCCCAATCTGAACGTTTGTTGTTCACGAGTTTCGTCAGTACGTTACAAAGGATCTTATTAGTGCTTTCAGCCTGACCATTGGCCTGAGGATGATATGGTGCGGATTTCTTGTGAATCACCATAAAGTCTTGTAACAAATATTCAATGACTTGGTTTAGAAAGTGAGTGCCTCGATCGCTCACTAACTCTATAGGCAATCCATATCTTGTAAAGACATTTTCAAATAAGAATTTTGCAGTTGTGTGTGCATCATTCTTTTTTGTGGCTTTTGCCTCTACCCATTTCGTAAGATAATCTGTGGCAACAATAATGTATTCCGCATGTACCTTTTGCAGGGGGGTTAATGGGTCCTACAAAGTCTATACCCCACTTAGAAAATGCACGTCCGCCCATCATGGGTTTCAATGGCATTTCATCTCTGCGAGTAGGAAACTAAGTTCTTAGGCACACATCACATCTCTTTACATAGGTATGCGCATCCAAGTGAAGAGTGGGCCACCATAATCCTGCAAAGAGGATGGCTTTGATTATCCTATCGGGTCCAAAATGACCTCCTGCAACACCTTGGTGTGCAGTCTCTAGTACGCTCAGATAATCACTCTCATGAACACATTGTCTTAGATATCCATCTCGTCCTCTTTTGTATAGGTTATCGCCAATAAGTGAATAGTCTTGAGCTTCCTGCTCTAGACTGCGTTGTCGAGCTAAGGTCATACCTTGAGGGAATGTCTTCGTCCTCAAGTATGTCACTAATTGTTCACTCCAGTCTGGTGTGAGAGACACATGATATAATGTAGCATGTTCTACTGGTGGTCTTTCACAACAAACATTGCATTCTTTACACAACTTGTAGACATCTGCTTCCATCGTACGCCAATATACTCCTAATCTATGCAGAGTCTGTAATGTTCGATGTTTTGAATGATGTTGCTTTAATGCACCTACATGTGCTAATTGCAACCAATTCGCATGTTCTGATTCATCTACACAACAAGCAAGAATCTTTTGATTATCCTGTTTATATATACTTCCTGCCATTATTTGGTATCTCTGAGACTTGGTAATCTCTCCCTCTTCGATCTTTATCCTAGGATTCTTGGGTCCATATGTGAGAATAGGGACTAAAGGCTTAGCCCATTCTGGTGCTATCTCAAGGTTAAACAAGTATGCATCTGGTAGATCATCCGCTACTCCTTGAGGAGCTTCTCCTGAGGTTAATCTTGAAAGGTGGTCAGCTCTAAGATGTGTCTTTCCTTTCCTGACTACTACTTCAAAATCATACTCCATGAGTAATAGAAACCAACGTATCAGTCGTCCTGTGTTACATGGCTTGTTGACTAAGTACAATAGGGCTTGATGATCTGTAAAGAGCTTGAACTTATTGGCCAACAAGTAGTGCCTAAACTTCTTTACTGCGTAGATCATCCCTAGTCCTTCTCGTTCTGTCGTGGTGTAATTTCTTTCTGCTGCGTTCAATTGTCTGCTCGCGTAAGCTATGGGGAGATCTATGTTACCTTCATTCGTGGGTTGTGCTAACACACATCCTATGGCGTAATTGGATGCATCCACATGTACATGGAATGGCTTACTCCAATCTGGGGTTGTCAATATAGGTGCTGAGCACAAGCGTCGTTTAAGTTCATTGAATGAATTTTCACATTCATCTGTCCATTCAAAATTGGTTAAAAGAGAGTACAAAGGCTTGGCTATGATTGCATACATGTGTATGAATCTCCTATAATAACCGCAATGGCCCATAAATGCCTGTACCTCTTTCACATTAGTTGGTCTAGGTAAATCTGCAATTACCTTCACCTTTTCTTCATCCGTAGAGATTCCATTTTTTGACACAATGTGTCCTAGAATTTTACCTTGTCTGACCATGAAAACGCACTTTTCTGGGTTCAAGCAAACCTGATATTCTCGACATTTGTCAAATATTTGTCTTAGCTCTGGGATATGTGTCTGTCTTGCATTTGAATGAGCACATAAGTCATCGACATAAACTTCCAAGCTCTTGCATAAGAATTCCTTAAAAACATGACACATGAGTCGCTGGAAAGTGGCGGGTGCATTTGTTAAGCCAAATGGCATCACACGAAATGCAAATATGCCCCATTCAGTGGCAAATGCCGTCTTGTGTTGGTCCTCTGGAGCAATGGCTACTTGATTATAGCTTGAAAATCCATCAAGAAAGCTGTACACTTCCTTGCCCGCAACTCTTTCCAATAGATGTTCCGTGATAGGAAGAGGATAACTGTCTCTAATCGTTGTGGCATTAACTTTTTTAAGGTTAATACACACACGCAATTTTCCATTCTTCTTGGGCACAACCACAATGGGGGATACCCATTCGGTATGCTCAATTTTGTAAATGAATCCTGCTTCTATCAAGCGATCTATCTCCTCTTTAATCTTCGTAGCGTAGTTATCGTTGTACGTGTACGGTTTCTGTTTTGTCGGTTTTGCATCTGGAGTCATGGGGATTCTATGAGAGCATATATCTGGATCTACTCCTTTCAAATCTTTGTAACTCCAAGCAAAAACATCTCTATATTCGCGCAATAGGGCAACTAGTTCTTCTTCTTCTTCAGCTGTCAAATCATGCCCTATGTATGTACATTTTTCTTCTTCTCCTTCCATGGCTACTATTATTTTCTTGGATTTCTCTCGGTTATCATATACTTGTCCGTCATTCGCCTTTCTATTAGGCATTCGTACCATGATTCTTCTATCTTCGATTTCATATTTCTTGAAGTTCTCGGGTACTTCAAACAAAGATTCTTCTTTTTCTGTCATGGTGTCTTTCTTCTTTCTTTTCTTGCCTTCACTCTTGCTAGTCACTTCCGTGGCTAACCTCACCTCATTCGTAATTTCCTCGTGTCTCTGAGTGTGAGTCTCTACCTCGTAAAAATATTCTTCCTCTGATGCAAAGGGAGAATCCATGATAATTGATTCTAAATCAAAATCGCTTGCATCCTCAAATGCATCAGTGTTAGGTTCACACTCTTCTAGAATTGCATCGCACATGATTGGCTCTATCGTGAAAACTGATATGTCATAGCCATCCTCGTCACAATGGGGTGTCCATTGTTCTTCATTGATGGCTACGTCCATGGTTGCTAGGATTTCCGCCCAACCATGGGGTTCAAACTCTTCGTCTGGGAATACTACAGGTGCATAGGCTAGATCTTGAAGGGTTCGTGGATGTTGTTCTGCACCTAAGGTCCTGGCTTCTAACCTTTCTTCCTCTTGTTTGGCTACTTTACACATCCATAAATGAGTATCCTCATGCAACCAAGAAGGATCTGATTCTAATGAGTGCACGGATTCCGTTTCTACTGGTGTCTTATGGATGGTATTCCATTGTATTGGGGGTACATCTCGATGTGAATAGTCTTTAAGATTGACTTTGGTAGTCACTCCTAAATGTTGCAAGTACAACGAATTGGTTCCCCAATCTTGTACAATTTGTAACTGACGCATGAATGGTCGTCCCAATATCATCTCATAAGCATGGTTTTTTGCAAAGTCACAAATGGCGAAAGTATGCTCAAATTCTACGCCACAAGTGGTGAGAGATATGCCTTCTAGTAAGCCTAATGGTTTTTCTATGTGTCCATCAGCCATTTGTAGCTTCATCCTGGTGGGTCTCAATGCTGGCTTACCCCAACGTTTCCATAGAGCGGTGGTAGCGATGGCTACTCCGGCTCTTGAATCTAAGATGGCTTTCGTGGTGTAGCCCTGATGGGTTATCGGAAGATAAGTGTTACCTTCCTCTCCTTCGCTTACATCTCCGATCTTTTCTACGGGTATTTCTGGTACCCTATTTTGTGATCCTATTTGTGAGGGAGTAGTAGCAAGCTCAGGGAATTGATTTGCTACATGCTTCCACAATTCTGGTTTTACCTTCAATAACTCCTCCAGAGTGAGATTACATTATACTTTGGTATTCTTGATCACTTCCGTGTTTCTAGGGATTACTGATTCTTCATTCCTCACTATTATCGTGGGTGCTCTCATACTAATAGACTTTTCTTCCCAAGGTCCTGTGAACTGAGGTAATTCTTGTAAAGAATTAGATTCAAATCTTGTGTGTTCACTCAGTTGTTCTTCCTCTACATCATCGTAAATAGAGGGAATGTCTTGGGGAAATTGTTCCTGCAAGTCATCTATTTCTTGAATAGGAGGATGGGTTTCTTGTTCTTTTCTCCATTTCTCTTCTTGTATTTCTCTCAAAAATTCATGAGAGTACCTAGGTATGGAAGACAAATTGTCTTGACTTTCTGAGTTGGGTACTTGAGACAGGGATGGTGCATTCCTTTCCTGTGTCTCTGGGACAATAGGGTTCCTATGCTGATCCTTTTTCTCTTTGCTCTCTATCAAATATTCTAGCCTCTCCATTAGTCCTTGAAAGTGTAATTCCGGTTTTGCCATGTTATTCCAATTAAGATATCTAGAGGCTTCGAACAAAGCTTGTGCTAGTTCTACCATCTTCATGCAAAGTTTAGTTCTCTCAATTTCTAGATCAGCTCGAGGGTAGTTTTTGCTCATTTCAGCTACCTGAGGTCCCTCTTTTAATCTAGCCTGATATGCACGAAACATCATGTCTAGGTTTTCTGGTATGGGTTCCGCTAAAACTGATCCTGATTTTTGAGCTGGATTCTTTTGATTCAATTCCTGTGAAGTCAATTCTTGGATTTTGGCTCTAGATTCCTTCAAACTTCCTTCCAACTCCGTTATCTTGTTACTCCACTTTCTCTTTATTCTTTCTCTAGAATCTTTCCAAGATTTTTTCTTTTTACTGCTAGATTCTGCAACTTCACTACTTCCGGCTACTTTCTCTTGATTAAGCTGTTGGTTCTGTAAGAGCGCCTGGGCTCTTGTTATAGCTTGGATAGGCACGTATGTAGGGTTGGATCCATCTGCGTTATTTACAATACCTATCACATTGATCGGTGTCACATTCGAAGCGTTAACTGGATTTTTAGGACAATCTTTGATTATGTGCTCTTTGCCACAATCAGCACAAAAGCCTTGGATGTTATAGTACTGTGATTGTCCTACTATCGGGGGATGTGGACAATCCTTTATGAAATGATCTCCTTGGAACCTAAAGCACGGTCCTCTAGGGCCCTGTGGTCTTTGTTGTCTCAATTGGGGCCGTGGATTTGGGTTTGTGTACATCACATTAGCATAGTCTGGCTCCCAACTAGGTTCCACTGGTGGACTATCATAATGATATGTCTCCACATGTTCTGGTGACTCTGTGTAATATGCGGGTGGACTATCGACATGCGTAGAGTCAAAACTGTTTGAGTGTGGGTCACTCTCTATGATCAAAGGTGAAGAAGGCACTAAGGCCCTACTTAGGTTCTCTTTTGCAGCAGCGTATTTGACTGAGATGACATTCGCTGGTGGGGGTGGCTGTTGAGCTAAGACAGGTTGAGGTCTCTGTTGAGCCTGGTATGGGTAGTTCTGAGGAGGCCTATAGTAATAAGGCTGAGCATTGTATTGGCCTTGATACCTACCTGGCTGCGGGTATGCTTGCGGGTAGTTCTGTCTCACGGTTTGTTTGTTGTATGGGCAGTCTTGAGCCGTATGATTCGTGTATCTTCTCTCAATTGTACAATATTGGCCACTAGGGTTGGCTTGTGGTTGTGGTGCATTGGGACACACATTTTCCATATGGTCACCACCACAGGTGTAACAACACTTGTTTGTTAGCACCCTAGGTTTACTAGAAACTCTTAATTTCTGGGCCACTTTTTCTGCTAGGTCTTCTATTGAGCTAGACAATTTTGTGGATGCTAGAGATGAACAGTCTGAGTCCTTATAAACCTTTGAGAGTTCCAACTCGTCTCGTAAGTTGTCCTCAATGTCTATACAAATTCTTACACATTGCTCTAGCGTTCTGGGTTCTTTTAGGTACACGTAGGAGCGTAGTTTAGAGCTCAACAAGCCATCTAGAAACAATGACACTTGCTTAGCTTGTGAGGGTAGCTCTTGCATTGGACATCGTTCAACATATTGTCTAAACCTACGTCCTGCCTGTCTAACTGTTTCCTGAGGAGTCTGTTTAAAGCTATGAATCAACGAAGACGTGTCATGTCTAATCCCACTTTTAGAGAATTCAGTGATGAATGACTCTAAAAAGTGATGGATGTCTCTAAATTGCCTTTGTTGCAATGGTTGGAACCAAGTTAAAGCGGTATTCTTTAACGTTAGTCCAAATGCGTTGTATTGCGTGAACATGTCTTCAACTTGTTCGGCTCTTAGTACTTGCTTGAATTCTGCGACGTGGTCATAGGGATCTCCTGTCCCATCAAAATAATTCTTCATGGATTTCACTAACTGTGTGGGTCTCAGTATTCTTGCGTGTTCGTGTGGTCTAGGTAGAGGAAAATCATCTCTACCACCTAGTACTCCATGATCTCTTTGTCTATCCGCTCTATTAGTGTCCGTGGTTGTTCTATCTCTCCCTATGGGGTGATTAAAGCTTACTTCCGGTCTCTCTTTATTTTTCTCTCTTTGATTTCCATGGGCTGATGATGTTCCTGCCCCTTGTTGACTTGTATTCATGTTCGTTCTAGATGGAGGGAATACCAATTCACCTCTCCATGTGTATGTGTTTTTAGCGCGGTCAGGCACCACAAAGACTCTTTCTGAAGTCTCATCCAGGTATACAACCTTTCCAGGTGTATCCGGGTCCTTGAACTCGTATATAGCGATGATACCTACCTCACTAAGTATTTCGGTCTTGTATCTCCAAAAGGCTTCATCAGTTTCTTTATTTACAAACAACTCTATGCTTCTGTTGTCCTGAGGGATCCATTCCGGAATTAGTACTCGTGTCAGTACAGATTTCCCTCTAGGTGTTCTAGGCTCTTCTAATGGTTCTTTTCCTTGAGATTTTGCTTCCGCCTCTGGTTGAATCACGCCAAACTCGTTGGTATTGTTTGGCTGCGTACTTAATATGTACATTGTTCCTTCCTTGTCTATGTACGCGTCTCACTCGAATTTCACCACTGGACGTTCCAATCCAATGGGTTGATCGGGGTTGTGCATTTGCACCACTTGCCTTCGCAAACCATCCTCGTAGATGCGAGCACCTAATCGGTTGGTTCAGAGAAACTCTAGTTGTGTCCTATAGGGTCCTTCTGGTTTTTCTAAATAGGCTACATTAGACCCTCCTTCTGGTCTATCTGTGCTAAATGCCATTTCTGATTCACTAGTGTCTGAGCTCTCGTAGGGATAATTACTATTCAATTGCTGAGCCCACGATCGTGCAGTAGTTCTTACACTTGCCTCTGATGATCTAAGGCTTCGTCGGTCTGACTTACCTATATGTTTGCCCGATCTAAGGTTCATTAATTTTCTTCCTTGCACACTCAGTACTCGCTCAGATCGTCAATGATTCTTTGTTATTATTGTCTTAATTCTTTTTAGATTTCTTTAGATTCTTGTCTTAATGTATGCGTCAGGAATTTGACTTTCCGTGATAATTTTGAGTTCTCGTTCCGTCAGACTTATGTTCTTTCCTTTAGGTTTTCGTGTCATACACCTTTACTTTAGTCTTGGACTTGATAACTTTAATTCTCTTGAACTTGAGGCGTTCCTATCGTCGTTAATCCACAAGAGCTACCGTTTAGCCTAAGCTAAGAATTGACTGAGGGGGTTGAGTAATCTTCCAACCTCGAGTCATCTTTTCTGGTTGCTCTGATGCCCAAGAAGCCGTTCTTCCCAAGCTTTATGCCCTTCACTGCCTTGCCTTGGTTGCCTTCGATTGCCCTTGCTAGACCTGGAAAAATTCAATATTAGACCAATTCACAGTTGGATGATCAAACACTTAAGTATATACACCTTTTAAGTCCCTTCCCTTTTGCCCAACTTTTCAATGCTTGCCCCCTGGCTTCCTAGTCCCAAACTAGGTCAACCTCAAAATAGCTTGTCTAAAAATAGACGTATCCTTTAAGAAAAAAAATAGTTGGGGTCACGTAGTACTCGTCAAGAGCTTTCTAATGAGCTATTAAGCTCAAAAAACGGACTTCGGATGAAAAAGTTATGACCGTTCAGGCCCTGGGGGGTAAAAATTGACAAACAAGTTTTTCTCCAAATATGAGCTAAGGGGTCTCCTATGAGTCTAATCACCCAAAAATTTCCCAAAAATAGCCCCAAAATTGGCCAAAAAATGAAACCCTAAAATTTGCGATGGGGGTGCATAATCGCGATGGTCTGAGACAATCGCGATGGTCAAGGACCGTCGCGATGGCGTGAGGGTGCACCGTCGCGATGGCGTGAGATTGCACAATCGCGATGGCGTGAAATGGGACCGTCACGATGGCGTGAACTTGGACAATCGCGATGGCGTGAAAGTGCACAATCGCGATGGTCTAGATTTGCACAATCGCGATGGTCTGAAAGTGCACCGTCGCGATGGCGTCAGTCAACGGTCAACGTGCACAATCGCGATGGCGTGAGAATGCACAATCGCGATGGCGTGAAAGTGCACCGTCGCGATGGCGTGAGCCAATCACGATGGTCTGGGCGCGATGGCGTGAGCCAATCGCGATGGTCTGGATTTTTGAAGTGTCGCGATGGTCTGAGGGTGTCGTCGCGATGGTCTGAAGTGCACCGTCGCGATGGTCTGAATTGCCACGTGGCACCGTCGGCGCAATGACGTGAGCCAATCGCGATGGCGTGACACAATCGCGATGGTCAGAGACCGTCGCGATGGTCCGGCCAAGCCGTCGCGATGGCTTGAGCCAATCGCGATGGTGTGACACAGTCGCGATGGTCAGAGACCGTCGCGATGGTCCACCAAACTATGATTTTTCCAAATGCAAGTGTGGATTCCTAGAGGCGCTGGTGTCGCCTACACGCTGGTGTGGTCGCCTTCTCCAAATTCCGAACTTTGCAAACCATCGCGATGGTCTGACACAGTCGGCAATTTCTGACAGAAACTGAAAATTTTACCTTTTTGCAGCCTTCCTGATGCACTGGAGCTCTGTACCTGCAAGAAAACTCAAGAAAACAAAAGCACATGCAAGCACAAAAGCTCTCTCTCACTCTCTCGCATGCACAAATGAGGGGAAATAAGGAGAATGGGTGGATATGGTGAATTTTTTGATTTTTTTGGAGATGAGGATGATGATGCGGTGATGAAGATGGAGTGTGGGAGAGGTGAAAAACACTAAAAACTAAGTAAAAACAACAACAAAAACTGAAATTTTTACCTTCCAACGCCACTTCTTGCTATACTCTTACCATCACACATTCGTCCTAGACTCGATCCCCGGCAACGGCGCCAAATTTGGTGTTGCTCTAGCACAATGGTGAGAACCACGTTAAGAAGCTCCACCTCCTTAATGTCAATCCGCGGAAGAGATAGGAGTGATATGAAGATCGTGAATGTGAGATGAAGTGAGAGTGAAGGTGAGAAGCATAGAAATGCACACACGCATGCACACACACTACGAAGAGACAAGCAAGACACAATGGAAGGTGAGAAATTAGCTCTATTACTCAAGAACACTCTTACAAGCTCAAAATAGCTCTAAGCTCACACTAGCCAACCTCAAAAATGAACTCTCTAGCTCTTTTTATAGTTTCTAGACTAGTTTTGACCGGTTTCACATCTAGTGACCGGCATAGTTAAAAATTAGGTCCTAGATGCTATTTGGAAGGGTAAACGATATCTAAAAATAACGAAAATTGGTACGCGCATTCTACCTAAGCTCCTCAAGCTTGAGGACTCCTCGGCTTGCACAAAATGGAGCTATGGATTACAAAATGAGGTTTTCTATGTTACATATGTTACAATTAGTGATAAAAATCACTGTTGAATGTTTTGAAAGGTGATAAAAAACATATTTGTTTGAGAAATTGATCCGACTGGCTCCCTGCTCCGTCGTTACATGCTTCCGTGGTGTCTGTGCCTCTGGCTGCTTCCAACATTTTCCGTGTGAGTTCCATACACATCCTTTGAGCTAGCTCATGTCTCTTGGTACATGAAAGTAAGGGATGAATTGCATCTTCCACAAAAACAACATCATGGCTAAGTAGAATGTGTTTAATATATGGATGATATAGACAATAGCATTTACTTTCAAAACTATACCCAATAAAATAAATACATTTACTACTTTATCATCCATTTTTTTGTGTTGTTGTTCAACCACTAATGCATATGCCAAACAACCAAAAACACATAGATGAGCAACAGACGGTCTGCAACCATGTGAAGCCTCATATGGATTGATATAGTAAAATGCTTTGATTGGACACCTATTAAGCACATATGCTGCACACATAATAGCCTCAAGCTAGAAGCTATGTGGTAAATTTGATTTTTAACCATACATCTTGCCATTTCCATGAGAAATTTTTTCTTCCTTTCAACAAATCCATTTTTTTGAGGTGTATATAGCACTATACATTGATGCTTTATCCCACACAGCTAAAAATGCATTAAACTCAGAAGACATATATTCCCCCTTTGATCAAAATGGAGGGTGCCAATTTTATATGCTTACATATTTTTCGCCATAAGCAAGAACTATTTAAAGCATACAAACTCAAATTTTGCTTTCAATAGATAAAGCCATGCATTTGGGCATTCATCTTATGCAAGTTGATGGGGAGGAATAACTTTGTGTCAAACCAAATATATTGACACATTATTGGAGCATTTTGGCCTTGAATATTGCAAACCTATTGTCAGTCTTATGGAACCAGGTTTACGATTGAGTCTTCATGATGTTGGAGATGTATTGATGTTTTTCTATATCAATAAGTTATTGGATGCTTGATTTACTTATGCATAACTCGTCTTGATATTCAATATTTTATCTCTCAGATGAGCAATTTTATGCATTGCCCATGTGTCAAGAATTGGCAAGCAATTAAATGCATTTTTTACTACTTGAGTGGTACCTGGCTACTTGGATTGTTTTACCCAAAGGGGGATCATTACTGCTAGATTTACATGCTTTTTCTTACTCAAATTTGACTAGTTGCTATGACACTTGTGTGTCCAATAGTGGTTTTTGCTTCATGCTTGGTAGCTCATTCATATCTTGGTTGAGAAAGAAGCATCCTATTGTGGATTGATCTCTTTCCACATATCTTGGCACTTCCTTATACATGAGTGCGAGTTCCTTGTACACTGCATCACTTTGAGGGGGGATTGTTTTATATATTTCATTGTGTGTGAACACACTTAGGAGTGTCAGGGCTTATTTCCCTCTTCAAGAGGTTTCTTTCCCCAGCTTGTATATGTGCCTATAACCCTAAAGGGCTACTTATCTTTGTACATTTTGGTAATTCATCCAATGTTGTGTTGAGCTCCAAGCTTCTTCTTCTTCCTTGTGTGTTCATGTGCTTCCTTAGACCACCAAGTTCAACAGTTCCCACTAATGAGACGTGGATTTTTGTTGAATTTAATGGCCCTTGGGTTTGTTTGAATCTAAGGTGCATGAACAATGATGTGTATAAAGTGCAGGTAAGGGAAAACTTATTCATGTACACACATAGTTTTATTTGCAATACACTCTCCAATCTTAAATTACTACTTAAAACAACTACCAATTCAAACCAATGCTCGAAATTGATGTCCTTTTTCTAGAAGAAATGATCAATTGAGATTCAAAACTTGAGCATTTTATGTGCATAGGTGCTCCTCAAGACAAATTATTAGCCATCATCAAATCACTTGCTTTAAGATGTGCTTAGGTGCTCTTCAAAAATACAACACAAATTGCTCAAGAGAATTACAATTCCTCAAATATGAATGTGCAAGTGAAGATCAAAGTTGTCATGCCCCAATTATTTTTCTTTTCAAGTGTTCATAGAATCATTTAGAGAAATATTTCCATAATTTCCTTAACAAAATGCAATCACTCTAGATGCTTCCCACTAGGATTAATTTGTATGGTTTTTTTGTCAACTTTTGTTTTGATGTATATCTCACGTAACTTTCTTTTCTTCCTTGTTATGTGTGTGAAGTGACAATCAGAAGATGGTTGGAAACTCGGGTAAATTTAGGGGATGGTGATAACATAGGGTCAATCACTCCAGTGGTTGAGGGATGTTTCTATTGGACAATTGTTGAAGCTCAAAGTCAAGGACAAAGCATGGAAGCACATCAAAAGGTGGACACACAAGGAAAGGGAGCAAGTAGGGAGCTCCAAGAAGTGTATGTCAAATTTTCAGAAGAACCCCCTACAAGAATAGTGATTTTCATCACTAAAAAACATTGTAAATACCATTATCTATTTTTATAACTCCATTTTGTTCAAGCCGAGGAGTCCTTGAGCTTGAGGAGTATTAGAACTATCATCCTACCAATTTTCATAATTTTTAGACTCCATTTGAGCCCTCAAATAAGCCCTGGAACCTAATTTTTAACTAGGCCGGACACTAGGTCTGGACAGGGCCAAAACTAGTCAAAAAACTATAAAAGAGCTAGAGAGCTCATTTTTGGGGTTAGCTTGTTAGAGAATAGAGCTTTTGTAAGAGAACTCTTTTGCAATCGAAGCTTTCCATTGTTCCCCTCTTTGATCTTACTTTGTGCGCGTGTGTGTGTATGTGTGTGCATGTTTGTGTGCTTTCACTCACACACTTGAGCTTTCACTTGCTCGTGGTCTTCATACCGGTCCTCACGTCTCCGCGGATTGACAAGTAAAGAAGGTGGTGCTTATGCTTGAGCTACACCAAATTTTGGCATCGTTGCCGGGGAGAGAGCTTCGAGGACGAGCGTTGTGATGGTAAGGTCGTAGATTTGCGACGTTGGAAGGTAAAAAAACTATCATTTCAGTTCATTTGCTGTTTTTTCCTCTTCATCTTCATCATCATCATCATCTCCACCTTCTTCCATCTTCTTCTTCATAGAAATTTCTTGTTTTTTAGTGCATTTTCACCATTTTCATACCATTTTTCATGCATTATTGTGTGGGAAGGAGTTAGGAGGTGCAAGGGAGAGCAAGCGCTGTGTTTTTTCATGATTTTTTGCTCATACGGAGCTCGCCATTGCCGGCGCTCAGAAATTTGAATTTCCCGCCAAAAAAACACAATTCTGTGATGAAAATCGCGATTCTGTGAAAATTCAAAATTTTTTGAAAAATCACGATTTTCTATTTCCCGCCTTAAAGCTTGCTGAAAGAATCACGATTCTATGGTCATTCTCAGAATCGCGATTCTGTGGTTGTGCTCAAAATCGCGATTCTCACAAATCACGATTTTCAGCCAAAAAACACGATTCTGAAAAAACACGATTCTGTGGTTGTGCTCAAAATCGCGATTCTCACAAATCGCGATTTTCATGTCAAAAAACACGATTCTGAGAACCACGATTTTGTGAAAAACACGATTTTGTGAATCACGATTCTCTGAGACAAAATCACGATTCTCTAGAACACGATTCCCTGCGGGAGAGGAAAATCCAAATAGAGCATTGGTCCCACTAACCCCATTGATACCAGATAATGACTCTCATGCTCACAGTTCAGACTACTCCCATGAAGGTAGTCCACATGCTTATTACACAGAGTCACCTGAACATAGTGAGATTTACCCGTATCAATATGAGGCACAACCTATGGAACAAAATTGGGAGCCTGAATATTCCAATGTCATGTACGCAAATGCTAACCCTAGGCCCCAACTGAGACAAGTAAGACTACAAGCCCCTAGAGGACCATGTTTTAGATGTCAGGGCGACCATTTCCTTTGTGATTGTCCCCACCCACCATCTCCGAGTCAAGGACAGGCTATCACAATACAAGCTTTTTGTCCTGATTGTGGAAAAGAACATCTCCCCAGAGATTGTCCAAGAAACCCCTCCAGTGCACCCAAGATTACACCCATTAATGTGGTAGGCTTAGTGGCGGATTCAAGTTCAAGTAGCAGTAATGTGGCACCTGTACAGGCAGTTACTAGGGCACAAGCATTAAAACAAGATAAACCAGCAGAACAATCGGAGTCGAGTGAATCAGGAGAGCCTAGTAAGAGGAAAACAAGAACATGGAAGGATACCAGAGAAAAGGCCAATCGTAAGTGGAATAAAAAGTTATCGGAACTAGAAGAAATCTTGAAAGACGCAAAAACAAAAATAGAAGACATTGCATCTCAAAACCCCTCGCATGCCGAAACTCCATCCACTCCACCTCATCCCACCCCACCACCCATTGTAAATAGACCGCAACTAGGGTCTGTTCTTGCAGATCCAACCCCAGAAGGCTTGGACATGATGTTCAAGGCCTACCAGGCTCGACTTCAAGAAGGGCCAACAGCTGCAAACCAAGACAAGAGTTACCCTAGAGCAGATTTAGAGATTGAATGGATGAAAATGTGCATGAAAATGGTAGAACAAGCTCAAGCTATACTCGAGACTAGTCAAAAGTTCAATCGGACAAACTCTGTCAAACCGGATTTGCATTTCCAAGGCTTACTAGAAAGATTAGAGCAATTGGTAAACAAACCACAAGTTTCTTTACCTCCACAGGCTCAACCAGTTATTGAAAGAGGAAGCTCACCACCAATGGGAGCTTATGTTCCTAATTCCACGGATGCCGGAATACCTCCTTCAATTCAACAGTACTCTCAAGAGTTCTTGCGGGAAATACAAGAAGATAAATGGGCCAAGGAGAAGGGTAACTCCCCTCCTATTCCTGAGATTGATGATCTTCATGATCAATTTCCCCAAGACATTCCATCTATTTACGGAGATGAAGAAGAACAACAAGAAGACGAAAGGTTAGATTTTGAATCTAATACCTTAGAAGAACTGCCTCAATTTCCAGGCCCATGGGAATCTGAATCTCTCCAGATTAGAGCTCCCACAATACTAGTAAGAAATGAAGACTCAGTGGTTCCAAGGAACACGGATGTCGTGAAGAACACTAAGGTTCAGTGTCATCTCACTGTAGAAGAGCTGCTCAAAGCAAAACCTGAGCTATGGAATCATGTGAAGGATCAGGTTCCAAAACTTGATTCCAACATGCCAAAAGCAAGCTCTAAGCAAAGGGTACCAGAGATACCTCTAGACAAAATAGGGGACATGTGTGAGGGTGAAGAAGGTAATACTTATCTTCCAATCACCTACCAAGGTTACACAACCAAAGCAATCATAGATTCCGGTGCTGGTGTTGCTATTGCGACCACCTCCTTGTGGAAGCAATGGGGCAAACCCACATTAAGACCAACTAGAATGAGGCTTCAAATGGCCGACGGTCATTTTGAAAGACCTCTAGGATTGCTCGAAGGGATAACTCTAACCAGTTGTGGCGTGGAGTTTGAACATACATTTGCTATATGTGACTTTGAGAAAAATAACGTCTATGAGATGATCCTAGGAAGACCCTTCCTACGACAATTGCAAATAGTACAGGATTGGGGAACCAACTCCTTGTACTTACAACACTTAGGGGTCACCACCAAGGTCAATTTGAAGGATTACTCCTTCAGAGATGTGCCACCCCTATAGTGGAATCCTATCCACAAAGCGAAAGAAGATTCCATCTCTGTGCCTTCTGAAAGTTCACGTGATCCATCATGGCTGCATGAAGATACTCATTTGTGGATGTGCAAGGTCGCAGAGGAAGAGGAAAAACGCTTGAAAGCGAGAGAAGAAGGAACTTCACCAGGAGATAGACCAGTTAGAGACCTAGCCTACACGCTGATGATCTTTCCAGATGAGGAATTTGAGCCTCATGGCTGGCCAGAAATCTTAGCCACCATGGACATTGCTGTCAATGAAGAACAATGGACACCTCATTGTGATGAGGAGGGTTATGATATCTCAGTGTTCATGTGTCAGCCCTTGCTAGAAGAAGGTGACCCTAGTGATGTCATAGAAGAAGAAGAAGAGAATGACGATGATCTAGAGTCCATTGTGATGGATAGTTGCTTTAACTCAGAGAAGCACTATTTAGAAGATGTAGGCGTGTTTAACCAGAAAGAAGAAGAACCTCTCACAAGCATTAAAACGGTAAATTCAAAGGATGGAAGCGAGAGCAGTCAAAAGAAAAAGAAAAGAAAAGCAGTGAAACAAGAAGAGGAGGAATCATTGTTTGAAGTACCCGCAAATTTCAAGAAATATGAAGTTGACGACCGCAAAATTTTGGTACGAATGCCTAAGAGAGAGGCCATCATAGGAGAATCATATGATAATAAAGAAAAGACCAAGAAAATTGTAGTGACCATTGAAGAGAACGAAGAGAGATGCACATATATAGGAGATGACCTAAGTGCAAGAGAAGAAATGGAGCTCGTAGCTCTATTAAGGGAATATAGGGATGTGTTTGCGTGGCACTATAGAGACTTGAAAGGGGTAGATCCAAGAATTTTCTCTCATACTATCCCCATGGCTGCTGATGCCAAGCCCACCAAACAGAAGCCCTACACATATAATGATACCTATGCAGCCAAAATAAAAGAAGAAATTGATAGGTTGATTGAAGCTGGATTCATCTATGAGATTGAGCATACTGAATGGGTGTCCCCCATTGTAGTGGTGCCCAAGAAGAACGGAAAGTTGCGAGTGTGTATTAACCTTAAAAAAGTTAATGCCGCTACTATCAGAGATAGTTATCCACTTCCAATCACGGAACACCTTTTGGAGCGTGTTGCAGGCAAGGAAGTTTATAGCTTCCTTGATGGGTTTTCAGGTTACAATCAAGTAGCCATTGCCCCAGAAGATCAACACAAAACAGCTTTTGCTACAGAGTGGGGAATCTTTGCATTTCGTGTGATGCCATTTGGGCTCACCAATGCACCTGCAACATTCCAAAGGCTCATGTGTCATGTCTTCAAAGAGTTCTTGCGAAAGAGCTTAGAAGTGTATGTGGATGATTTATGTGCTCATTCCCAAGAAAGAAGGTTTCACATCCCTGAGCTCAGACAAATCTTCAACAAGTGTAGAGAATATCAAGTGTGTCTGAACCCAAAAAAGTGTGTGTTCATGGTGCGTCAAGGTAAAATCTTAGGTCATATTGTTTCTAAGAATGGAATCTCAACAAATGAAGATAAGGTACGAGCCATAGCGGAGCTACCAAGGCCAAGGAATGTTAAAGAGGTACAAGCCTTTATGGGCCATTGTGGATATTACCGTAGGTTTATCCACATGTACGCGATCATAGCTAGACCCCTTTATGCCTTGTTGTCTAATTTTGAGTGGAACAACGAATGCGAGAATTCTTTCAACGAACTGAAGAAACGTTTGTGCACAGCACCAATACTGACCACTCCTAATTGGAATAAACCATTCCATGTCCATGTGGATGCATCCAATCATGCCATAGGATGTGTGCTTGCACAACCCACCAGTGAAGGAAACTTAGATTTGCCCATAGCATATGCTAGTAGACAGCTCACTGCAGCTGAACGGAACTATACCACAACTGAGTGAGAGGGCTTAGGCATGGTATATGCTGTGAAGAAGTTTAGACACTATTTATTGGCCAAAAAATTCAATTTTTCACTGATCATCAAGCTTTGTTATATTTGGTCAATAAACCTTGCAATACTGGATGCTTAGTAAGATGGTTCCTCTTACTAATGGAATATGACTTTGAAGTTGTTGTCAGGAAAGGTAGAACCCATCTTAGGGCAGATCACCTTTCTCGCATCACTTCAGGAGAGTCACCGCAAGGAGTGTCTGACGACCTACCGGATGCTTATCTGTTCAATTTAGAAGTTGTTCCTAAATGGGCAAATAAGTTGGTACCGGTCCTAACCTTCGGCCCTGCAAATAAGAATGTGAAAACATCACAAGAAGAAATTGTAAAATCACAAAAATATCACATATTAGCAGGAAGCATGTACAAACAAGATACTGAGGGTGTATTAGCTTGTTGTGTTGAGGACGATGAACATAGTAGTTGGTTGCAAGAAGCTCATGAAGGATTGCTAGGAAATCACTATTCTAAACACCGAACATTGCAGAATCTGAAGCATCTAGGAGTGTATTGGCCTAGCATGGACAAAGAAATACATGAGTGGATTAAGAATTGTCCAATGTGCAGAGAGAGACCCCCAGTGGAGCATGCGACCCTTTATCAAGTATCATTAATTCCAGATTGGAGTGCTCCATTGGTAGAGTTTATGAGATCGGGAAGAGTACACAAAGAGGCTAGTCTAGCAAGAGGACGAAGCATGGAGCAAGAGGCTCAAGGCTATGCCTTAGTAGGAGAGAACCTATACCGAAGAGGCAAAGATGGTTACTTAAGACTGTGCGTTCATGAATTAGACTATTTAAAGGTCTTAGAGACTGCACACAGTGGTGTTGCAGGTGGACATTTTGGTCCTGACCGAGTGATCAAGACCATTCTATTCTCAGGACTTTGGTGGCCCACTCTTCATATGGATGCACATACCTATGTGAAGAAATGTGACACATGCCAACGTGCACAATATCCAGTTAGAAAAGATGAGATGCCTTTGAGGCCAATGATGGGAGGGCGTGCATTTTCCAAGTGGGGCATAGACTTCATAGGTCCTATTAACCCCCCAGCTAGAAACTCCCATGCAGAGTATATTATTGTAGCCACAGATTACCTTACAAAGTGCGTAGAAGTGAAAGCCACAACAAAGAATGATGCTCAGACGACGGCTAAGTTCTTATTCGAGAATGTGTTCACTAGATATGGACTACCAATAGAGTTAGTAAGCGATAGAGGCACCCACTTCTTAAATGAAGTCATTGAAAATCTTCTCCAAGAATTCTTGGTGATACATTAGAAGTCTGCCCCCTATCATCCCCAAGCTAACGGACAGGCCGAGAGCACAAATAAGATCCTATGTAATGTCTTGACTAAATTGGTAAATAATAAACGCTCTGATTGGGACAAACAGCCTCATCATGCTGTTTGGGCTTACCGAGTTGCCTACAAAACAGTACTCAATGCCACCCCATTTCAGATGGTCTTTGGACAGAATGCGATGCTACCACTAGATTTCTTAATCCCTGCTTTAAAAGTAGCACAAGAGCATGAGTGGAATGGACATGAATTGTCATCTAGGATCTTTGATCTAGAACGCTTAGGTGAGACAAGGCTACGAGCGGCTGCAGGCATCTACGCTGCAAAGAAAAGGCAAAAGGCATCTTTGATGCACACATTAAGGATAAGGGACTGAAAGAGGGAGATCTAGTGTTGGTTTACACACTAAAACAACATGCCCGTAAGTTGGAAAAACGAGGATATGGACCCATGATCATTAACAGAATTTCCACTAGCGGCACGGTTCAATTGGCTACTTTAGAAGGTGATATCTTGCCAAACTATATTAGTGGTTGTAGAGTCAAGTTATATCGAGAACCTCTTACAGAGGACATGCTAATGAGACTCAACACTGCTAAGAAACGAAAAGAAGAAGAGTTAAGAGTGAGAGAAGAAGCACAGGCAGAGGCCAGAGAGCATATTAGGCGAAATAAGTTAAGGCGATTAGGCCTAGATGTCAACTCAAAAGCCCCAAAATATCACATGGATATGTGCCAAAAGTCAGGCATAGCGACTTCTCAAGTCATTGACCGAAGACCCTTTGTGACCATAGAGATAGGACAAGGGAAGGGTGCAAGGACGGTGAAAGCATTGATTGACTCAGGTGCAGCAAGTAGTGCAGTTAGACTTTCCTACTGCCAAGACTTGCAGTTGAACATCAGTCCCATAGAAGCTTATCTCATAGGATTGGGAGGTGTGGAAACCCCTTGTTTGGGCGAGGTGGAACTTCCCATCTACCTTCAAGATGTTCCAATGAAAGTCAAAGTGCTAGTGTGTCAAGATGAGAACCTTACAGAACCACTTGTCCTAGGACAAGATTGGATTTATGAGAATGCAGTCAACTTAAACCTAAGAAGTCAACTGCTTCAAGTTTGGGTCCAAGGACAATGCTTTACATTAGAACTAGAAAATGGCATGCTCACAAATCCAGATGTCACATATTGTAGTTCTTCTAAGACTAATCATATGGAACAAGATGTTGTATGTGTCAAAAGCTCTATGATGTAGAAGGAGTCAATCGTGGAAGAACAAGTTCGAAGGCGGGTGGATCTTTCTTTTTCTCCAAAGAATCAAGTAGCCACAGTAGTGAGTCCACCACACAGGCAAACACAACCGTTCACGACAACTGCTACATCAAATATAAAGACACCATTCGACAAGAAAGCAGTTCCGAGTATGAAACAGATCTGGGTACGCAAAAGAGAGCAACCACCAACCTTGCTCCCACAAAGCCCATCCAGGCAAGCCAACCAGGCCAGAAGACAAAGGGAGCAGCTCGGACAAGCTCAATCACAAGGTATCCAACAAGTTTGGGTGCCTAAGAAATTAGCTTCAACTCAACAAGGGCGATTACAGATGTGGGTACCTAAGAAGCTCTTACATCTACAACAACCTATGTTCTCCCACATGCGAAAGGTCTCAACAAAGAAGCCAAAAGGAGAAGAGGGTAAGAACCACGTACAGAGACCGAAAGGAGATCAAATCAGCTCTTCAACAATAGTAGGAAGACGCGCAAAAAGGATATGGGTTTGGAAGCCAAAAGTATAGGTAGCCTCCATGGAACCAAAGTACCAACTACACTGGATACCACAGTTCAGAAAGCATCCAACGAGAAAGACGCCTGAAGTAATCTCTAGAGTGCCAAATGCTGTTCTAAAATGGATCCCTATCAAGAGGAAGGATCAGTGGTCATCTCGAGATCCAATGGATACCTCCAACAAAGATGACATCAACATCTGTAGGTGACATCAGGCCTCGACGAGCGACAACCATGTGCTCCTTGCACAACCCTGTCTTTTGCACCATTCAGGTCATGCATTTCCAAAGTATGCATTAATATAGGGCCACATTACACGGCCGTGCATAGACACACTTGAGAACCCTAGGCACAAGAGCACATTGACTTATGTCAAAGATTTTTATTGATTGATACTAAACTCTGTCTTCTTGTTTTGTGAATTGTTCCAAAAAAAAAAAAGAGAGGGAAAGAACTTGTTCCCAGGTTTCGCTCATGGAACATGAATAAGTCATGCTTAGCTGAAGATTGAACCATCGATTCCCGGGCATTCATCAGTTTGGATAGAAGTGTGTCTCGGCTAGCAGATGATGTAATTGCTACCTTATCTGGTAGATGTCAAGAACTTGGCATAAACATGGCATCCACAACTATGGTTTCCTCTTACTATGGTAGGAGTGAAGAGCTTGAAGGTCCGCAACTTGAGTGATGCTTAACTACTGCATGTACGAGAGCATCCAAGGAGATATCTACAAGGGGTAGTTCTGGTACCCTGCAAATCTTTGTATATATACTGGATGAGAAGACTCCTACTTATGGTGAGCTAAAGACAATATGTGAAAATAAGCTTGGTGTAGTTATCGAACGTTGTTTGTCAAGGAATATAAAGAAATTCAATTCTCAGTATTTGGCAAATGATGCGTTGAAAGGAGGAGACAGAATCTGCCACTTAAAAGATCTCATAAGTGGACCATCAACACGGGCAGTAATCAACAATGTTCCATCCCAAAGGTAGAGTGTACAACACGAAGAGATGAACATCCATCGACCTTCTCCATGGTAAGTATCTTTACCTTGGAAACATCATAACCATGATAGCTTAGGAAACCTCTTCGTCGGCATACCCTTGAGCACTTAGCTCAAGACCCCCAATTTTTGCACCATACTTCTTCCAATGCATTTCCCAAGTAAGCATTCATAGGGCTACATTACAAGGCCGTGCACAAGGCACATATTTTCCTCAACCCATGCACGAACACACTTACCCATCACTCAATATGGGTTATGAGTACTTGGCATGACTACTATGAACATCAACTGTGGAAGATCTAGAAAACATCAACGGAGACTCACAACAACACAGTCATGCTGGAATCCAAGGAAGAAGCACATACCAAGAGACTACAACTTGCAAAGACTTGCAGTGATAGATGAAGAACTAGACACATCTTGAAGTCAGACGGCTTTTTGGAACAACCACTACAACAAAGGTCTGTCAGGGACGACAGACTCGAGAGGGGGGGGGGGGGAGTGTTGAAGCTCAAAGTCAAGGACAAAGCATGGAAGCACATCAAAAGGTGGACACACAAGGAAAGGGAGCAAGTAGGGAGCTCCAAGAAGTGTATGTCAAATTTTCAGAAGAACCCCCTACAAAAATAGTTATTTTCATCACTAAAAAACATTGTAAATACCATTATCTATTTTTATAACTCCATTTTGTTCAAGCCGATGAGTCCTTGAGCTTGAGGAGTATTAGAACTATCATCCTACCAATTTTCATAAGTTTTAGACTCCATTTGAGCCCTCGAATAAGCCCTGGAACCTAATTTTTAACTAGGCTAGACACTAGGTCTAGACAGGGCCAAAACTAGTCAAAAAACTATAAAAAGAGCTAGAGAGCTCATTTTTGGGGTTAGCTTGTTAGAGAATAGAGCTTTTGTAAGAGAACTCTTTTGCAATCGAAGCTTTCCATTGTTCCCCTCTTTGATCTTACTTTGTGCGTGTGTGTGTGTATGTGTGTGCATGTTTGTGTGCTTTCACTCACGCACTTGAGCTTTCACTTGCTCGTTGTCTTCATACCGGCCTCATGTCTCCGCAGATTGACAAGTAAAGAAGGTGGTGCTTACGCTTGAGCTACAACAATGATAGTCCTTTGAATGCATGCAAGGCTCTTGGATGGTTTTACTTTCTATGAAAACAATCTTTCAAACTTATATAGATTCACAACTTCGTTGTGTGTTTTTTTATGAGATTGTTCTTTGAAATCATATGAGTGTTTTGAATATAAGGCACATCTAGGATTTGATTCAAATTTTAAGCTCTTCAAAAGAGTCATAAAACTTCTTGTAACTTATGCAACCCTAGATGAATCATGTCAATCCAATATTTTTATCTAATGAAAGTGAAGGGACATCCTTCTCCGACACATTCTATAACTTGACCTCCAATTCCTATCATACATGCTTTTGTGGGACTTATATTTGTTTTTGAGAATGTGTGGTTAACGACACTCATGTACTACTTATGGCCGCTCCTAAGTCAATCAGAGCAGCATCCACCAATTGATACTCCATGTTTTTTATTCCTAGGTTTAAGTATGGTTTGGAGATGCTATAGCCCGTATTACTTGTATTGTTGACTTGGTAGTTGGCCATGGGTGTAGGTTCCTCTCCCTGTAGATATCCTTCATCCCTTTGCCATATCCACTCTTTCTGTCTCCTGATATGCTCTAAGGCTTCTTGGTGTGCTTCTTCTCTAATCCTCTCTTCCTTCTTCTTTCGATTTTGTGCTCCTATGAGTCATGCTAACATTTGATCTGTTAATGCCTCCATATATCGTTTCACTCTACATCCACTTATGTAGTTAGGAAGTACATCTCCATCCAATGTAGCCAGATTTACTACTCTGCTTGTTGAGATTCGATTAATCAACAATGGTCCATATCTGCATTGCTGCATTTATTGGCATGTTGCTTCAATGTATATACTAGGACCAAATCTCCTTTGTTTAAGCCTTTGTCTTTGATATGTGCATCATAATATGACTTTTGCCTCCATTTAGCAGCATAAATTCTTGCAATTGCTTGTACTCTTGTTTCGTGTAGTTTCTCAATTTGATCTAATTGCTTGGATAGTTCATGGCCTATCCAATCATACTATTGTGCTACACGTAGAGTAGGTACTAAAACATTAATTGGTAAGATCGCATTCTCTCTGTATACTAAGTTAAAGGGAGTAGTTCTAGTGGCTATCTTGTAAGCCGCACTATCTCTATCGGTAATCCAAAGCGAGTAAAGACATTCTCAAAGAGAAACTTTGTTGTAGTTTGCACATCATTCTTTCTTGTTGCTTTTGCCTATGCCTATTTTGTTAGATAGTCTATTGCCACTATTATATATTCAGCATGTGATCCTTTGGCTGGAGGATTAATAGGTCCTATGAAATCAATGCCCCATTTTGAAAATTCTCTCGCACAAATCATGGGTCTTAGAGGCATATCATCTCTCCTAATAGGATACTTAGCTCTTTGGCACACCTCACAACTTTGTTCATAAGTGGTCGCATCCATATGTAGAGTTGGCCACCACAAGCCTACAAAGAGAATCATTTTTACAGCTTCCTCTATTGTTTCCTTGTTGTCCGGTCTTGTTTGAGCTGCTTTTATCGCTAGTACCTTGGGTGCATCTACTTTGTTCTCAACCAATATTGCTTCTAAATATCGTTCCTCCAAATAAAATTTTGACTCCTTTTCTAGTAATTCCCCAACCTCCATTTCTTGAAGGGTTACCATATAAAGACTTACGTCGTAACCTTCTTCATCCACACATCCATTCATGGTTAATACTTTCTCATTCATGCACACATATAAGGTGGCTAAAATCTCCATCCATCCATGTGGTTCATACGCTTCATCTCGGAAAATTTGAGGCATATACATGGGATCATCTATAGCTCAGTAATTTTGATGTCTTATTGGCCACAATTGAGTTTTATTTTCTTCTTGTTTTGCCTCTTTGCACATCCATATTTGGGCATCTTTGTACATCCATGATTGGTCACTTGAACCTACACTCTGAATTGACAAATCATCCTCTTTTTTATGTATAGGATTCCATTGTAAAGGGGGAACATCCCGATATGAAAATGTATGTAAATTTATCTTGGTAGTGGTCCCTTGATGTTGCAAGTATAATGTGTCTCTTCCCCAATCTTTTACTACTCGGAGTTGTTTCATAAAAGGTCATCCTACTATCATTTCCTAATTGTTGGCCTTCCCAAATTGACATACAGCTAGAGTGTGTTCAAATTCTACTCCGCAGGTAGTCAACTTAATCTTTTCCAATATTCCTAGGGGTCTTTCCACATGGCCATCTACTAGTTGAAGCTTCATACGTGTTGGTCGTAGGGCTGGTTTTCCCCATTTTTCCCAAATTTCTTTGGTGGCTATGCCTACACCTGCTCCTGTGTCTAAGATGGCTTTAGTCATATCCATTAAATATGATAGGTAAGCATGTATTTCCTTCATCTTCTTCACTGAGTTCTCCCACTTTATCAACAAGGACTTGTATAGTAGATGGAACTTTTGTCTCTCTTCTTTCCTTCATGGGATCTTCCGTTTCTATTCTCAAATGTCCTACTAACTGCTTCCACAATTGTGATTTGGCTCGTAGTAATTCTTCCACGATCAAAAGGCATTCTACCTTGGTCTTCTTGAGCTCTACTAAGTTGTGTGATGTCTTATCTAAAGACCCATCTTCTTTGCCTCGAATTGTGGGAGCATGGAAGATCACAGATACTCTCTCGTATTCTCCCATATAATTTGGTAGCATGGAAAAGCTATGCACTTCTTCTCTATTTTGGTCTAACATAGAAGCTTCTTCGTATATTTCTTCTAAATTTGGAGTCGATTGGGTTTCCCCAATATCTAGTTCTTCAAAGGGCAGTGTTGAGCTCATTCTTTTTCCATCGTTCTTCCTGGATCTTGGCCCATAAATCCTAGCCAATTGGCCTCTAATTTTGGAATTGTAGAAATCTATTCGGCCTAGTTACTCTATTGCTCTTCTTCATCAGGTTTCTCTTTGGGCATTCTTGGTTATTTTCGATTGTTATTTATGATACATTCATTGAATTGGCTCTCATGTATCCTAGTCTTCAGAAGGACTAGGATAGTCTTTTCTAAAGTGGTATGAGATATCTCTATGAGCTTTCTACATATTGCCAATCTCTCCTTCTCTAACTCTCCTTGCGGGTAGAGTTTCTCATGTTCTTCTATATTTGGTATGGTTGTGATTCTCGATTGGTACGATTTCAACCATATGTCTAGGTCTTCTAGTACTGGATCTGTTAGAATTGATCCTGGTTTGTCTGGCTTCTAGGTTTGGGACCTATGTGGTGTGTCATCTTGCACTTCTTGTTCCTGAGGATTCTTACTTACGTTTACATCCTTCTTGTCCTCTTTATTTTTCTTCTTGAGCCATTTACTCCTAAGTTTTTCCCTTCTAGTTTCCAACTTTTCATTTTCTTTGTTTGGTTACTTTCTTGTGGGTCTTCTAAATCTTCTACTATTTGTATTTTTGGCTCTACGCTCTTATCCATTTCCTGTTCCAAATCTAATTCTTTCATCACTCATCCTTTGGCTTGGGCTTGAGTAATGTCTTTTAATGGCACTGTGTATTCTTTATCACTTCATGATGATTCTACCACTTCTATCACATTGATGTGAGTAGTATTATAAGTCTTATTGGGATTTTCTGGGCAGTCTCTAAATAGATGTTCCTTTCCACGCTCATTGCAGTACCCTTCCCATGTTCTAGGTGGTGGGAGGTTGTATGGCAAAAGTGCATTCCCGTGTGAAATCATCTCCTCTGCATCTATAGTATGGTCCTCTTGGCGCAAGTGGTCCAATAGGTGGTCTCATCTGTGCAGATGCTTTAGGTGCAGTGTACATCAGGTTCACATATTTTGGTCCATACGAGTTGTCATATCCTTCATAGCCATAATATTGTTGGTCATAGGTTTGGTCATACTCCACTATACTGGTGTCATAGGGGTAGTATTCTCATGTGTATACTCATATCCCTGATTTGTAGTTTCTGCACCAGCTAAAGGCATAGCTGGTACTATGGCTCGTTTCATGTTTTCCTATGGTTGAGTGTATTTGACTCTCACTACGTTTTGAGGATGGGGTGGTTATTGTCCTCACACTGGTTGTGGTTATCCATATCCCCCTTGCTCATAAGGTTTGGTTGCTCCTTGTGGGCCCGGATAAGGTTTGTATCTCGATATCTCCCTTCCTTGCTCTCTGAGAGGGTATCCATAAGGTCTATATTGTGGTTGATTCACTGGCCTTGGTTTCCTGTTAAATGGGCAATTTTTGGTAGTATGGTTGGTATATTTTTGCTCAATATGACAATACAGGTTGGGTCCTTGAAGTGGCAGCCTATCGTATGGATTGTTGGAAGAGATGGATGGATACCTCTAGGAAGTGAGGTGCTACTGCCAATACCTGCTTTGTACCTGCCCTATTCTACTTCAAGGTTATGTAGTAGGTCCTTGTAGCTTACAAATGACACCAAATAAGCACCTATGTACTTTGGAGATGATGCTTCAAACAATTAGATCAAAATAGATATAGATAGCTAATGATTTCAAGTAGAATCACTGAAAATGATAAACCATACACTAAGCAATCACTTTAACAATTGGGTGCTTACCCCTGATTTTTTAGGAGCTACACAGAGAATGACCAAAGACCACTTTGACGTAGATTTCTTAAAATTGGCTAAACCAAATGCCTTAAAATTTTGATAGCTTGAATTAGACTTTGAGTGGTTCCAACAAGCTATATAACATAAACAGTGGATAAGGACTCACTGAGATATGATCATTCAAAGTACACTGTTCTGAGTAGTTATAGCAAAGAGATGAAGAGAGATGATCAATGATGTATTGTATTATAGAACATTGTTACACATAATCATTGGCATAGAAATGATGCTCAATGATAGTAATCTAAGTGAGCCAAGATGTAAGCTACTTAGACTCTACAAAAGATCATCAATATGATCAGAAAATGGAAACACACAGGCCGCAAGATTGCAAGCCTCTTTTATAGATGTTTTACCTCCAAGTTTGAATTTGAATTCAAGCTTGGATTTACCTAAAATTTCTCCTCCAAGTTAGGAGATATTCTCTCATTGAAAAACTCGTAGCTAATATGCTCCCTACTTCCCCAAGATGTGTGAACTTAAAAGATTCTCTTCAAAAACAACTTTTACAAATAGTAAATGGCGAAGTATTACAAGCCAAAGTTCACATGCTTCATGAAGTGATTGTATATATTTGTTTCCATGCTTAGCGAAGTGTGATGGCTTGGACACTTGAACCAACATGGATAGGGTTGTTGTATGCCTAAACCTCCTCGTGTGCAAGTATGGGATGGATGGTCTCCCCCACACAAGTTGCATCTCCTTAGCATTGGCATTCTCATTGGCGGTTCTGATAATTTCTTTGACCATGCACTCCTAATTTCTAAGCTACCAATTCTGCTAATTCCTCCACATTACTAGAACTAGTCATCACCTTATTGCTATTCCTCTGATTTAGTGGAGCTTTGGGTATTTTTGAGGTCCCCCGCTAGGATGTCTTCTAGGTTGATGCATTCTTGGAGGCACTCACTCAATGTTTGGAGCCGCTTCACATAAACTAAGGTTCTCAATATTCCATTAGTCATTCCATCTAAAAATAGCGATATCATCTTTTGTTGGGAGGGTCTTTCTGTTACAAGGCTTCTATTGACATATTGGTTAAATCTTTGGGTAGCTGTTTTTACAGTTTCATTTGGGTTTTGTTTGAAACTATGAATTAAGGATGACGAGTTGTGATTAATCCCTCGCTTGGTAAATTCCCCAATAAACTCTTGGAAAAATTGTTCAATATTTCCAAAATGATTTGGATCCAAAGGTTGGAACCAAGTCAAGGATGTTCCTGTGAGGGTTAGTCCAAAGGACTCATACTACACAAAGAAGTCATCCACTTGTTTTGCACGTAACACTTCCTTGAATTTTGCTATATGGTCATAAGCCTCTCCCGTATCATCATAGTGATTTCTCATGCATTTAGCAACTTTAATTGGTCTCAGCCTTGTTACAAGCTCTAGGGGTCTGATCTATACAGGAATTGTTGGTCTAATGGGGTGCATTCCTGGTTGCACATTTGGTTGTGTCCTTGGTCTAACGAGTGGTCGATTTATGTTTCCTATCTCTAGGTTGGTTTAGTTGTGTGAATGTATTCCTGGCATTGTGAATTGCACTTGTGTTCTGGTGGGGATACTTCGTTGACTTGTTTGTCGTGACATTGTATTCTCCATTCCTTGGTGGGATCCAAAAGGGTTGTGCGAGGTAGTTTCCTACTCTCGAGGAGGGAATATAGGCAACCCCATGTATTTCAATTGAGACCTATCAACTTCATCTATTGGCCAATTCCTTCTTTGGTTTTGGTATAGGCATGTGACTTTAGACTCATCTTCAGGATCCTTTAGCTTGTAGATAGTCACTGGGCTTACTTCTTCTCCTCTTGTGGGTGAATTAGTTTCTAAAAGTAGCTCTGACCCATGGATCAGGTATACATCCAACAAATAATCGTCTTGAGGTATCAAATCCCCTCTCAAGGCTTGAGTCACCACCGACTTTCCCCTTGGAGTAGTCATAGTGTTTTCATGAGTAGGTCTTCTTGAATTCCCTTGTCCTTCTAGTTCCCCTCTCTCATTGATCTAGTCAGGGTTTTCCATTACTACATAGATTTGACCTAACTTGTCCATGTAAACTCCTCCTTCATACTTGACTGCGGGTCTTGGAACTATTACTGAATTGGTTGAGTTTACAATTCTAGCTACTGACCTATTCATGCCATCAAGGTAAATAGGGATTCCCTATTGATTAGTGGACACATACTGCAGAGAGGTATGGTATTCCCCCTCTATGGTTGTCATAAAGTTCTCTCTAGGAATAGAACCATGCATGTCCTTTGAGGCCATGGGTAGTTCGTCTTCTAAGTCACCGGATGTCTCTGAGTAGATTGAGTGATGGCTCGCTTGGGTTGCACTTCCTACTAATGAGATGACACTTCTTCGACTACTTAGCACCCTTCCTGATCTTAAGTTCATTCACCCTTTAGATCTATATCTTCTCTCCTCTTTCCCTTGATTATATCTTCAATCACTCAAAGTTTACCTTCAGCCTGTGGGGGTTGTTCAAGAACGATACCTCACTGGCGATATGATACCGCACTTGACATGATATGATACCAAAATCCTACCACGATATGATACCACTGATTGGCATGATATGATACTGATTTCACGCTTGATATGATACCTCTATCAGGCACGATACGATACCAGGTTATCTAATGACAGGATACTTGGTTGGCTCACGATATGATACCGGTAGTCAGGATGATACGATACTAGGGAATTCCCAGGACGATACTATGCCAACCTCACGATATGATACCAGTATGTCACCACAATACAATACCATCGAAGGATTGTGATCACCATACCAACACTGTCGATACACGATACCTTGATGATATCATGATACCTCAAGTCGGTATGCACGATATGATTCAGTGTTTGAAGTAACAAGTGCTGGAATACTTAATGGCTTTCCACTGACTGAATTCCCCTCTACAAGTATGATTCATTCACTCCATGGCTATAACCATCACGAAGGCACCTTGGTTGGGCTTTCCCCGGCAACGGCGCCCAAAACCTGTGTACCTAAGTCATGAAGTCTTAGGGACTTGTGTCAATGAGATTGTACCTTGATCATCCCACAAGTGCATATAGTGGTGGATTAATACACGTTTAATTATCAATCCGTGTAACTAAACGTACCAAGTGTATGAATACATGTGCACACATGATGGTAGGTGAAGTATCCAAGCTAGAATGCATGTACCTTATCTCAACTACCTCTCCAACTCATTAACTCTCTGAAAATGCATGTCACGATACCATTTACAGCAGTAAGCACAAATTCGAACTTTTCTCTCAGCTCTGAACTTCGAATATAGCCAATAGCAGGTTTGTTTCGAAGTGATGAGATGCATCTACTTGTGGTATTTTCAGCTGAATCTGACAAACGTGCTTCAAGTTATGAGCAGAATAGTGAATGGCGGGAAATACCAACACCTACTCCACACCACATTATGGCTCACACACACACTAGAGTAGTTCAAAAGCAATGGGAAGGGGTAGAAAACAGTCCTACACACATATTTCAAGCATTATACACACACAAAAGCTCTTGGAGAAGAAGGAAATCAGCAAGAAAGAGGAAAATTTGAAATTCTTCTTCAATTCTCAGAATGGAAAAAGTTCTTTACAAGAGTCATAAAGTGATTTATAGACATGTGCCCTAAAAATGGTCCTTTCACTTAAGAGATTGGCACTTTTATTGACTAACTCTAATTTCCTAATATTTTACAAGCATTATGTTACAATGATTGGGGCTTATGCATCTAGAGGACTCCTCTAGTGCATTTACATAGCTTCAAGGGATTTCCATAGGAATTTGAAGAAGAAAGATTATGCCCATACTTTGAAATTTTTTGGGGCTCCTCTTTTGTGCTTCTTTACTATATCGTGAACAAGAGGAGGAGGAGCCTCGTGAATAGACAAATTTCAAATCTAATTCCTTACAAGAATTACTTCACTCCACTAGTCCCTAGGAAGCAAAGTCGATCAATATGAGAGCACCCACCATACTAGTAAGAAATGAAGAATCAGTTCTTCCTTGGAACACTGATGCAATAAAGAACACTAAAGTGCAGTGTCATCTCACTTTAGAAGAGTTGTTGAAGGTTAAACTTGAGCTGTGGAACCATGTAGCAAATCAATTTCCAGAGACGACTACTACCCATCCTTAGAAAAAATCATGTAGAAAAGTGTTAGAAATACCCATTTATAGGATTGGAGGTATGATCGAAGGAGAAGAAGAAAATACTTATTTACCTATCTCTTACTAAGGCTACACCACCAAAGCAATTCTAGACTTAGGTGCTAGAGTGGCCATTACCACCATTTCCCTATGGAAACGATGGGTATGCTAGCCCTAAGACCCATGACAATGAAGCTGCAAATGGTTGATGGTCATATCGAGAAACCCTTAGGCATATTGGAAGGAATCACTCTCACCACCTGTGGTGTGGAGTTTGAGCACACATTTTCCATTTGTGAGTTTGGAAAGAACCATGCTTACGAGAAGATTTTGGGACGTTCGTTCATGCGGTAATTGCAGATTGTACAAGATTGGGAGACCAACTCTTTGCACCTACAACATTTGGGAGTGACTACCAAAGTCAATCTCAAACACTATTCCCATCGCAATGTACCCCCACTATAGTGGAATACCATCCCTAAAGCACCAAAAGAAACTAATTCAGTACAATCCTTAGCACTAGACCCTTCATGGTTGCATGAGGACACTCATTTATGGATGTGTAAAGTAGCAAAACATAAGGAGGAGTGATTAAAAGTTAGAACCTTAGGCTCCGAACAACACCACGTACCCCCCAAGATCCTACCTATGCACCTATAGTATTCTCTAATGAGGAATTCGAGCCACATGGTTAAGGCAGAGATCCTAGCCACCATGGACATAGTGGTGAACAAAGAACAATGGACTCCTCACTACGATGAAGATGGCTATGATATCTCTATCTTCATGATAAATGAGCCTATTTTAGAGCAATGTACTAAGATGACCCTAGAGACAGTCGAGGGAGGTGATGAAGATCTAGAGTCTATTATTATGGAACCCTTTTGTTCTTCAAAAGAAGTTTAAGATGGATTTTGCCATAGAATGGGGCATATTTGCATTTCGTGTAATGCCATTTGGGCTTACAATGCACCTACTACATTTCAAAGGCTAATGTGTCATGTCTTTAAGGAGTTCCTATGTAAGAACTTGGAAGTCTATGTTGATGATTTATGTGCTCATTTCAACATTAGGCAAACATACATTCCTGAATTGAAACAAATCTTTGAAAAATGTAGAGAATATTAGGTTTGCTTGAACACCAAAAAGTGTGTTTTTATGGTCAAGCAAGGCAAGATTCTAGGACACATTGTGTCAAAGAATCGAATTTAGCATATGAGGATAAGGTTAAAGCCATTGTTGAACTCCCTAGGCCGAAGAACATCAAAGAAGTACAAGCTTTTATGGGGCATTGTAGTTATTATCGACGTTTCATTCATATGTATGCAGTCATTGCAAAGCCTTTGTACAACCTTCTCACTAAGTTCCAATGGACTAACGAATGTGAGAAATCATGCAATAAACTCAAACAACACTTATTCTTTGCACCAATTTCAAGGATCCTTGATTGGAGTAAGCCATTCCATGTACACATGGATGCATCCAATTATGCTATCGGGTGTGTGCTAGCACAACCCACAGGTGAGGGAAATATAGACCTTTCTATAGCATATGCAAGTAGGCAGTTGAATGCACCTGAGAGAAACTACACCACCATTGAGAGAGAAGGATTAGGAATGGTTTACATAGTAAATAAATTGAGACATTGCTTACTAGCAAACAAATTCAAATTCTTCACAGACCATCAAGCATTGTTATAACTAGTCAACAAGCGTTGTAACATGGGAAGATTTGTATGATGGTTTCTCCTATTAATGGAGTATGATTTCAAAGTGGTTGTCAAAAAAGGGAGGACCCATTTTAGAGCCGATCATCTCCCATGACTGACCACTAGAGAAGCCCCTCAAGGGATAGCTGATGAATTGCGAGATGCATATTTGTTTAATCTTGACATAGTGCCTAAATGGACCAAGCCAATTGTCCCCATTCTCACATTTGGACTCAAGAACCCTAGACTCAGGACCAAGGAAAGGGAAGTAACTAAGTCATAAAGATATCAGATAATGGAAGGAAGTATTTACAATCAGAATAATCAAGAAATCCTTGCTTGTTGCATAGAAGTGGTAGAGTACAATAAATGGTTGCAATTAGCACACATAGGTGCATTAGAGCAACACCACTCGAGACACTACATGCTACAAACTCTACATAGATTAGGTATGTACTAGCCTTCGATGGAATAAAAAATCCATAGGATATGCAAGGAATGTCCAATTTGTTGCATTAGACCACCTGTCAAACATTCTACCTTATATCATGTGGCTCTAATAGCAGAATGGACAACAACAATGGTGACATACTTGAGGTCGAAAGCATTCCCTCAAGAAATGACTTTAGCAAGACAACAAAGTCTAGAACAAGAAGCGCAAGACTACAAACTTATTGGCTATAATCTATACAAAAGGGGAAGAGATGGATATTTGAGATAGTGTGTTCATGCGAGTGACTACTTGAGAATACTAGAGATTGCACACCAGGGTGTAGTAGGTGGTCATTTTGGGCCTGATCAGATAATCAAGGCCATATTATTCTCAGGACTATGGTGTCCTACTCTTCATATGGATGCACATACATATGTAAAGACATGTGATGTTTGTCAAAGAGCTCAATATCCAACACATTGAGATGAAATGCCATTGAAACCCATGATGCAAGGACATACATTCTCTAAGTGGGGTATAGACTTTCTTGGACCCATTAACCCCCCTTCTAAAGGCACTCATGTGAATACATCATTGTAGCAACATATTATCTCACTAAATGGGTAGAAACTAAGGCTACAAAAAAGAATGATGCACACATGATAGCAAAATTATTATTTCAGAATGTCTTTACAAGGTATGGATTACCTTTAGAACTGGTGAGCGACAAAGGAACGCACTTTCGAAACAAAGTCATTGAATATTTGTTACAAGATTTAATGGTGATTCACAAGAATTCCACACCATATCATCCCCAAGCCAATGGACAAGTAGAAAGTACTAACAAGATCCTTTGCAATGTATTGACTCAACTCAAAAACAACAACCATTGAGATTCAGACAGATAGTTACACTTGGGCATATCGAGTGGCCTACAAGATGGTACTCAATGCAACTCCCTTTCAAATGGTTTTTGGTCAAAATGCAGTGCTTCCCTTGGATTTTTTGATACCCACCCTTAAGATTGCATAAGAGCTGCAATGGACTAGCCACGAGTTATCATCAAGGATCATGGAATTAGAACGATTAGGAGAGACTAGGTTAAGAACAACAATAGGAATATATTCAGCCAAGAAGAGACTAAAAGCCTATTTCAATGCACATGTAAAGGAAAAAGGCTTGAAGGTAAGATATTTATTCCTAGTCTATACATAGAAGCAACATGGACAAAAGCTGGAGAAATGTGGTTATGGACCTATGATTAAACATAGAATTTCAACAAGTGGAGCACTATAGTTAGCCACCTTGGAAGGGGAGATACTGTCTAATTATATTAGTGGCTATAGAGTCAAGCTTTGCCAAGAACCTTTGACAGAGGATATGCTTAAATGACTCACTCTGGCAAAGAAGCACAAGGACGAGGAAAAAGGAATCAGAGAGGAAGCTCAGGCAGAAGCCCTAGAACACATAAAAGTATGAAATTAAGAAGACAACGACTAGGGACGGAATGCTATAATCAATTAGAAGGCCTCACATCACCCCCTTTACCAACAATGAAGCCCCTACATATCCTATGGCAATGTGTCAAATAAAGTCAACTATTTACCCTAGCATAGTGGATAGGAGACCATTCATTATGGTTATGTTCAGGCAGGGCACTACTCTCAAGGAGATTAGGGTGCTAATTGATTCACGTGCTGCAACTAGTGCAATTAGGTGGTCTCATTGTCAAGACATGGGACTACAAATGCATCCTATGGAGGCATATATCATAGGGCTAGGAGGCATGCAAACCCCTTGCATGGGTGAGGTGGAGCTTCCTATCCTCATAGAAGATGTAACCTTGATGGTGAACCTCCTAGTTTGTCATGATGATGACCTAAAAGAACCACCGATTCTCAGCCAAGACTGGTTATATGATCACTTAGTGGACTTAAATCTTAGAAAATTCTCCCTTCAACTTGGAATAACAGTCCAATAACGAGTGATACCACTAGAGATCCCTAACCACTCCCACTCAAAGGAAAGCAATCCCTCTCCCCACATTATGTAAGTGAAGGTGGACCGAAAGATCTTTGGACAAATCCTCCCACCAAAGGAAACCCTCTCCAAATAGATTGGGACTAGCCTTGGCTAGAAGAGTAATCAAGATATCTTCCTCTCCTTCGTCAACTCAAATGGGCACAATTAGCAGCCAAATGGGCACCATCAACCCCTTGAGCTTACCCTCTACACTTCCAGCATGCCGGTCTACATCTGTTGTATAGAATGCCTAATTTCCTTATGGGCAAGACATGCAAGTGTTGGACCTCCCTTCTTTTCCAAAGTAGAGTGTCCACATGACCTTTCACAAGTCACCATGGAAAGGTCAACCATGATCTAGACACCTCAACCGATGACCACTACAGACTATTCCATGGATGCAGTGCAAGTCTCCAAACGTGAGTAGGAAAAAGCAAATGTGGGTACCCAAAGGTCACCAATCATCGACCACTTCCTCCAATTTAGGGCATGAAGTAAAGATGAAAAAGAGGCAACCTCAACACTCATCATCACCAAGACATTCTCCTCCAATGAAAACTCAAAAAGTCTAGGTACCTAAGAAGTATCTGATGGCCAAGCCTGACAATAGTCAAATCTAGGTGCCTAAGGCATGTTTAGTAGCTCAACGACTAATCCATGTAACAACAGTCCCTCTATAACCACACCGTTTACATATCTCTTCACCTCCCAATCCATCTTTTGTATCTAAGCCAATAAACCATTTCCATTCATCACGTACTAGGAAATGGGTGCCTAAATGGCCCTAGAATCCTCAATCCCATCCATTGTAAATTATGATACCTCATGAAACTAACCTTTATCTTTGTAATAATTCACTAACACCCAAGCTAACTAATCATCCTTGTAAAAATCAACCCTTATTGAATTGCTACCATAGTTAATGACATCTCCCATGAATGGATATCATTATTCAGAGCATGTAGGAAATCTAGCGACGTGCATTATTCATTGATCGATTGTTTAAAAATCGTTTCACGACACAATGCTACCTAGGAGGCACATCAGTTATGGAAAGGGATTGCAGTCTCACTGTATTGGGATCGAGATTAATTTCCATGATAATATGTTATCCCTTTGTAGCAGATCGTTTACACAAACATTCAAGATCAACATGCAAGTAGAAGGATCTTCAAGGGTTGGCACTAGCTCACCCATAGCAGATTTTGAAAATTTACTCGTAGAAGTCCATCGAGTCACAATATCTCTAGCTTTACAAGACTTTATGGGACCAATGTCTATTGACAAACCACCCATCAGAAGGATAGAATGGGTTCACAACAAGTCTCACTGGTTTCAATGTTTAGCAAGACCCCATTGTTGATGTGGAACACATCTATGAAGCAGCCTTATGCTTTGGTGGTGACACGTGGGGGAGATACTAATTCTTCTCTAGAGACTTTGAAGAGCTCTAGAATTCTGAAGAATTGAAGCCAATATGGGCAAAAGTAGGTTTCAACGAGTATTTCAATGCACCCCTTCCTAAACCCAACTTTTACTAATGCTATTATTTAGTCACTACTCTACAAGCATCAATCAAAAAGGAACTCCTAGGCACCTTTATATTGCCCTCTTTGGTGGTTGATCCTCCTTTCAAGAAGTATAGACTCTCAACAAACCTCATCAGGGTTTCTTTAAAGATTCATGGTTCTCACATGCCCACAGAGAAAGAGAGGCTCATCCCAAAACCTATGAAGAAGGCCGACATTTTGAAATGGGCAGACATATCAGCCATCACAGTAGAGCTATCAAAGCTGCTGCACATCTGCATGCAGCGCTTTGCATTCCCAGCATAGAATTGCTTCATCTTATTGCATAAGCCTATTTGGTTTGGTCTTTACCTGGCTAGAACTAGCCCATAGATCATCAACTTAGCCAGTTGGATATAAGAACAACTATTCTTGGAAAATCAAAGACAGGCAAGAAAAAGAGTAATTCGTGGTTGTTCTGCCATTATGAGAAATGTGTATATGTGTCTTGCTTATGACATTCCTATCGAGTGAGCGCTATCAAGTGCAGAGTTACAGTAGTTTAGAGGCACTAACAAGTCACCCAAATCACCAAAGGCATGCTCCAAAAAACAAATGAGGGGGGCCATTCCATGTTTACAGGTAGCTACATCACCATCCCCTCAGCCATCACCTCAACAAGCACCAATGAAACTTCAATTGGTAGTACTGCCAATCCATATTTGCTTGTCACGACCCCTTACCTCAAAAGGAACTTTTGGTGTAGGTATCACCTCTCAAGCAACCACAATAACTACCACAATTACTATAGCTTGGGCAACAATGGAAACCACAACTATAATAGGACTCAAAGAATTTGCCTTCGCAATACCCAATCTGGAAGTTGAAGCACTGAATACTACATTTGGTTTCAAAATGCATGATGCTTTCTCTAGTGAGTTCCAATTCTCTAATGCCTAGTTCTTTTCACAAGAATATGAACACCCCAGCTACCGCAACTGTACATGAAGGCCATCAATCTATGTCAAGTCAAGAGGATGAAGATAGAATAGTCACTGATGACAACGATGAGGATGAATGAAGTCAATAGAGTCAAGGTACAAATGCAGAGGATCAACAAGAATAGGATGAGATGCAAAGGGAGACTCAAGGAGACACAAGTACTAGAGAAGATGACACATCAGAAGCAATTGCCTACACCATTGCCATTCAAAGATTATACATCAACATGAAATCTATTTGGGCAAGAAGGCAGCTCACCAAGCAACAGAGTCAAGAGATTTTGCAACAAGAATGGCCAACGGTAGATTCAAGGCCACTTTCATGAACTCTTTCAATGAGCTGATCCAATCTATGTGTACATCAAAAGCTCTACAATTTTTGAAGTGAAAACCATTGCCTCAGTTTCATCCTCAAAGAGTGCAACTATTGTCATGATCGAGGGAATATAACCGTGTACTAGTTGAGGCCAACACCTCCAATTGCCAAGAAGAATAGGTTATTGTAGACACGCCAACAAGAGATGACACCACCACCATTGACATGTCACATCCTCAAATGACCTCCCTATCCACCCACACCTTGGATGTTGTATCTATGCCAGATACCAACATAGAGTCACCTATACATCCCATATCATGAGTCATCAGCTCCCCACACCACATTGTTCCTCGCTCATCTTCATCTAGTCGTACCATTTCTAGTCTAGCATCACCTAAATGGGTTAAGCCCTTCCTCATAACTTTCACAACCCTTTCAACATCGTTCACCACATCGACCTTCCAATCAATAACCATAAATCTTTTTCTAACATTGATTGTTCCACCTATTCCTTTCCCTCAATACCCTTTTCTTAACCCCATACTCCAATTCATCTTTTGTCAGTACTCCATCCCAGCACCAACACTCTATCTCAACCATCTCCTTCTCATTGATTCATGCTCTAACCTGCGAGTGTAACATATTCATCAAATTTTGTAAATCTTGTATTCACACCAACACAATCACATATTGCCACACCACTTTTCACTATTAGTTCACTAGATCATACTTCTAGCGAGATTAATATTTCATCACCCACTGCAACCCCACTCACGATGACTACTTCCATCACCACTATTCACACACCCACTCCCATGTACTTCTCCACCATCACAACTGCATCCACACTCCCTTCCTGGCCCCTCTTCCCCCTACATCACACATAGAACACCATGCCTTTTTGCAATCTCCTTCACTCTTTTCCTCTTCCTCTATAGATACTGCATTTCAACATATGTTTTCTTGCATGCATCAAGTTAGAGAGGAATTTGCCTCATTAGGTCAGTAATATCAAGCCCTACAACAAATGAAAAACCAAGTACATGCCAGTCTTAACTCACTTACCATGGAAAATGCATTGCTCAATGCATCTAACCAAGAACTATGAGAGTCCTATCATTCTATGGAACTCGAACTAGAGCAAAAAACCAAAGAAGCCATTGCAGACACAGAAGAATATTTGAGGTAGTAGGTCACCCCTAATGCTCAATTAATGAGAAACATGGACCTCCTACGACATTACTTGGTTGCAGCTAAAGAAGAGAACCAATGATTACAAGTGCAAAACTGAGAAAACTTTGAAGCTTCTCTGGACCACCTAGAAGAGCCTCTGAGCCCCAATTGCTTCAAATTCGTTCCATCAAAGACAATATAGATATTTTTGGAAGTCCACACAAGAATTCTTGAGGATTATGATAGATTGACCAAAGAATGCAATGCACGCAAGAGTGATAATACTGCCTTACAACTCAGAGAACTCGTAACTCCACCTACAACACACGAGGTGACACCATTGAAACTTCTAGAGAAATTGAAAACATTATGGGCACATGTCTTAGAACTGAAGACTCAAGTGACAGATCACTTAGTGATTCTCAGGCGTGAATCCCCACCAGATATACTAGAGGCCAAAGAAATTGTGACTATTCCAGTAGAACCTACATTTGAGGAAGAGTATGAACCATAAGTAGCAATCGGTGGTCGCATAATGGAAGAAGGTCAGGATAACTTTGAATTTCCCACACCTATGTGGATGAAAGTTGTTGAAGAGTTAGGCAAAATTCACTCTGCCCGCATCATAGCACAATTACATGCAATGGCCACCATTAAGGAGACCATCCTTCAATCTCCATATTTTGTAGAGTTGGCACCAAGATGGTAAATCTCAATAAATGAGTCACAATACAAACCTTATTTTATGTACATGGTGGAATATAACTTAGCAATTGAGAAGATCATGGGAAAAAATCCGACCCACACTACTCAATTTGAACCTGCAGACCTACCACCCAATACTCAATGAGGCAACATCTTTCAGTCTAATTGTAGAAAAGCATTATTACAAGATTATCCATAGATGATTTACACTTTATTGTTACATTTGGCAAGCCTTGATGCTTGACCAAATATCAAAGGTTTACTTCACAGCTTTTTTTGAATATCCATAAGTCACATATGAACACCTCTTGAAAAATCCATAAGTTTAACTCATGATAATTGCAAAAGAGAGTAATAGAGAGAATCTCATGACTTTATGAGTTGTAATTCATACCAACTAAGTGGTTGGACTCAAATCAATTAGAATCCTAAAAGGTAGGATCACTTTTTAGGTGGCAGATTCAAAATGCAAATTGAAGACACATCTATAAAAGAGCTGACTTTTTAGTCGTGGGTAGTAGAGGAAGAAGAAGGACACATTGAGCTTCAAGCTTGTGGGTACAGTAAGCCCACACATGTATGAGTAAGCCTACATCATCCCTTGTATCATACATTCATAATATTATACATTTGATTCAGTTTATGCAAGTCATTCGGCATCTACTATTGTCTGCTGCTAAGTGCTCATTTCAATGAATTTGTTTTGAGGAGTTCTTTGCCAATACTTATCCAATCGATGTGATTCAACTTGGGATATGTAGCTTAGTGTTGACACTCAAGGTCGAGCACAAGCATGGAAGCTCATCAAGGAAGTGGACACATAAGACGAAGGAGCATGTAGGGAGCTCCAAGAAGCACATGTCAAATTTTCAGAAGAAATCCCTATAAAAATAGTGATTTTTATCATTAAAAACCATTGTAAACACCATTTTCCATTTTTTCAACTCCATTTTGTTCAAGCGGAGGAGTCCTCGAGCTTGAGGATATTAGAAGTATCATCCTACCAATTTTCATAATTTTTAGACTTCGTCTGAGCCCTCAAATAAGCCCTCGAACCTAATTTTTTTACTAGGTTGGACTCTAGGTCTGGAGAGGGCCAAAACTGCTCAAAAAACTATAAAAAGAGCTAGAGAGCTCATTGTTGAGGTTATCTTGTTGTAGATTTGAGCCTTGTAAGAGAGTTCTTTTGTAATCGAAGATCTTCCATTGTTCCCCTCTTTGCTCTTACTTTGTGCACGTGTGTGTGTATGTGTGTGCATGCTTGTGTGCTTTCACTCATGCACTTGTGCCATCACTTCCTCACGGTCTTCATACTAGTCCTCACGTCTCCACGGTGAGAGTATCGAGAGTGAAAGACTTGCCTCTGGTATCGTGGTTGTTGTATCGTGAGTTCCGAGGGTGAGCTTGCATCTACAGGCACATAGGGGTGACAAGGAGAACATAAGGTACACATATTTGCAAAAAATTTTGAATTTGGACCTCAAAAACTCCAAGTATCATGTCTAGTTGAGTTTTGGTATCGTGATACCAAAACTCCCATGTATCGCAATACTTATCGAGTATCGTATCATTAAGTGTTGGTATCGCGATGGTGGTCACCCGGTGGTATCGTATCGTGGTCCACCTAGTGTCCTATTGTGTCAGTCATGATATCATATCATTGACCAAGCGGTATCATATCACGTGCATGATTGGTATCGTATCGTCAACTTAGTATCATATCGTCTATTTTTCTGGTATCATATCGTGCACCTTGTGGTATCGTATCCTGCCACAAGAGGTATCCTATCATCCACCTAGTGGTATCATATCACGAGGTCAAGTGGTATCGTATCATCTTGAAGGTATCCTATCATGTAAAACTTGGTATCCTATCATGCCTTGGATCTCTTGGTATTGTATCATCTTGCTAGCAGTATTCTATTGCGAAGTAGGTCGGTATTTGTTGAGAAAAGGGGAGCAACGGACCCTAACCGCCGCACATGGAAGCGAGAAGCTTCTCCTAGTTGGGGCAAAGAATGAGAGGAGAGGCTCACCCATGCTCATGGAGCAATGGCAACAATGGCCAACGTCACAAACAGCAAAGGGAAACATCCTCCCAACCATGCACACACATGCAAATCCATACACCAAGACCAACGCCATTGCACACAAGGAATTTGGATGAAACCAAATGACACCTTCTTCCATTACCAAGATGGAGGCCAAGGCCATGGCCAAGGGACCTCCTCTTACAAAATGAGCCCCTCCTTATATAAGAGAGGAGGAGGGATCCGTTGAGTATAAGTGGCCAAATGCTTCATTAATTAAGATATTCTAAAAATGATAGGTAGTTGGGAAAATAAAAAAATGAAACTTCGTAGAGAGAGAGAGCTCTTGCACGTATCCAAAAGAGAGCTCTCATTTCTAAAATAAGGAAAGACTCAAAAAGAAGCCTTTTACAAAAAAGAAGGATAAGGTTGAGTTTTTATGGGCTTTCTCAAAAAAGGAAATAAGGGAGAGTTCCTATGAAGAACTTGTATACAAAAGGCAAAAGTGGGAAATTTGAGAGACTTCCACACAAGGCTTTGAGCCTCCAAGTATCCTTAGCTTCAAGGGAGGCCCCCAAGTACTCCATAGCCTTCATAGCTTCATGGGTCCTTCATAACTTCACAGTTCCAACACCCTCCCCCACCTAGTCTTTGTCGTCCTCGATAAAGCTGAGAAAAGAGGACTAATCACAGCTGATCGAGGTCATGTTGAATCTGCAAGGTCTTCTAGTTTACAAGTCCTCAAGTCTTCAAATCTTCATTTCTTTGGTGCTGAACGACACAATCCCCTTGGGGGGCAGTCAACTCAGCAACAAAAAGAACTGAATGAGGTGTATACAATTGCCGATTGTGCCTTCATCTCTGGATAAATACTTTAGAAGACCTATAAAATCTGAAAAGTATTCATGCAAAGCAAAGGACTTGCTGTAAAATGTATGATTTGGGACATAATCTTATGAGCGGTCAACCCATGAAGGCCAAACATTGCATCCTCGGATGCAATCATGCTTTTCAACAGCATACAATGGTCAGCTTTGACTACAAAATCTTGAAATGAAAGCAAGGAACAAGGTACTATGTGGCCGCAAGGGGTGTGGATACTACCTTCCAAAGAGTGGTAGCCTCACAATCAAATCTCCTGGAATAACTGAGCTTAATAAATCATAAAGAATCAGTAAGGCAGACACCTCAACAAGGCACTAGATGTAGTAGCATCTGAAACCTGCAATTAATTAATTTTTCCATGCAACTGGTTCCCATAACAACTTATAATGTTGATCACAGGCTCAAGGTGTTTGCAAGGGTTGTGGATGTAGTCCTTAGTTGAACAATCCCCACCTTTATTCAATCCAAGCTTCATAGCATTCAAATCAATTTGGCTGTATCATACATAGCATTAAGGAGAGTGATTCCTGCATCAAACATATTTGCAAAGAGGCATCAACCATGTCCCATACATCATACAACAATTCAACCTGCAACATGAATTTGACCACCAAAGCTCAAACAAACATGCCAAATTTTGCATCTGTTATTCTGATGGAGTGACCAAAAAATCGGATAGCAGATTCACATATCATCAAAGGACCAGTGACCTCAAGTGTGGGACCCTTCTCAAATGCTAGAATCACTACAAAATCATGTGACTAATATTTCCTCAGCATGGCTCAGGAATTGTTCACAATCTGACGGAGGGGTACTCACAAGAATCACCACAACCCACAATGTTCTACCTACTTGCAATTTCAATTAGCACCAATGACATACATATCCATTGAGAATGATGAAGGAGCATGCCCATCAGCTGATGTCATAAAAAAACTAGCATCATGAACCCAATAATTAATTCATATCCAGGCACCCATGCTCAACATCAATAGATAGGGAAGCAGGCTCATTACTACCAGTGAGAGCATCAATAGTTGCAACCTTGTAGGCAACATCTCAAAAGAACCATACAAATATATGCAATAAGTTTAGAATAAAACCACTCCTTGAAAATCCCAGGAGTTTTACCAAGTCTGTTGTGTCCTTCCAGCTACATGCCTTATTCTTGTTAGAGCACATACATCCAATTATCTGAGAACCACATCAGTCACTGGCCGATGGAGACTGACTGTCAATACACAAAAGACAAGGGGCAAGCCGAAGTACTTTTGAGCTGCAACCTGAGATATTAAATCAACATAAAAAAGAAGGCTTGTTTTATCATGATCAAATAAAGTTGTTCCCATTGTGCGGTGTACTAAAAATAGGCATAGGACAAAGATTTCAATACATCCTTTTTATGATTGATTCATAGGTCCCAAAACCATTGAGAGAGATTTCCAAACATCCCAAGGACATTTGTCCTCATGCGTAATGCAAAATTCACATATCTATAGGCAAAACTGCATGAATCCATGTGATAGAGTCCTACATTTGTATCCTTTCTGCACCTTTGAAAAACAAGATATTTTGTCGTATAGTTATAGGACATGTGGCTCCTTATTTTCTCTGAGTCATATTTCCGTGCAACTTCAAACTTATCAGTAATAGAGGAGATGAAGGACCTATCTCTTGAGCAACAAAATGAACCATGAAGGGAACAAGCAGCATGGACTGGAAGGGAAGTTGTGCACCTGCTAAACCCTTACTATCATGGCCATCCAAATAAGAGATAGGGGAGCAACGAATTTTTTGACCCTCTAGAAGCATTGGAGCAAACAAACCTTCAAACCTTTCATACATGCAATTGTATTCTTTGAAACAGAAAATAGTGAGACGAACTCATGGGATCACATATGTGCATCAGCAATTTCTAAGACGTGTGAATGTAAGCATTGTCAACTACAAAAGAGGCACATTATTGTTTCTCAAAAGACATTGCAAGTCATGGCCATCTTTTACAACAAGAGCACTCTCATTAGCACACCTAGGTAGGACATGTCATCAAGTAAAAAATCTCATCCCGATTTCTGCATAGCTTTCAACAATAGACAGGTTGACCACAAAATAGACGTTTCCGAAATACATATCGTTGTCCTTCAGAAAAGTACTTACAATAGCAAGAGGACAAAATAAAGCTTGACTGTGCCATTAATCAACTCAACTGCATATCGCCTATGATGTATATGAGATACCACATTTTGAATTTGAAGATGTTTCATGTTAAACAGCAGCAAACAGGTGTCACATGCAACTTTGATATGCAATTTTGATATGTTGATTCGAAATAATCCTAATGAGAATGCTTAATCTGAGTACCAGATGACATTCAAATCTCTCGATCGAGGACTGTTTTAGGTTCATACCTACAAACTTGAGCCTTTGAGAGCAAATAAAAACAACCCACAGTGGCAAGAACGTGTGGCACACACTCAAGTAGTCAAAAATAATGATTCTGCATCGATCGATTTGAAGGTTTGAAGGCCTGCAATTTTACTTCAACTTCTGCGCTTGATATACAGAGCCATGGAAATTAAGGGCTCAATCCCCATGCAAATGAAGTTATCAAAGATGCTAGTGTAGGACAGCCATATATGTTGTATTTGGAGACACCCCTTACATGCATACAAACTTGGCATAAAGTAAATAACTACATGAGATTCAAGTATGAGCAACAGGGAAAGTAGATAGAGCTGCACCCAAGATCCACAAAAAAAAAATGTGTGCAAGAGCCCATGCCTACGGAGTGAACATAGAAACCACATGGAGGTAGTACCATAGACCTTAGAGGTTGTCACGGTAGCCATACCATCATATAACAATAAGGAAGAGATGAAGCCTTGCAGGCAAAAATCTTGGCCATGAGATGGGGGAGCACGAGGCTTCAACAACCACACCTTCTAGAATCTGGAAAAGAACATTGCAACATAGTAGTAGGAAGATACTATTGCAAAGACACTGTATCACCATAGCTGGAGTAAGGGGAGCACCACAACACTTGCTTGGTAATGAGGTAGGCTGGTAGATGAGCACACATGGAGCTTCGACCAAGTAGCAGCCATTCCAAGCAGGGAAGCTAACACCTAATAAGCCCACACAGTAAAGAGATCCGATAAGCAAGACGACCAAAAGCAAGAACAGTGGGGAGACCGATTGTTCGAAGCCACCATGGAAGCACAGACTATTGGAAATAGGAGTTGAAGGCACTTGTCCTTAATAGTGATATCATGGAAGAAGCACAACTTGGCTCGAATCCAGTGTACAACGCATGGTCACCACCATGGGGGGAGCATAGCTCAACCCGCCCATGGACTTGCAACAGAGCATCAACTAGGCAGTCGCAAGGAGTAGCTCCACCGTGGAAGAAGCACGACTTGGGTCGAAACCATTTTACAGAGCATGATCTCTACCATGGAGGAAGAGTTGCGACCGAGCATCAAGTAGGCAGTCGCAAGGGTAGCTCAGAATAAGCTCGACCCCAAAAGGGAACAGAAAGGGAAGGAGATGGAGCTTAAGAGTTCGACATTAACTACCCGAGAGTGGTGCCACTCAGGTCGTAAGTGAACCAATAGGCCACCACTCCTCACATGCCTAAATTAAATGCATCAAAACGGCTACCAAACTTGCGTCAGATTCGTTTTGAAGATAGAGAGAGGTCCATAGAGGATGTACCTGCCCTCGACCAACCAAAACATGCATTAGAATTAAATGTTGAGACACGGAATTTGAATTAATCCCCCACGTCCACATCTGACAAAAAAAAATCCAACACTTTTCCATCCTTTTTCTTGAAATAGAGAAGAGGGAGGGACAAGACAAAAGACTACCCATCCCCCTACCCTAGGCAATCACTAAAGAGAGGTGGTAGTGGTGGAGAGTGATGCCAAGTGAATGTGTGGAAATGTGTGTATATGTAAGAGAGTGAGAGAGAAGGGGTTAAGGGGGCGTTTTTGTGCAACAACAAAAATAAAGAACTAAACTACTCAAAAATTAACAAATGAGAGGTACCCTTGACCAACCGAAGGCCACACGTATTCATCCTCTTCCAAGTGACAAGGTGCATCTCACGAAATATGGACACGCAAACTTGGAAAAACCAATGGCTAAAGGCCGATGTCCCCGGCGACAGCGCCAAATTGTTGAGAAAAGGGGAGCAACGGACCCTAACCACCTTGCATGGAAGCGAGAAGCTTCTCCAAGTTGGGGCAAAGAATGAGAGGAGAGGCTCACCCATGCTCATGGAGCAATGGCAACAATGGCCAACGTCACAAAGAGCAAACGGGAACATCCTCCCAAGCATGCACACACACATGCAAATCCATATACCAAGACCAACGCCATTGCACACAAGGAATTTGGATGAAACCAAATGACATCTTCTTCCATTACCAAAATGGAGGCCAAGGCCATGGCCAAGGGACCTCCTCTTACAAAATGAGCCCCTCCTTATATAAGAGAGGAAGAGGGATCCATTGAGTACAAGTGGCCAAATGCTTCATTAACTAAGATATTCTAAAAATGATAGGTAGTTGGGAAAATAAAAAAAGGAATCTTCTTAGAGAGAGAGAGCTCTTGCACGTATCCAAAAGAGAGCTCTCATTTCTAAAAAAAGGAAAGATTAAAAAAGAAGCCTTTTACAAAAAAGAAGGATAAGTTTGAGTTTTTATGGGTTTTCTCAAAAAAGGAAATAAGGGAGAGTTCCTATGAAGAACTTGTATACAAAAGGAAAAAGTGGGAAATTTGAGAGACTTCCACACAAGGCTTTGAGCCTGCAAGTATCCTTAGCTTCAAGGGAGGCCCCAAAGTACTCCATAGCCTTCATAGCTTCATGGGTCCTTCATAACTTCACAGTTCCAACAGTATTGTATCGTGACCACTTCCAATATCCTATCGTCTGGGTAGTAGTATCGTATCATGGAAGTTGGTATCGCCTTGGTGGTATCGTATCACCTGAGGTGGTGTCGTCGGTAGTGATATCGTGTATCATGGAAAACCAAGGTATTGTATCTTGAAAATCTAGTATCGTATTGCCGGTTCTGAGGTACTCCCAGAGAGATCCTATTTCCCTATTTTAACCCCCAGAACCCTGAGCTGGCATAACTTTTTCATACAAAATCCGTTTGTTGTGATTTTGAGTTCATTGGAAAGCTTGTGGGGAGTATTTTGAATTTGACCCTGAGGTGGAACTAGGAAACCAAGGAGTCCCAAAGGATTTTGAGCAATACAAGAGAGCCTTGGGTCTAGAAGACAAATCTTATGAACCTAGGATCTGGTAGACACCTAGGCAAGGATAAGCAAAGCATTAGATCATTTGAGGCTAGTGTCAACCATACAGCTAGGTCTTGGACACAACAACTAAGTGTTTACTCCTACACACTAAGTTCCGACACAAGTGACTCATAAATGTCTTTTAGCATGGAGAGGCCCACACGTACCTCATGTACTACTTATTTACAAACACTATAAGGCCCCTATAAGCAATTAGGTGCATGCATCTATGAGGGTGAACTGAGGCGATCAATGGTCCAATTCAAAACTCCAGATCAACCTTTTGGACTTGAACACCCAGAGGTCAAGTTCGAAGAGAGTTCGTACATTGATAAGGAAGGAATAGTGTATGTGGTCACCAGCTTGCTAGACAAGATAGATGATTTTGGAAATATCGTCCCTGAGAACGAGTCGGGAGACCTAGAGCAAGGAGACCTAGGATGAGAACCCAAGACTCCTAGAGGTAAGTCAGTCTTGACTAGAGTAATCACACTAGATTGGATCCCCCAAGACAAAAAAAGCATAGAACTACTCCTAAATAGAGAAACGGAGGAAGCCTTTTGGAGATTCAAGCTAGATCAACCTAGCCCAATAGTCACCATGTATGAGTTCAAGGACCCGGAGATACCAAGGGACATTGTTTATCTAGATGGCACATCAGAAAGAATGTTCTTGGTAATAGAGCATGATAAGCATGCTTACACTTGGCAAGGTGAATCAATTTTCCCTCCATCGAAATCTAATGTTTCCCATGGCCTCCAAGGAGCAGGATCATCCAAGGCTCATGAAAAGTGGAGGGAAATAACGAGAGAGAGACCTGAGGTAAGCTTTGCAAACACTGTGGGCAGAGACATATCAAGACATGAAGGTGAAAGACCTGAAAGAGAGAGACATCGAGCTCATAGGCATCAAAGAGATGAACATGAGTTTCCATTGCCTAGACCCCGAGAGCACTCAAGAACCCTTAGACCTTCTCAAGTGGACAAGGCTATGAAGAACTATTTTGATGGTCAGAGACCCTTATGATCATGTGGTCGAGCTCAAACAAGTGTTAAGAGCTAAATAGGTTGAGGACTTGTTCACCCAACTCGAGGAATTTGGTTTGACTCTCAAGGGTACTGCCTTAGCTTGGTTTCAGTTGATAACGTCCTATTGGTATTCCTGGTCCTCTTCCTGTTGGTGGTCTCTCATGGATAGGAATTCTATTCCTCGATTCTACATATGTAGGTGGTCAATAATTCGGATTATTGCCAGGTGTAGCAAACTGCACATGGGGCCTAACTAGGATGTTTGTTTGTTGTGTTTGTCCAGAATGCTGATAAGACTTATCCTGATAGGTTCCTTGGGGGTTTGCGAAGTTGTGGCTTGATCCCTAGGTGGGAACATTGAGATGTTCTGATATTTCAATCCTACTCTTTCTAATTCCATTAAGGGCCAGTACCTCCTCTGATTCTTGTCCAGATATGTGATGTGAGTGGGGTTTTTAGGATCTTGCAATTCATAGATGGTGGCTGGGTTGATGGCTTCTTCCCACAATGAAGAGTGTGTTCTGAGTAGATGCTCCATCCCGTTGATTAAATAAACATCCATCAGGGAATCGTCTTGGGGGATTAGGTCTCCTCTCCAAACCCTAATTACAATGGACTTTCCTAGAGGTGTAGATACCTCTTCTTCATGTCCCTCTCCATTAAGATTGTGGACATTGCCTTCTTCCCTTTGCTTGTAGAGAATATCCCTTTTGTCCATGAAGAATCCTCATGCATACTTAACAACTGGCCTAGGTACTATGTAAGCATCTGTAGCTTTCTTCAGCCTAGCCACTGATCTGTTTAGCCCATCTAGGTAGATGGGTAAACCGTGTTGATTGGTGTTCACATATTCTAATGATGTTCGATATTCACCCTCAATAATTGACATCATGCCAATTATTGGTACAAAATTTTGCATGTCTTTTGAGGCCATAAGGGTTTCCTCCTCAGACTCACTCGAGGTTTCAGAGTAGTGTGAGTGAATACTTGGTTTGGCTACACTTCCCACAAAAGAGATTACGCTTCTTTGGCTCCCTAAGGTTCGTCCAGATCTTAAGTTCATTCACTTAAAAGCTCTACTTGAATTTAAACAATTTCCACGACACTCGATATCTATCAAGTGTCGCGAGCAAAACTTTACGACATCCGACATGGCTAGGTATCACGACACTCAACCACAGGAGATTATGACATCTAGATGTCGCGATACTCAATCTCCGAGAGCTTGTCTCCCCTCCTTTAAATACCTGAATCAAAGAAAAGAAACTCTCCTAGCCCTTGTAGAATCTTTCACGACACTCGTCGCAGGTCGTATTTTCTTCCATTGATGGACATTGAAGGAAATTTTAACAAGGATGGGATGTGCTCACCTCTCTAGTGTCCTCAAGCTCCTTCTTTCAACTCTACTCATGCTATCTCTACTCCACACACCTTGTTTTCTTGCTCTCATGATATCTACCGATCGAGCTCTCTCTCTCTCTCGATACTTGATAGAAGACAAGTGAACTGAAGAAGACTTGTTTTTTTGGTTTTTATACTTTTAGAAAGTTCCTAACTAAAAAGGCTAAGAAAAACAAACTTGAAAACTACCCTATCTTCCTAGCCTGCTCCCACTCTTCTCTCTACTCCCTTCCATAAACTATCAACTCACTACACACACTCCCAAAAGTGAGAAGTAGTAAGTGCGGATGAGAGTGACTTAACAAAGAAGAGAATTTCACAACTCCTCTACTCACTTTGATGCTAAGAGCTATTCACCATCAGATGAATGCCTCGGTTTGATTCGACACTCCTCGGCAACGGCTCCAAAATTGTGTGTACCTAAGTACCGACTTAGGGACTTGTGGAGAAGAGACTATACTTTAATCCCCCTCAAGTGCATATAGTGGGGACTTCACACTTTACTTATCAATCCAAGGAGTATCAAAACCTAGCCGAGTGTATGAAGACATGCATTCAAATGATGCTCAATGCAAATGAACTCTCACAAAATGCAAACAAGCATAAATCTATTCCAAACAAATTTCAGGGATCAGTTATGGTGTCGCGACATTTGGAGCAGCAGTCAACAATAAATCGAGCTTTTCTCTTAGCTCCAAACTCCGAATATAGCCAATAGTGGATTAGTTTCGAAGCTCTTGAGAAGACGCATCAATGGTCATCTTTTCACTCAATTCAGACGCTTCTGCTTCAAGTTATGACCAAAATACTGAGTCACGGGATTGATCTTCCTACACTTTAGCACTTCCTACACTTTGCACACACCTCACCAATAGTAAACAAGCACTTTCATGGATAGACAACACTTCCAAGCACTCTTTCCAAGCATCACACATGCATGCAAGCTCACAAGGAAGAAGATACAGAGAGGAGAAGACACAAATTCGAAAATTAGTACTCTTGATTCTCACAATGGCCAAAAGTGCCTACAAAGAGCCACAAATCGACTTATATACATGTGCCTTAAAAATGGTCCTTTCACACGAGAGACCGGCACTTTATTAACTAAAAGGCTAATTTCCTACTAATTTACAAGGGTAAGCTACAAATCTCTATGGGTATGCTTCTAGAGGACTCCTCTAGTGCATTTACATCAAAAAATATATTACAGAATGGCCATAATACAAAAAGAAAGTGTCCAATTCAAAAAAATTTTAGGGCCCTTCTTTTTCTCTGCCTCTTTGCTCTTCTTTGCTCTGCAACAATCTACAACATGCATAATGGACCTATTCTACCTAGAATGATCTTCTTGCAACATAACAGAGACTAACTCCTCAAATGTTAAGACATTTGGATTGCCTTTCATCATCAAACAAAGAGTAGAAGCAAAACTCTGATATGAATTTGGAAGACCAATTAGAATAGTCTACACAAGTGAACTATTAGGAAAGACTTCATAAATAGAAATCAATTGTTCCTTCAAATCTTTGATCTTTGTAAAAAATATGTCCATGGAATCTCCTTCATTCATGTGCTCACTCTCCAATTGTTTTTGGAGATAAGTAACACGAGCCTTTATCCTTGCTTGGCATAAATTGGTAAGTGTATCCCAAGCATTCTTAGATGTTTTGCAAGAGCGAATGTGAGGAATAATGGCACATTTGACAGACAAGGCTATCAATGCATGTGCTAGAGCATCTTTTTCATCCCAACAAATTTTCTCTATAATAGCTGCAACAGGAATCGTAGCACGAATAGGAACATGAAGAATATCATCATCTTCAATGTCGTATGCACCATGTTCAACAACTATGTTTGTAGGTGGATAAGACGTTTTTCAACACCCTACACAATAATCCAGTCCATTTGTAACAAATACATGATGCATCATATAAGCTCATAATGGGTAATTGGTACCATCCAACTTATCCTCAATAGCCAACATGTGGAATACATCACTCCTTTTAGCCATGGCCACTGACTAAAATATCATGATGCAAAAAATTCATTGTATCTCAAAAAGTTGAACAAAACTACCCTATCAAGTTGTGCTAAACTTGTAGCAGACTTCAAGATGCTTATACTGGCAAACCAAAACCTATATACATCTTTGGCACAAAAAGATGACACTGCCTACACAAGGGTTGTGATAGTGCCTTCAAAGGCCGAAACGAGCTCAAATCGTGATTTCGGCACCACATAGTAAAGCTATTTTGATACCCTAATTAGCTTGAGTATGCCCTCAAAATTTCATGTGATTCTAAGACTGTGACGAGAGGGGTGTCGATGACACCATAGATGAAGCGACGGTCTGCTCTAATACCAATTGTTTGAGTTTGAGGTTTGTGGAAGCACACGAATAGCACAAGGAAGAAGAACAAGCTTGGAGCACAACACACAATACTGAATGTACTACCACTAGAATGTACAAAGATAAGTAACCCATTAGGGATAGATGGAACATGGAGCATATCTTTAAGAGTCTTGAGAGATTTACCTTCACCTAGCTTCACATCTCCCACATATTTAATGGGATGCTCACTGTTATCTCCTGTCTTCACGCAACCTTTTGAGCTTGGGGTGTGCATATGAACAAAAGATTCCTCCATACATGACATGTGATTAGAGCATCCAAAGTCTATGCACCACTCTATATCCTTGGGATCACTAGTCTAGAAATGTCTCATGGCTAGGAGGGTCTCCTTCTCATCATCCTTCTTGGAGTTGTTAGCATAGTTACCTTGCTCCTTCCTTTTCTTACCTTTGTCATCCTTGAACCATCAATTTGAAGAAATATGATTCTGCTTAGCACATTTAAAACAAGTTTTACCTTGATGAGGGTTTTTCTTCCCTTTTCCATGCTTGCCCTTCCTTGAAGATGATGCCTTGCTCTCTCCTTCTGAATCTGAATCTTCTTCCTTGGACTGCTTCCACTTGCTTTTTCCTCATTTCCCCTTCTTGACATTGTTTTCTTTGCCTTTGTTAGCATATAGGACCTATGAGTGACCATCCTTCTTGGATGTGTCTCCTATGGCAACCTCTTCTGCCACTAGGTGTGGGATCAACTCCTAAAGAGTTGGTAGAGGATCTCTATACAAGATGGTAGTACTGAAGGGTTTCCACTTCTCTTCCCTTCTCAGCCCATTGAGAGTAATTTGCACAAGGTCTTCCTCATCTACTTTGCAGCCAATTGATGCCAATTTCTCCCTAAACTCCTTCACCCTCAAGGTGTAGTCAACAATAGATTGACCACTACCCTGGTGAGGATTGAATTGATCCAACCAAAGAAACCTACTTACGACCTGTTATTATTCACTCGAAAGTTGTATAAGACCTATTTACCTTGGAAATGATTCAATGAACTAGTATGGTAATTTTTTTCATGTGCTTCAAAAGTTTACATCAAGATAGATTCTTTGCAATGTATTGAATGTCAAAGAAAAACTTTCTTATTTTGGGATGTTCACTTGCCTATATTACTCTATCGTGAGTAAAATTGGATATAATCCTTTTTAAAGGCTTAACGTAGATAGTAATATGACCTATTTTGAGAAAAAATTCAAATTATAATACTCATACCAAGAGAAATTATTTTAGGTAGTGGCAAGTGTGTGTCCTCGATTATCACCAGACTTGAGATATGTATATGTAGTCAAATTTAAGTGGATGTATCTCTAAAAATATCAATATTCATATCCAAACCTTGTGAAGAGAGCTAGTATGGGATGCTACCTTGCTTCTCTAGTTGGTTTTGGATCTAATAGAATCATACACACAACAAGAAGTAGTTGGGAATTAGACATGCTTGATAGTTTTATAGGCACATAGTAGACAAGTACACATAGAGTACTTCTATTATTTATGGATTTGATTGCTAAAGCATGTACAATGAATCAAGCATGTAGTAGACTCCTTTATATTTAACGAAATACATAGATTATGCTTGATGCATAGAAATCCAATGTGGAAGGTCTATCGCTAAGTCATCACCTTGAGTGGTTGCATCAATAGTAATTAGGATGATATTATTTGACCTTTAATTCATGAATCAACCTGATCTGTAATCATCTTTAAGTGGAAATTCACATATATCACATCATCTAATGTGTTATACAAATTCATGGTTAAATGTATACAAAGGGTATCATCATGAAAGTTATAGAGAATGATGAGACATATATAATCAAGTGAATGCAATCACTTATTATTCCATATAAAAGTGTCATGAAATAACCAATGAATTCAATCAAATTGAAGCTAACCATCAAGTATTTCTTCTTTTCTTCGATAGATCCCCCTTAAGCCTTATGTTGTTGAGTTTTTAATCTTCAATCCTTCATATACTTTTTATACTTCCAAAGCTTTAAACCTACATAGTTCAACTCCATGAAGTGCCTTTGTCATCATGTTTGCACATTGATTTTGAGTAGGTACACATATAAGCTCGACTTTTGTGTATTAACCTTCTTTCTTAGACATTGTTATTGAATCTTGATGTGTTTTATTCTTGAATGATAAACTAAATCAGTTTCTAGATGCATAAAGCTCATGTTATCTCCAAGCATCAATAGTGCTTGCACTTTGATATCTAAATCTTCAAATAATCTCTTCATCTAAAATCCCTATTGACTAAAAATTGCTACTCCTATAAACCTTGCTTAAGTTGATGAAAGAGCTACTATAGGTTGTTTCTTTGATGACCAAGAACCAAATTTTGATCCTAAAAAACAAAATTATCCCAATGTGCATCTCTTATCACCCTTGGAAACCCCCACTCTAGATCAAAATAAATTCTCAAACTCAAAATAGAGCTAAAGGAATAGAAAATACCTTCATTTAAAGTCACTTTCAAGTACTTAAGTGATCCCTTGACTTCATCTATGTGTGGATAGGAGTATGCATACATTGGATTAACACTCCGATTTCAAAGTTTATGTTTTATCGTGTCAGAGTAGCTCAATACTTTAGAAAGAATTTGGTAACCTTGATATCATCAATTAACTCATCTTCTTGTGCACTAAGATTTTGATCCATTTCCATTGGTGAACCTAAATGTTTGGTACCTTAAATTTTGAGCTTCATGAGTATATCATCGATGTACTTGATTTGAGTAAGGTATATGACATCTCTGTATATATAACTTGCATACCTAAGACATAAGTGAGCTATCCTAGATCACTGATTTTGAACTCTTTTTGCACCTTGGAATTGAGCGATCTTATGCCATCTACATCATTGTTTGTGAGTATGATATCATCAACATATACACATAGGTATATGCCACCATCATTGGACTTCTTCATGAAAATATGGAAGGTATATGATACCATCATTGGACTTATTCATGAAAAGAGATGGATTTTCTTTAGCTAGCAACAAGTCTTGGTCATTGAAGCATGTGACTAACCTATAAATCCATGCCCTAGCTACCTTCTTTAGTACATAAAATGCTTTATTTAGATTGCATAAATGATGGGCAAAGCTTGTATCCATCCATTGAGAAAAGAAATTTAGACTTCCATTTGATAAATCTTTAAGTCGTGGTAGTAGATATACCAATATTTCTCTAATGGTTGGCATTTTTGCCATAGGTGAGAAGGTATCATCATAGTCTACTCCATGTGTTTGTGAGTATCCTTTGGCCACTAGCCTTGCTTTATACCTACTAAGATTACCATTAGAATTTCTTCTAATTTTCTATGCCCATTTGGATCCAATTACCTTCATGTTGGGAACTTTAGCACTTTTTCTCATGTTTGATTTTCTTGTAAAGCTTTGATCTCTTCTTGCCTAGCTTGGTTCCATATTTCTCTTCAGATGCTTCCACTATATTTGTCTCCCCATTAATTCAAGCCTTAGTCATAAATATTGAGTGTCTAGTTACAAATGAATTAGTATCACCATACTTTTTTGGTCTTTTCTTTTCTCCAATTGATCTCCTTAGTGCTTACCTCAAAGATTTTTTAACATCTTTGTATTATGGAAGTTTAACTTTGAATTTCTAACCTAAACTTTTGAGTAAAGAGTTGATGATCTGTATTCATCTTTTTTTTTTCATTTTCCTCTTCATGATTTTTCACATTCTTCTTGGAGAATGGTGAAAATGTGCATTCAAGTGATATGGAAAGCTAACTCTCTTGTTATCTTCATATCATGATTTGTTCCTATCAAATACAACATAGCTTCTAAGTGTAAAGGACTTTTTGCTTGAACTATATAGCATGTACCCTCTTTGGTTCACATCATAGTCAATAAATATACACTTCTTTGCCCATCCATTTTGTCTCTAATGTGTGAAGGTATAGGTACATAGGCAACACATCCAACTATTCAACAATGTTCTAGGTTTGATACCGAGCCTCATAAGGAGTCTACTAATAAGGAATGATGTACTAGATACCACCTTTGACCAAAAATTATCGGCAAAGGCCTCTCATTTAGCATGGACCTAGTTGGCTACAAATGTCCTATTTTTGCTCTCTAATACACCATTTTTCTTAGGTTTTTATCTTCTAGTCACTTCCCACTTGGTTCCTTTATCTTGCAAGAATACATCAAAATCATGGGCATAATTTTATCCTCCTCCATCAAATCTGTCTCTTCAATCTAAAAAAAAAGAGCAAGTTTGAACATTAAGATACCTTTGGAAGCAAGAAAATACTTCACCTTTGGTTTTGAGAAAGTACAACACTATCCATCTTGAGAAATCATCAATAAAAGATACATAATAGCTTGATCCAAAAAGTAAATCTTCTTACTTGGACCCCATACATTTGTATTGAATAGCTTTAGAAATCTATATGCATATATCCCTTCTTTGTGAAAGCATGCCTATGAGATTTCTCGAACTGACATGACATGTCCTCCTCGATCATCACATGTTGAGCTTGATATCTTAACACTCCCCCTCATGCCCAATGTCATGTCCTCTAATCCAAGCATCTTCGAAAACTTCTTGAGCTTCTCTGCGCCAAGTGCTTTAGTAAATATATTAACAACCTTCTTATCTATCCTCATATAAACAAGATTAATATCGGGTTTCGAGGCTCCCATGCATCTCTGCACGTCTCATATCTTCTTCTCTCTCCCTTCATTTCCTCCTTCCTCCTCTTGTTCTACACACCAAAGCCCTTCATTGGTATTAGAGCATGCTGAAGGCTTGTGTGCAAGAAGCGTCAATGGAAGCTTAGGTCACAAGAGGTGAAAGTGTAGGTCGTTATCTCTCAACAACAATTCATTATTTCGGCCATAATATGAGTTAAAAAGCTCCAATTGATGCGTTTTAAAGGTCCATGCATAGCTGAAAAAGAGGGCTACAACTTTATAGAAGAGTGCAAAAACTGATTGGGACTGGTAAAGTGCCAAAAATTTGAAAAACGCAGACTAATGTAGAAGATGAATCTACAATCACTTGGATAGTAGGTCAGTGTTTTGACTATACGTTGAGTTTTACAAATTGGAATGAGATGATTCAACTTGCTGTGCATAGCTTAGAATATCCTCTACAATTTTGTCAAGAATTCAATTCCAAAATTTGAGTGTTTGGTTTCCAAAATTGCAGAATATAGAGCAGTAATGTTGCAAGTGAAGGTGAAATTGATAGCAGATGCTTGTTTTGTGCATATCTTTTGTTACGCACCTCTAATTGAGGTGTTCTTTATCTCCTTATGTAGCCAAGAAGAAATTCTAGAAGTTCATTGAGGGGCAAAAGTTCAGATTCAGAGGTTATCACCTCTGAAATAGCAAAACACAGAGTAGCATATTTTCACCAAAAGAACCCTTGTTGCTTTTGGAGTTTCATTTTGGTTTGGAACTTCTTCGAGAGAGATTTTTTGGTGTGAAAACTCTTATTTTTAGAGCTTAAGGGCATTATCCATGTATGATCATTGTGGTAGCTCCTCCATACAAGAGTAGAGCATGATCTTGTCACGCGTTTCACATGTGAGATGACATTGTGGTATACTCTTTTTTGAGTTTTATGTCATCATGAATGTCATCATGACATTGTCAGTGGATGTATAGTGGCATTGTGATTTCTATCTCATTTATGACACTTGGTTATGGATTTACTTGTCGGTTGCACATCATTTTATGAGAGTTAACATTGGATCTAGATTGGTACTTGTATCTTTGTTTTCTTTGCAGGTTAACACTGGTCATTGATTGATATGTATTTGCTAGTGTGATTCTTGTCATATGTGGATGGTGATTCCCACATGGTTTATTTTGGTTCTAGAGTCCATTTTACAAAGGAGATGCTGCCGAAATCACGTCGGCTTTTATGCTAGAAAAGAGCTCTAGTGGATCTTGAAGCTTGTGTGATAGCTTTGGATCATTGCTTATCTCCATTCACTTGGACTTGATCACATGTTTTTCATGATAGGTTGGACCATCTTACAGGATTCATTCTTGAGTGGGAGGTCTATCACCATTGTATTGGTGTGCGTTGGCATCAATTTTTGGCATATATATTTGCCATCATCTTTGGTTGGATCAGTGACAGGTGGTAACAAGTTACTCATTGTTCTTTTGCTATTGGTTATCTTGTTTGATTGCTCAATTTATAGGGGATACTCTGCCGAATTCTTTCTAGGATTCTTTCATATCTACTTGAGCACTTTGGAGACTTGGTCAGTAGGCTTATGCTCATGGTTTTATGTGCATGCTAGATGCATGGTTATGTGACATGTGGTTCACATGGTTTCTTCTCCAACAATATATTTATGATGTGAGTTATGCATATGGATATGCAAGTGTGATCCTATTGAGGATAGAGTATTGTTTCTATTCTCTTGTTACATTGCTAGTGTTTTGGATTGCCAGCATGGTGTCTTCTTGATTTGATGGCACTGACTTTTCAAGATGGAAAGCTCAGATATGGCATACATTGGTTCGTGTAGGGTTACACATGTATGTGCATAGAGATGTAAGCCCTCGTGACATGCGCGACCACGTATGGATGGATATGGATGCGTTGGCTAGCTCCACTATCCGGTTATAGCTTCTGGATTCTATATATGAGTCTGTTATGTATGAGGAGACGAGTAGTGCATTATGGTAGAGACTACATGATATGTATGAGAGTCCATTGAATCATGTGAGACACAGATCACATCGACAACTTCGATGTTAGCAATGTAGTTGTGAGGGCCATAATCGACGACATTGCTATAGACGGATGCGATGACGATGTCAGAGACATGCATATGATGCAGGCCAGGTAGTGGTTTTAGAAGAGTCTATGGTAGTTGATTATGCTAGTGATGGTGATATCACTTTCTCCTACGGTTCATCTTAGGATTCGTCTTGTTCATTGGGTAGCACACATATGACTTGGTTGCTTGATGCATTAGCTAGTTTTCATGTTACTCTAGATCATGAGTGGTTTTGTCGATTCTCAGGTGAGAGTCGTGGATGTGTGCACATGCCTGATGGTACGACATATGACATTGAGGGTACAAGATATGTATACCTTATGCTACCTAGTGGAGCATCACTTATGCTCAGACATGTACGGTATGTGTCTTCATTCCCTATGAGCTTGATTTCAGTAAGCCAGTTACAGGAGAGCAGTTGTTATGCATTCCTTGGTGAGCATCATTTTCAATTGCAGTTGGGACAGCTTATGCTTGTTCAGAGGTGCCAGGATTGGGTACATGTATCCACTATAGGTACTTCATGTGAGAGACAGTCTTGTCTCTGTGGGAGTTGAGCCTTATGTGCAATGTGAGACTCGTCATGTCTCATTTTGTCTACCTACACATATGTCTATTAACATTCATGATGCACATGTATGGCAGGATTGAGATGCTCGGATGGATGCACATGTAGAGCATGCTTTAGATTCTCATGATGCCTATATAAAGCATGATTTTGTTGATTATATGGATGCTCTTCTAGAGCACACTTTGGATGATAAGTTGGATGCTTTAGAGCATGATGTGGATGCTCACGTAGAGAATTATGATGATACTTAGAGTTAGATCTTCAGTTTGACCTTGGTATTGATGTTGTATAGTTAGCTCATGTGGAGCATGATCATACACTTGGTGTGGTAGAGCAGGAGTGCTCTTATGATACACAGTGTATGCCAGATCATACTAGCTCTCGAGATGCACATCTAGACACATCCTTGGTTGATAGGATGACTGATTTAGATGTTGATGAGTTAGCAATCATGCAATCATTCTTGGATTTGCTCATGCCAGATGTTGACACAGATATGTCAGGAAATGTTGGTCTTGATGATAGTGCTTTGAATGCCTTGAATACAAGCATGACTGATATACTTAGGTTAGCGAGGATAGCACATGTTTCGTCAACATTTGAGAGTCTGATGTATGAGTTGTTATGCTCAAGACTAGACATTGCAGTTGCTATTGGAGCATTTGCACTTGGATTTGTCAGCCGTTCGATGATTGACACATGCGTAGAGTGAGTGGGAGCTTTGCAGGAACTTCATCAGTTCTTGCATCAGTCATATGTGACCTCGACTCTTGTGGATATGAGTCTAGAGCAGATTGAGGTGCATGGATACACCTTGTTCGAGGTAGTTGGTGTAGGTTGATCTTTATGGGTTGAGATCCGGACTCTTCTTGTACATTATTGTATAGTCCTACATCATTTTTTGTATGTGTTATCACTTACAGTTACATTGACCCTTAAGTGGGAGATTGTTGGGGATGTAAGGGTCATGTGACCTTACCCCCATATTCATATATATACATCATATATAGAGCATTGCCTCAAGAGAGATCATTATCTGGGTTTCAAGGCTCCCACACATCTGTGTGCGTCTCATATCTTCCTCTCTCTCCCTCCATCTCCTCCTTCCTCCTCTTGTTCTACACACAAAAGCCCTTCACTAGTAATACATTTTCTCTAATGAAGTGATAACGTACCTTGATATGCTTTGTTCTAGCATGAAAAACAAGATTTCATGCTAATTGAATGTTGTTAAGATTATTAGAATAAATGATGATAGGTTTTTGCACATTCACACCTAAATTGCAAGTATAAGCATCTCTAGCCATGAAGCTTTTATGACACCTCTATGTAGCTTAGATCATGCCTTGTAATTATGAGATATATCAAACTTCCCACAATTGTCTTGTACATAGTAGCATTTTCTAATGCTTCATCTGATCTAGTGTGCAACTTCAAATTCTGATCTAGTGTCATAGAAATTGGCTTACAATCAGCCATACCATACTTTTCCAGCATACTCAAGGCATAATGCATTTGTGACATCCACATATTTGTTTATTTATGCATAAACTCAATGCCCAAAAAATAGCGCAACACACCAAGTTCTTTCGTGTCGAATTCCTGCATAAGCAGTTGCTTTACTTCTTTAAGGCATTCTTCATTGATCACGAGTTAGAATCAAGTCACCAACATAAATAGCCGCTATCGTGATGCCATCATCACCCTTCCTTGCATATAAGAGTGATCTGCATCACACATAGAAAATCCAATGGTGGTTAAATAATCAACAATCCTTGCATGACAAGCATGAGGGGCTTGTTTAAGCCCATACAAAGCCTTTTGCAACCTGCAAACATATTCTAGGTGCTTTGAATCCTCATATCCTTGTGGTTGGTCCATGTATATTTCTTCTTGGAACTCATCATGTAAGAAGGCATTCTTCACATCCATCTGATGCAAAATCCATCCTTTCGCTATAGCCAATGCAACAAGTGCTTTGATCGTATCCATTTTGGCTATAGGGCTGAATGTTTCTTCATAATCAATGCCATATATATGTGCATATCCTTTTGTTAGCAATCATGCTTTATACCTACTTATGCTACCATTAGCATTGTGCATCACCTTGTAAACCCACTTGTAGCCTATGGGTTTCTTTCCTTATGGCTATGGAACCAGCTTCCATGTTTCATTATCATAAAGTGAAACCATCTCCTCATCCATATCTTTCTCACAATCTACATTTCCAATTGCATCTTCAAAAAAAGAAGGTTCAACTTCTTGTATTGCCTTGGTCATGTAGGAACAATGGCAAACCATGTAGTTGTCATATGTCAATTATTGCACTAAATTCTACATCCTCCCAAATCTTATTGGTCTTAGGTCACTTATCCTTGTATCATTTGCATGTGCCTTTCTTAATCTTGGAGTCTTCACAGAGGGCAATCCAAGTTCCTCATCAAAAATCTTTTCTAAATCGCTTTAATCTCCATCAATGTCTTCAAAACATATAGATGTTTTACTACTAGCAGAAAGCTTTTCTTTACCTTTCTTGGATGTAGTTGATGAATTTGCTGGACTCAAATTCCACACAATCTTCCACTCCATGGATTTGAGTTACATGTACAAACACACACACACACGCACACACACACACACACACACACACACACACACATATATATATATATATATATATATATATATATATATATATATATATATATATATATATATATATATAATTGCTTTATGATGCATCAAGTCCACTCAAAACTTGAGATTCTGCACTTGATTTTTCAACATTTCCTTTGTCAATTGAGTCAATCTTTGCCATCTACATAGAAGCTTGAAATTTCATCAAATAGCACATCTCTTCTTACCTTCACCTATCATGTGAGTGGGTTGTAGCATTTATATCCATTTTGTTAAAGAGAGTACTCAATAAAGATACATTTTTCTACATTTAGATCAAGCTTCATCCTCAATTCATTTGGAACATGTACATATGCGACACATCGAAACACTTTCATATGTGATAAGTTTGGCTTTTTATGTGTAAGCTTCTCTTCGAGTGTAACTTGATGTACAATAGTAGTCAACAGTTTGTTCATGATGTATACAATAGTGTTCACATCTTCTGCCCAATAACAATGAGGCATATTCTTCTCAAACATCTAGGCTATTGCTATTTCTGCAACATGTCTATTGTTGCATTCAGTAATGCCATTTTGTTGTGGCGTGTACCTACATGAAAATGATCAATGAATTCCATTGCTTTTTAGAAAGCTATTGAAGTCATTTAGCATGTATTCAGCTCCTCCATCAGATCTTAACATCTGAATATACCTCCATGTCTACTTTTTTGGTGCAAGTCACAAGCCTATGCATTTGCCTTGAAGGATACCTTGAAGTTCTTACACATTTGGAGAAGCATAGGAACCAATGCTAGTGGTTAATTACCACTTTACTCTTTTGTAAAAGTCACATTTGAATTGGAATCCTTGTAAACACCTACCAAAAGGAACTCGTGGAAAAGTTAGCTTTGATTGATGGAATATCTCCTACGATGTAGGAGCATGATTAGAGAGAGCCAAAATTTTGAATTCAAATTCAAACTTTAACACAACTACTATAAAAGTGATCTTGGAAAAGTCACGGGTAAGACTCATCATTCCCAAGCTCATCTTTGTCCATTCTAAGTGTGTGTGAGGTCTACACTCTAGCCCACACCTATCTAAACCATTATGCAATGATCGTCATGCCTATGGCATTGTATACAAGTGTTCATTAATACATATATCTACATTGTTCATTTCTGAGTTCTCTGTCATAGTACTTGAAAGTCTGTCAACTTGTGGAGAGTATATCTCACTCATTTCGCAACCAAATTCAAAGATCTATAGCTTGCTGGAACCAACTCAAAGTTTTCTACATGCTGGCAAAATTTGAAGGATTTCTATTCAGCCATGTCAGAGAAAAGTTCATCAAGGTGATCACTGGTCAAAGTCTGCAATAGTCCTCAAAAATCGGGGGTAAAGGTTTACTTGCTAAATTGATTTCTCTGATCATAGTTAATCTTTTTATATCATTCCACTTGGAATAGTTAGCTTGCTAAGCTAATTAGATACCCCTAAAAGGAATTTTCCCAATTCCTACTGTGTTGGTCATACTGAGCAAAAGTTCCAGCAGGTATCAAGTCAAAAATAAAAGGTTTTCTTGAAAGCTTGAAGCTCAAAGTTGTTTGTTTTGATTCAATCTTTACATACATCATTTCCAAAGTATATAGGCCATTTATGGTGTCATTGGAAAGCTAAGGCCGTCCACTTATCAACTGTGAAACATCAAGTGCTAGTACAAAGCAGGATTTGGCAGTACCTACTCATTCTCTTGGAGTGTCCATCCATCATTCCCAACAGTGGTATTAGAGCAAAGTCAAGGTAAAATGCGAGATGGTTTTCCTTCATTTATTGATAATTTGGACAGGAACAACTATCAAGCATGGTCTCTAAGGATGAAGACATACCTACAAGGAAGGAGTCTTTATGTATACATCTCAGGAGATGAGGAATTGCCCTCATTCAAAACTAGAGGACTACCAACAAAGGAAGAACATGAAAAGCTCGACACATGGTGTGCCAAGGATGCATTAGCAAGGTTTTACTTACTCAACTCCATCTCTGATTTTCTTTTGCCACATATTAGAAACTCTAAGACATCCCAAGAGACTTGGGAAAGCTTGTCATCTTATTTCTCATCCAACACAAGGGCTAGAAAAAATCAGTTGTGGATTGAATTCACTACACTAAGGAAGCAACCTAAGCAAGCTATTTCAGAATTTGTGACTAAGATTAAAGATGTAGCAGATCAGTTAGCAAGCATAGGAGAAGAGATTGAAGAAGAGAAGATAGTAAGGCAAGTGATCAATGGGATTAAAGCTGATGACAAATGGGAAAGCTTCACCACTGCCATGGACCTATACATGGACATGGAGATTCCAGATCTTACAACTCTCATGGGACAATTGTTCACTCATGAAGCAAAGCTCAACAAGAATGGAGATACATCCAAAGGTAATAGCTCTTCTGCCCTATACACTGATAAAAGTAAAGCTAAAGATAAAGGTAAGAACAAAAAGATAGAGGATGAAGGCTCTACCTCTCAAGCCAACTATGCAAGGAGAGGTAGATCATCAAGAGGAAGCGGCAGAGGAGGTAAGCAAGGTAGGGGGAGTTTCTATAACTCCTCACCATGCAACATTTGTGGTTTATCAAATCATACTATAGATGAGTGTTTCAAGAACTACAAGAATCAGAGAGGAAGAGGATATCAAAGAGGTGGATACTCACATTCAAGAGGTAGATTCAACCATTACCAAGGCTAGAAGAACAACTACAACAATAACTACAACAACAACTACAATGGAAACTACCAAGGAGGATTCAAAACCAGAAAGGACTACAACAATTATACAGAAGAGCAGGATGATTCTCTTCTGATCATGAACATGACTTCAAAATCAGGTACAAATGATGACCACCTATTCTACATTGACTCAGGATGCTCAAATCATGTGGCTGGCAATGTAGCTCTACTCTCTGACCTTGAAGAACCAAAAGGTAAGCATCAAGTACAAACAGGTGATGACACCAAACACTCAGTAGTTAAAGTTGGAAATGTTAAAACTTGTGATGGAAATCAGAACTTGTTGAGTAGGGTACTATATGTACCAACCATTACCAAAAACTTGATGAGTGTTGGACAGATTGTGGAAAAAGGTTAGCAAGTCAGATTCAACCAATTTGGAGCATTTGTGGAGGATCCCAAGCAGGGGTTCAAGAGAATAGAAAAAGGAGAAAAATCAGGTAGACTTTTTACTTTTGAGCTAGAAGACACAAAGAATATTGCACTCTACAATTATAAAGATCAAACACTTTCAGAGCTTGAGATTTGGCATAAAAGATTAGGGCATGTAGGGGAAAGAACCTTGAAACAGATATGCATGGATCAATGTGTAATTGGAATACCCAATGTTTCCAAACAACACATGATATACAAATGTGGTGCTTGTCACTTTCGGAAGTCTCACAGGTTACCCTTCTCAAGGAAAGGCTACATGCATGAGGACTACCTAGAGCTTGTCCATACAGATGTATGGGGACCAAGCAAAGACCCCTTAATCTTAGGATCAAGGTACTATATATCTTTTATTGATGATTATAGCAAGAGGAAGTGTTCAATTGTTTTAAAAAATATCTTGCACTTGTTGAGAATCAGATAGGGAAGAACTTAAAGAGGCTAAGGTCAGATGGACGAGGTGAGTACTTCTCCAATGAGTTTGAAGCATTCTTGTAGGACAAAGGAATCAAGAGAGAAATCACCACAAGGTATACTCGTGAACAGAATGGGGTAGCTAAGAGAAGAAATAGATTGATTGTTGAAACAACTAGGTCTATGTTGAATGAAAAAAAGTTACCTAATTACCTATGGGTAGAGAGTGTTTCTACTGCCACTTACCTCATAAACAGGTTACCATCTAAGTCCCTTGATGGCATGACACCTTATGAAGCATGGCATGGGAAGAGACCCTCACTTGATCATTGCCGGATATTTGGATGTGTAGCATATGTACACATTCCTTCTCAGATAAGAGGTAAGCTAGACCCTAAAGCTGAGAAGTGTATCTCTATTGGATATGACATAAATCAGAATGGATACAAGTTTTACAACCCTTCCAATAAGGGATTCATGGTTAGTAGAGATGTTGTCTTTGATGAAAGTGATTCTTGGTATGAGAATGAATGTGGGAAGTTCAAACTACCCTATGACTTGGAGGAGGAGTTTCCAAGTCTTGCTAAGGAGGAACCTACTCAGAATGAAGAGACCACTTCAGATGATGAAGATATTATCAATCTTGAAGAATTCAAGGCATGGAAGTCCAAGGGAAAATTGAAGATGAAGAAGCTTGAAGACATACCTGAATCTTCAAATCAATCAATCAGAAGATCACAAAGGGAGAACAAGAAACCTATCAGATATGGGTATGATACATCTCTTGTTACTAAACACTTTGTTTATCTTGCCAAAGACTTGTCAATTGAAGAACCACGATCATATGAAGAAGCAAAGACCAAGACAGAATGGAGAAAAGCTATGGAGGAGGAGATTGAAGCACTCAAAGAAAGTGACACATACTCAAAGAAAGTGACACATGGGAACTAGTACCAAAGAAAGAGTCCATGAAGGTAATTGGATCCAGATGGATCTATAAAATCAAAAGAAATTCTGATGGGTCAATTAACAGGTACAAAGCCAGATTGGTGGCCAATGGTTTTGCACAAACCCAAGGCATTGACTATGAAGAAACATTTTCACCTGTGGCCAAGATGCCAACCATCAGGGTGTTGGTGAATGTGGCTGTATCAAAAAATTGGAACATGTATCAATTGGATGTAGAAAATGCATTTTTGAATAGATGGATTTGAGGAGGTATATATGTCACAACCTCTTGGCTATGAGGATCCAAACCTACACATTTGGCTTGAGGGGGAGCTGTTGGTGCAAGTCACAAGCCTACACATTTGGCTTGAAGGATACCTTGAAGTTCATACACATTTGGAGAAACATAGGAACCAATGGTAGTGGTTAATTGCCACTTTACTCTTTTGTAAAAGTCACATTTGACTTGGAATCCTTGTAAACACCTACCAAAACGAACTCGTGGAAAAGTTAGCTTTGATTGATGGAATATCTCCTAGGATGTAGGAGCATGATTAGAGAGAGCCAAAAGTTTGAATTCAAATTCAAACTTTAACACAACTACTATAAAAGTGATCTTGGAAAAGTCGCCGGTAAGACTCATCATTCCCGAGCTCATCTTTGTCAATTCTGAGTGTGTGTGAGGCCTACACTCTATCCCACACCTATCTACACCATTAGGCAATGATCTTCATGCCTATGGCATTGTATACAAGTGTTCATTAATACATATATCTACATTGTTCATTTCTGAGTTCTCTGTCATAGTACTTGAAAGTCTGTCAACTTGTGGAGAGTATATATCACTCATTTCTCCACCAAATTCAAACATCTATAGCTTCTTGGAACTAGCTGAAAGTGTTATACATGCTGTAAAAATTTGAAGGATTTCTATTCAGCCATTTCAGAGAAAAGCTCGTCGAGGTGATCACTGGTCAAAGTCTGCAACAGTCCTAAAAAATTGGGGGTAAAGCTTTACTTGCTAAATTGATTTCTCCGAGCATAGTTAATATTTTTATATCATTCCACTTGGAATAGTTAGCTTGCTAAGTTAATTAGATACCCCAAAAAGTAATTTTCCCAATTCCTACTGTGCTGGTCATACTGAGCAAAAGATCCAGCAGGTATCAAGTAAAAAATAGAAGGTTTTCTTGAAAGCTTGAAGTTCAAAGTTGTCTGTTTTGATTCAATCTTTACATAAATCATTTCCAAAGTACATAGGCCATTTTATGGTGTCATTGGAAAGCTAAGGAGGTCCACTTATCAACTCTCAAACATCAAGGGCTGGTACAAACCGCATAATTTTTTCTATCAAGATTCTCAATCATTGAGCAAAAACCATCACCCATCTTGATGAAGCTCTAGTACTGTTGAGAGAACTTAGTGAATCTTGACGGAAGTAGAAATTTGAGGTTCAAGGGATGAAGATTGGTCCAACCAACCAACACACAACGAACCCTTTCACTCTTTTGAGAATCTTTAATTCAAATCCATGCAGGCTTGGTGTTTTTGATGAGTAAACCACTTTCCTATAATCTAGGAAAAGTAAATATCTAATCTTGATTTTAATTTTGTGACCAATTGAACACCAAACTCAACCACTTTCAAACTCGTGGAATATGAATTTTCTTTTATCCTTTCACAATATTAAAAATTTAGGCTTTTACATGAATAAGTGATCCACAAGAGATCCTTATGAAATACCATAAATGAATGTTCTTCAAGAGATATCTTCTACAAAGATATATTTCAAATGGCGGATTTTGGAATAGAACAAATCCTCTTCAAGCATGATGTAATCTTGATGATCTAACACATATACTTTCACAAATCAAATGGAAATTGGATGAAAGAGCAACCAATTTCATATTCATTGGATATGACTCAACACAAATATGCTATAGATTCTGTTGATATATTTAGGTAGTGATGTGTGTGAACACTCTAGGACCGCCGGGGCACTTTTTTCCCTCTTTAGGAGGTTTTTTTCCCCCGGCTTGTATATACGCCTATTGCCCTAATGGGCTACTTATCTTTGTACATTCTCTAGTAATACATTCAGTCTTGTGTGTTGTGCTCCAAGCTTCTTCTTCTTCCTTGTGCTGTTCGCATGCTTCCGCAGACGTCTAACTCCAACAATTGGTATCAGAGCAGGTCGTTGCTTCTTCTAGGGCGCCGTCGACACTCCTCCGTTTGCAGTCTCAGATTTGCACAAAATTTGGTGAGCATACTCAGGGTGTTTCCGAGATCAAAACAGCTTTGCTGTGTGGTGCCGAAATCGCGATCTGAGCTCGTTTCGGCCTCCGAACGCACTATCGCAGTGCTTGTGCAGGCTATTTCGTCCTTTTGTGCCAAAGGTATATACCAGTTTCTGTTCGCCAGTTTAAGCGTCTCGAAGTCTGCTACAGGTCTAGCAGAACTCGTGTGGGCAGCTCTGTTCAACTTTTTGAGATACAATCAATTTTTTGCATCAAGGTATTTTAGTCACCGGCCATGGCTGAAAGCAGTGATGTATTCCGTATGTTGGCTGTTGAGGATAAGTTGGATGGTACCAACTACCCATTATGGGCTTATATGATGCGACATGTACTGGTTGCAAAAGGATTGTGGAACATTGTGCAGGGTGTTGAAAGACGTCCTGTTACACTTGTAACGACAGGTACTGCAAATACAGGTGTTGGAGCTGATGAAGATGGTGTCGAAGATGATATTCCGCAGATTCCTGTTCGTGCTGCTGTTTCTATTGCACCTACTGCAGAGCAGATTCGTTGGGATGGCAGAGATGCCCAGGCACATGCATTGATAGCTTTTTCTGTCAAACGTGCCATTATTCCTCACATTCGCTCTTGCAGAACAGCAAAGGATGCTTGGGATACACTTACCACTTTGTACCAGGCTAGGAATGAGGCTCGTGTTGCTTACCTCCGAAAACAGTTGGAGAGTGAGCACATGAATGAAGGTGATTCGATGGACAGTTTTCTTACAAAGATCAAAGACCTGAAGGAACAATTGATTTCTGTTGATGAGGTTATACCAGATAGCTCACTTGTGCAGACCGTTCTGAATGGCCTTCCTGATTCATATCAGAGTTTTGCCTCTACTGTTCGATTGATGATGAAAGGCAATCCGAATGCCTTGTCATTTGAGGAATTAGTCTCTGTTCTGTTGCAGGAAGATCAGTCCAGTCAGAACAGGTCCATTATGCGTGTTGCAGATCAAGCTTTCCTGGCTAGTCAGAAGGGCAAAGGAAAATGGAGCTCTTCTACTAGTAAGCAGAAATCTGCAAATGCTGCACAATCGAAGAACCAGGATAAAGATGAGAAGAAATCAGAAAAGCAAAAATTGTTCTGCAAGTACTGTAAAGGAAATGATCATATTATAAAGAACTGTCCAAAACTGGCTGCTAAAGAGGCAAAGAAGAAGAGGCTGGAATGGTTGTTGCAGAGGCCTCTACACCAAAAACAGAGTCTGCAAATCTTGTGCAGGAAGAAGAATGGGCGTTTACTACTGTCTGCAGTTTTGACCCATCTTCTCATGATCAGTGCATGTCTGCAGTAGACTCAGATGTTTGCCAGTACTTTGACAGTGGGGCGACCAAACATATTACCTCGCAGCGCAGTTTCTTCTCTTCACTCGAGCCTGCCCCTACAGGGAATACTGTCACATGCGCCAATAACTCCTCTTATCCTGTTATGGGAGTTGGTAAGATCATTCTGACTACTGCTGATGGTAGTTCTTTCACTTTGTCAGATGCTTTATTTGTGCCAGGGATCAAAAAGAACCTGTTATCAGTTTCTGCATTAGCCAAGATTGGCTTGGTTGTGAAATTCGTTGATGACAGGTGTACAGTCCATGATCTCTCAAATGGCGATGTGATTATTGCTTCTGGCATTTTATGTCGTGGGCTGTATAAGCTCATAGACTATGAAAGATCTGTGAATGATTCGGCATGTGCAGTTCATGATTCTCAGGCTATGTCAGATGCAAAGCTTTGGCATGCACGCTTTGGTCATCTGAATTTTGCTAGCTTGTTACGCCTGCAGAAATCTGAAATGGTGTCCTCTTTGCCCAAACTTGAGGCACCTGGAAAACATGTTTGTGAAGGCTGTATTTTGGGCAAAATGCAGCGTTCTTCCTTTCCAAAAGATGGTTCAGTTCGGGCTATGCAGAAATTGCAGCTTGTACATAGTGATGTCTGTGGTCCTATGCAGACACCCTCTTTTGGAAATTACCTTTACTTCGTGACTTTCATTGATGATTTTTCCAGGCATGCATGGGTATATCCACTCAAAGCAAAGTCCGAAGTGTTCATGTGCTTCAAACAGTTTTTGGTTTTGGCTGAAAATCTGTCAGCATGTAAAATGGGCACCCTCCGTTCTGATCGAGGGGGGGAATATATGTCTTTAGATTTTAATGCATTTCTGGCTGAACGTGGGATAAAACACCAGTGTACAGTGCCGTATACACCTCAACAGAATGGAGTTGCTGAACGAAAGAACAGGTCACTCATGGAGATGGCGAGGTGCATGGTCAAAAGTCAGGCTTTACCACATAGTTTCTGGCTTGAGGCTGTCATGTGTGCAGCATATGTACTGAACAGGTGTCCCACCAAAGCGTTGCAGTCTATCACTCCATATGAGGCTTGGCATGACCGCAAGCCATCTGTTGCTCATCTGCGTGTTTTTGGTTGTTTGGCATATGCATTAGTGCCTGAACAACATCGCAGAAAATTGGATGATAAGGCAGTAAAATGTATTTTTGTTGGGTACAGTTCTGAAAGTAAAGGCTATCGTCTGTATCATCCACAGACTAAACGCATTCTGGTTAGCCGTGATGTTGTCTTTGTGGAAGATGCTATTCAGCCATTGCTTTCATGTACTAAGGAGACATCTGTTAGCTCCAAAGACATGTATGATACTTTGATGCCTCTTTTTACAGGTGGATAGGCTAGCGCTGGTCCTAATGAGGCAACTTCTCAGCCTTTGCAAGTTTCATATGATGATGCAAATCATTCCATTTCTGATGCAGATTTACATGATGCACTTGTTGATGAGAGAGTTGATATTGAACAGGCAAAAATTATGCCAAAATGGCTGGTGCAGACTTTGCGTGACAGCAAATTAGATGCACCTTTGTCATATCGTACTCGTTCAGGCTCTCATAGTACCTCCTTTGCATCAGATTGCTATGCTATGGCTGCATCTAGTCTCTGTGAGGAGAATGAGCCTGTTTCTTTTGATGAAGCACAAAATTCAGAAAATTGGATGGCTGCTATGCAATCTGAATATGATGCTATAATGAAGAATGGTACATGGTCTTTATGTGACTTGCCTCCTGGCAAGAAGGCCATTGGCACTAAGTGGGTATACAAGCTGAAGCGTAAACCTGATGGTACAGTTGACAGGTATAAGGCTAGGCTTGTTGCAAAGGGTTATGCGCAGGAAAGAGGCATTGATTTTGATGAGACCTTTGCACCTACATGCCGTATGACTACTGTTCGGAGCATTTGTGCACTTGCAGCCCATCATGGTTGGAATGTACATCAGTTGGACATTAAAACAGCATTTCTGAATGGTGACTTGCATGAAGAAGTGTATGTTTTTCAGCCCCATGGCTTTGTGCAGAAAGGGCATGAAAACCAGGTGTGCAGGTTAAAGAAGGCGTTATATGGTTTAAAGCAAGCACCACGTGCTTGGTATGAGAAAATACATGCCTATCTGATTGCACATGGTTTTGAGAACAGTCCAACTGAAAGCACCTTATATGTTAAGCGTGCTAATGATGTGCTTCTGATCATTGTTGTCTATGTAGACGACATGCTGCTCACTGGTCCTCTTGAGAAGCATATTGCTGATTTCAAGGCTGATTTGCATGCCTCATTTGAGATGTCTGATTTGGGGCATTTGCATCACTATTTGGGCATTCAGTTTATGCAAGTTGATGGTGGAATGGCTTTGTGTCAAACGAAATATATTGACACATTATTGCAGCGTTTTGGCCTTGAAGACTGTAAGCCTATTGCCACTCCTATGGAGACAGGTTTACGATTGAGTCTTCATGATGCTGGAGATGCATTTGATGCTGTTCTCTATCAGCAGGCTGTTGGATGCTTGATTTACTTATGCATTACTCGGCCAGATATTCAGTTTGCTGTCTCACAGATGAGCAGGTTTATGCATTGCCCAGGAGTCACGCATTGGAAAGCGGTTAAGCGCATCTTTCGCTACTTGAGTGGTACTCGGCTACTTGGGTTGTTTTATCCCAAGGGGGGATCACTACCGCCAGATTTGCATGCTTTTTCTGACTCGGATTGGGCTGGTTGCTATGACACTCGTATGTCCACCAATGGTTTTTGCTTCATGCTTGGTAGCTCATGTATATCTTGGTTGAGCAAGAAGCAGCCTACTGTGGCCACTTCCAGTTGTGAGGCTGAGTATAGGGCAGCTTTCACAACGACTGTTGAGTGTGTGTGGCTCAGACGCCTTATGGCTGATTTGGGTGTTGGCCAGTCTTCTGCCACCACCATCTTCACTGACAGTCAGAGCGCATTGGCAGTTGCGAGGAACCCTGTGTTCCATGCTCGCACTAAGCACATTGAGGTGCATTATCACTATGTCAGGGAGAGGTTCTCTGCTGGGGAGATCAGCTTGGCATATGTGCCCACGCAGGAGAACATTGCAGACCTTTTCACGAAGGCTCTGCCTAGGGAGAAGTTTGAAGCTTTCCGCAAAGCTTTGGGCTTACTTCCTTTTGTGGAGTGATTTCCACATAGCTCGGCACTTCCTTATACATGAGTGCCAGCTCCTTGTTCACCGCATCACTCCCAGGGGGGATTTGTTGATATATTTAGGTAGTGATGTGTGTGAACACTCTAGGACCGCCGGGGCACTTTTTTCCCTCTTTAGGAGGTTTTTTTCCCCCGGCTTGTATATACGCCTATTGCCCTAATGGGCTACTTATCTTTGTACATTCTCTAGTAATACATTCAGTCTTGTGTGTTGTGCTCCAAGCTTCTTCTTCTTCCTTGTGCTGTTCGCGTGCTTCCGCAGACGTCTAACTCCAACAGATTCTACAATCCAACAACAAGAAAATTATTGAAGTATTTTGACGACGATGCACCACACTGTGCTCCCTTCTCAAGAGCTCCACGATGATATGCTCGGAGTAGAAAACCAAGCTCCTGAGGCCACACGCAGTACTTTGCACATAGGCTACAGAATACACAGAAAACAAAGTACACAAGCAGCACAAAGACAGACTTCTTAGGTCTCACAAATGCGATCAAACATACAGTCTGTGGCTGACCAGGCCACTATATGTTTTATTAAAGAACACATACAAAGAAGTGTCCAGTGGCCATTTGGCCTTTCACATGGACACTAACAATAACAATCTCCCACTAAAGGCCAATATAGCCAAAGTAACTATGGGAGAAAAAAAATAAAGAATGATAAAGAATACCTGAGTGTAAGTATACAAACTATATCTCCCACCTGATGGGCATGTTACACAGTAGACAAGTGACTATGTAAGATCAGAAATCAAGTAACCCCCATCAAGTGATAACATTGTTGAAAGATATCTTGTGGTAGAGCTTTAGTCAAAGCATCTACAACATTATCTCGAGTGTGAACCTTCTCAAGAATAATGTGCTCAGTGGCTAAACAATCTCTAATGAAGTGATACCTCACCTCAATGTGCTTGGTCTTTGCATGATAGACCAGATTCTTAGCCAAAGCAATGGCACTCTGACTATCACTGAGCAAACGAGTGGTGGAAACAATTGTACATTCTTGAAGACGAGATCTCCAACAGATAGCACCTCCAACAAAATGAAAAATGTGCGTGATGTAGAATTACGAAATTATATGGAGTGTGAACCTTCTCAAGAATAATGCGCTCAGTGGCTAAACAATCTCTAATGAAGTGATACCTCACCTCAATGTGCTTGTTCTTTGCATGATAGACCGGATTCTTAGCCAAAGCAATGGCACTCTGACTATCACTGAGCAAACGAGGTACATGCTGAGGTAAACCCATATCACAAGCAAGACAAGAAAGCCACAATGCTTCCTTACATGCCTCACTTGCTTCAACATACTCTGATTCTGTGGTGGAAACAATTGTACATTCTTGAAGATGAGATCTCCAACAGATAGCACCTCCAACAAAATGGCGGTCGCAGCTGCAACTGGGGCTGAGTAAGCAACAGCAATCCAAGGACGCATACCTAAACGGAAGCTTAGTTCCCAGTGATGTAGACTTACGATTGTCTACACAACCAGCATAGTCAAAATCCGTGTAACCAATAATGGATGCTTTCCCTCTACCTAAGCATAGACACTTGTCCTTAGTGCCACTCAGATATCTTAAAATCATCTTCACTACTTCCTTATGTTTCTTTCCAGGATTAGACATATATCTTCTCACAACTCCCACTACAAATGCAATGTCTGGTCTTATAGTTACCATAGCATACATGAGACTACCAACAACAGACTGATAGGGAATTTTGGTCATGAATTCATTTTCCCCATATGATTTGGGGCAATCATCCTTGCTCAATTTCACATATGTGGGTAAAGGTGCACTCAATGTCTTTCCACCCTGCATATTGAACCTACGAAGCACTTTGGATATGTACTCACTTTGAGAAAAGTATATGCATCTTTTACTCCTATCATGAGTAATGCACATGCCATGAATATGTTTGGCATCCCCCAAATCCTTCATATCAAATGTCTGACTCAACTTCCTTTTGAGAATTGACAAATCATAAGAGGACTTCCCAGCAATCAACACATCATCGACATAAAGTATCAAGCATATCAAGCTGCGATCTGAGCATCTCTTTGTGTAGAGACAATGATCCTCATTACTTCGAGAATAGCCTTGAGACTTCATAAAAGCATCAAACTTTTGTTACCATTGTCTAAGGGACTGTTCAAGTCCATACAAGCACTTCTTAAGCTTACAAACTAGACTTTCCTTCAGGAACTACATAACCCTCTGGCTGTTTTATATAGATCTCATCTGTAAGATTTGAATCCAAGCAACATGTGAAGGGTAGTCATCTTGACCACTAGAGAGAAGATTTCCTCGAAATCAACACCATATTGTTGCTTAAAACCCTTTGCAACAAGTCATGCTTTATACTTTGGAGAAGCACTATGTGATGTGAATTTCAGCTTATATACCCATTTACATGGTAAAGCTTTCCTGCCATTTGGCAAAGGTACTAAATCCCAAGTACCATTCTTATGAATAAAATCCAACTCACTCTTCATGGCACGCTCCCACTTGACATGATCCTCTATTTGCATAGCCTCTTTGTAGCAAGAAAGCTCACTGACATCTGTTAGCATAACAAAATCTAAACCTGGAACATATCTATCAGGGGGATGTGAGACACGTTGTCGGGAAGAAGGAGGTCGAGCAAACGGGAAGGAAGTCGGCGCGGGGGTTGGATCAAGCCCCTTACTAGTGCGCCGTTCTCGCTGTCCTGCGAGCGGTGTCTACGCGCTGGGCGCCTTGCCTAGACTCTCTGGAGTGTGTCGATCCTTGTAGGGCCCCTGCCCCTCAGAAGTGATGAGACATGCGTGCGTACGCGTGAGACCGTAGGCATCAGGAAAGAGACAATCGGATATAGCAGTAATACACGGGATGCAGACGAAGCTCAATGATGCGATCAAAAAGTAACGACGGTCGACCAATAAAAGTGAATGATATAGTGATGCCCGCTAGAGTGTGAGTCCACGATACAAAAATCTGCTACAATGCGGAACAGGTAAATACAAATAAATGTCGCCGCTACAGTGCGGATCGGCTGGATATGATATGCCTCTTGCTACAGTGCAAAAAGGCACCCAGGATCTTCGGCTTCAGTCTTCGCAGATGGATCTTTTCTTCACTTTGGGTCTTCGGTGTTCAATCAAAGCTTCTCTTCGAGTCTTCTTTGGCAATAATTTTACTTCACTTTACTTCAATAGTCCATGCAAAATCAAATACCTGGAAAGACGTTCCGTAAGGACAATCCACGGGGTGGGGAAGAAAGAAATGAATTTGCACTTATTTATAGGCCCTCCCTAAGACTTTCCTTCTAGAACATTCTAACCTCCTCAATGAACTTTCTATTTTTGGGTAGTTTTTAATTTTTCCTTAGACTATGGTTTTGGTTTCACACTATATACAGGGTTAATTAATCTAAGGGTTTGGACTAGGATAAACACCAATTCTAAGGGTCTAAACTAGGTTTTTTGGTTGGGGAAATTAGGGGTTCGCTCACAATTAACTCAAGCTCATCAATTCAAGGTCTTCATTACAATTTGGACTTAAACTCCAAGAGTTTCCAAGGGTTCAAGTCTGGTTTTCATAAGGTAAACCTGCATGTTTTCAAGGATTTTCAAGGATCAAACCTAGGTTTTTATGGGTCAAAAGTTAGCGCCATGCTATTTACAAATGCACAGACTCAATCTACAAGAACTACATGGTTTCACACCTCTCAGTGAATTAAATCGACCAAAGAATGTACAATTTTTGCCACATCCTCAGTGAATACACCACACAAAACTCATAAAATCAATCAACTTTGAAAAAAAACAATGCACACTCCCTGTGGGATTTCATCCCGACATTCACCCCCACTAAACCTGCACATCGTCCCGATGGGCCAACCTGCAAGATTCAACAAAAGCGTATCAGGGTTCTTTTGAAACACTTTTTATTTTTCAATGTCTTTCTTTTCAAAAATCAAAGCGTGATCTCATGCAGTACATGCAATTTTTATAAAGATTAGTACAAATTTTAGAAAATTAGGTAGATTCAAGCTTCACAAACATCATACTATGTTTCTGCGTCTGCAATCTGACAAGTAATCACATGAATAAATTGTTGGCTTTCTAGATCTTTTGAGTTCAGATCCAACTGCTCATGCTGAGTACTAGCATATACTTATGTTTCTACTAACTCTATTTGTAGAATATACCTCGATTCCTACTATTTATCTCCTACTATCCAACTCTCCATTAGACCTTGCTTTTTCTCTTTCTTTTTCATTTTTCTTTTCCTTTTTCACTTCATCTCAGCTCAGCATTTTTATTTTTCTCTTTATTTTCACAGATCGGCCTATGTCAAAATTGGGTGCGACTCATGGACTTGTCTGCCCGGCCAAGTTTACCCCACCTATCTGCCAATCCGACATAGTGCACGACATAACAACATCAACCCTACATGAAATCGACGTCAGCTCGTGGCTCTGACCACACGGCCAGAGATAACTCCACCTGCCTATCGACCCATGCACGTGCATGACAACAAATAGGTCAGGCCTATGACGAAACTAGCTACGGCTCATGGCCTTGATCGCCCGACCAAGGTGATTCCACCCGCCTACTAGCCCATCACAGCGCACTAACAACATGCACACACATATAAGCTGGCTTGAGTAAGAAGTTTTTCTATAAATCATGATCCATATGGAGGTAAGCTCACGTAAGAAATAAATACTAGGATCCAAAGTTTCCCACTCACTAAGTGTTCAAATCAATCAGTATATACATGCACTCGGTCTAAGCATGCCATCACATCCCCAAGCTTTCACTCTCGAAATCTCTAGTCTACTAACTGATTCCATTCATATCATTCCTAGTCGCTCATGCTTCATGCAAACCCATAGTAGATATTTGTTATCTTCATTCTACATGATTTTCATAAATTCACACATGTCTTTATCACAAACATAAATGCAATGCATATGCTCTATCAAAAACGAAACAGATTTCAAAATCGGAAACATTTCACCTGGTCATTTTGCTTCATCTTCATCATTGATTTATCGAGCTTTTCTTTAATTTCATGGTCCATCATTCTTCATCAGCATCCTCCAGAAGTTCCAGCTCAATCTCATAATCCGCTTCGTTTCTTTTCTTGAACAATTTTATCCTCTTTCCTGCAATCAAAGATCTCAAAGGAGTACTATCTAACTCTCGAAGCGCATACGTTTCATTCTCAAACACAGACGTCACCACATATGGCCCAAACCATCGTTTGGTCAATTTCTTTCTAGCATCGTATTGGGTATCGAATGTACTGTCATACACCAACACCCAATCATCTACCTCAATCCTACGTGGTCTGAATCGATGGGTTTTGTCAAAATAAAACTTATTCTTTAACCTTGACTCCTTTAATTTTTGGACTGCCTCTTTCAACCTTTCATTTCCTTGTTCTAACTGCTTTATTCTCAAAGATAAAAGTTCCTCTCTTGTCATACCATCATTCCATCGGAGCGTCAACCATGTCACTATCTGAGTCTGGATGGGGAAGACTGGCTTTTGACAATACATCAATTCAGCAGGCATGAAACCTGTGGACCAAGTGTAAGTCATCCTATCAGCCCATAACGCGAATGGAAGAAACCTAGGCCATTGCTTGATGTCATCGCTGCAAGCCTTAGAGATCGCCTTCACAATGGAAGGATGACCTCTCTCGATCTTCCCATTTGCCTTTGGGTTATAGGCAGTGGTGAGAGACAATAGAATTCCATGTCGATCAAAAAACTCTTTTGCCTCTCTCGCATCCAACTCTCCCCCGTCCGCAACCACTTTCTCAACATAACCAAATCTCGAGATCACTTCTTCTAAAAGGAATTTTAATACATTATAAGTAGTCTTTGTACGAAGAGCTCGACCTTCCACATGGTTAGTCAAGTCCTCTCTGGCAAGTACAATGTATCTCATCTTATCTATCCCTTTGGGCATGGTTATAAGGTCGACCACCCACTTGTAATGGATACAAGGAGGGTAGGTCGGATGTAATGGGTCTCTATGTCCAACTGATGAATGCACCTCGCATGTAGCACACGTGTCTACAAAACCTCTCACACTCACATAAATCCCTGGCCACCAGTAAGCTTCCCTAATCTTTTCATATGTAGTCGCGATCGACTGAGTCAACGATCGACTGACCACGACCAACAGAATTTACGCGTGCCATGTGTCAATCGCGAGTGAGCCCTCAATCGCGATCGACCCATCAATCGCAATCGACCCATCAATCGCGATCGACAGCCCCGACAGACCTGTTAATCGTGACTGACCTAGTCAACGACTGTTTGACCACGACTGATAGAGCCCTCACGACGGACCTGTCAATCGCGATCAACCCATCAATCGTGATCAGCAGTCAACGATCCTTTGACCATGACCAAATGAAATTACAGGCCACATGTCAATCGCGATTGACCCATCAATCGCGACTGACAGCCACGATGGACCTGTCAATTGCGACCGACACGTCGATCGCGACTGACATATCAATTGCGATTAGTCGATCGCGATTGACGGGCAATTTCGGCCAAAATTTTAGGGCAAAGATAGTGGGTCTATTTTGGGGTATTATTTGGGAAACATCAAAAATTTGTTAGAGCATTGTGAGGCCGTTACACAAAGTATTTCGAGAAGTCCTGTTTGCCTGTTCACCAGTTTGAACCCTGTTTTAACCCTAGAACCCTGAACAGTCATAACTTTCTCATATGAAATCCGTTTGCTGTGATTTTTGTTTTGTTTATGAGCAGTTCCATGAGAGTGAGTATGACGGCGAGTGGAGGGATATAGGAAGATATCTGAGTACTTTGAAACCTTCCTAGGCTGGTCCACAAATAAGTATAGAACTATCAAGAAGAAGTCTTACAACTTTTTCTGAAAGGATGGACTTATTTAGCGACACGCTAAGGGCAAGGTAAAGAGTCCACAGAGGGTATTGAGTTCGAGAAGTCTTCGGAGCAAGATGATGAGAGAAATGCATGAGACCTTATGGGCAGGTCACAAAGGATTTTCCTCTTGTCTTGGGTCAAGACTGGATCTATGATCACGCAGTCAACCTAAACCTAAGAAGTGGACTTCTTCAGGTATGGGTAAATCAGAGTCGAATTACAGTTGAGTTAGACAATGGAGCACTCAAGAAACTAGGAAAGGCACACACTCCTGGTCCTTCCAGGAGTACACATGAAGATGACCATGCTATTCTTGTCCAAAATTATGTGATGCAGAGGGATGATTATCTCAACAAAGAAGTCGAGGATACCATGGAACTCCCTTCTTTTCCAAAGACTATCGGGATGCAGCAACCATAGGCAGAAAAAATGCAGCATCCTATTGCGGTCAAGCCACAACAACTGGCTCAACGTCCTATTAGTGACCAACGACGCGACAATAATAAGAAGTCTTCCAAAAATTCTTCTGTGAAAGTAAATTCTATCTGGGTACCCAAGAAGTCGATGAAGGCTGACCCACAATCAAGACAAATTTGGGTGCCTAAGACTTGCTTGCGGGCTCAAATAGCTACACACAGATCACACCATGTACAGAATGATTCACTCACTCGAACAAATGCCCACTCTTATTAGATACCCACAAACACATGTTTGCCCATGAGCGCTAGTAGACTCACTTGTAAATGGGTCCCTAAAAAGCCTCATTTCCAAGTAGACACCCTCATAAAGCCCTCTAGAGTCTCCACAAAACCAAAAACGAAAGCCACCCACTATGTTTGGCAGCCTAAAGCTTGTAATAAACCCCCCGACCCCATTTGTAAATTCATCCCCACCTACTAACTGCATCATTCTCATACTGCATCTTTTCACTTAGCTCATAGGACTACTTGTTCACTAACAACACACACAATCATCGAGCACTCACTGACCTACTAACCCATCACTCACCTCACGATGTTAGCGCATGATTCTATATTCTCACAGAATCAGCAAGCAAGCAGTAACATGGAAGAAGCAGGAGGCACCAGTTCCTAGGCAGGGTCCAGTGCCCAGATTGTGGACATTGAAACCCTCCTCCTCGAACCACAACTCAGTGAGAGGCCTCAAGAACTTAGAGTTGTGCATGTGCTTCCTATTCAGGACCCTCCACAAGGACACACTTCTCAAGTGGGTAAACACGCACATTGGTTCAGTGATGTCGCAAGACCATTGGGAGACGACACCTACTTTTGGGAGGCAGAAATTGAGCTTAATGGCAAATGGGGACGCTACCATTTCTTCACCCATGAATTTGAGAAGTACCAGAATGCAGAAGTAATGCGATCCATATGGACCAAAGCGGGCTTGGATAGCTATTTCCTGGCACATTTGCCTAAGCCAGACTTCCTACGTTGCTCCTACTTTATCAGTACCATCACCCCTAGCAGAGCTAAGGGCGGCGATAGTACTTTCCTGCTACCCTCACTGACGCCAGGCCACGAGCTCAAAAGATTCAAACTCACCCTCAAACTAGTTCGGGAATCATTAAACATGCAAGGTATGCATATTCCCACTGAGAAAGAAACAATGATTCCCGGCAGGATGAAGCACAAGGATCTCAACAAGTTGAAGGACATGGTAGCAATGACCCCAACCATCGCCCTCCACCTACAAACGGTAATGCAACACTTTGCCTTCCCTGCCCAAGAACGCTTCATGATGCCACCAAAAAGAATCTGGTTCAGCTTGTACTTAGCGGAGACAGAGGATCTCACAATCAATTTACCACACTGGATTATAGATCAGATCCACCTAGCCCATCAACGATGGAATAAGAAACAGAAGAACATGCTTCATGGATGTTGTGCGTTGACAAATACAGGTGCTTAGCTTATGACGTGCCCATCCAAAGAGCACTAGTGTGGTCCCGAGCTCATGAGTTCCAGAGACGACTATCCACAACGGGTCCTCCCTCGAAGAAAATGAGAGGTACTATCCAATTACCGTGTGCCCAAGCAAGGGGAGCCACCACCACACCAGAGGTGACCCCTCCACAAACGCGACGTATCCGTCCGTTTACAATTCGCTTGCCCAGATAGAGTGCAGAAGGACCTAATCTAGTTTTCCCTCCAATCCCTTCTGAACTGGAGTTTCCAGAAGGCTACACCCTGAATGATCTCACTGATGAAGAAATCACTAGGCTGATCAATGAATCTAACTTCGAGACAGAAGTAGAGTAGACCCAAGGACCACAACCCACTACAACAACTTCAGCCCCAACCCAACCGGAAGTAGTAGAAGTAGAAGAGGATGAAGAAGAGACTGACGAAGAAGAAGCAGACGAGGAGCATGATCAAGAATATGATGAAACTTTAGAACTAGCGAGTACCCCAACATATTCGGCACAAATAAAAAGATTATATGAAATCATGAAGTGAGTCTAGGAACAGCACAAACTGTCACTCGAAACAGGGAAGGTGCTTATGAGCCAAATGTTAGGAGAGGAAGGCGTGGATGAAATGTTTATTGAATCCATGAACCTGCATGCGGACGCGGTGGGCTTAGATGAAGCCATTCATTCAGCTATGGCTTATATTCATCGCTTTGAGAAACGAGTGCCTACATGTCCCATGCGCTCCGGCAAGCAGATTCACATGAATGTATCAGCACCAAGAGACACTACACAAACAGAGAAACATCACGAGGCACCACCATCACCACCCTCACCACCTATCACTACACACTTCACTTCACCACATGACACTACCACCCTAACGTCAACACTCACCACATATGTTATGGGGATTCCCATCTCACCAGGCACCCAATTTGGAGGAATCAACATGCCCACATTTACACCAATATTCACGAACATCACATCCACCCCACCCACGGTGCCCCTCTACACATTCACCCACACTTTTGACACCATGGAAACATCACCAGCCACAGCACCACTCCCTCCCCCTACTCTACCACCATCTCCCATACCCCCTCCACCCACATCACCTCTCGTGTCCACTTCATTCACTATCCCTTTCCCCCTCCCCATTCCCCCTGCATCCCCCACCTTCCCTGCACTCATAAATGTAAATAATATGTTTTATACATTATATCAGTGCGTACATCAGTTGCCGACAGAATACCAAATCTTGGAAGATCGACATCGGCAAATAACGACGGATCATGAGCAACTATAGAAGAGGCTTGCAGCTTTGGAAGCAAAAAATACTAACCTAAATCAGCGCTACACTATGCTCGAGCACGCTCACCAGACCCTTTTGGAAGCTCCTCAGTCGTCTGAATCCGGTGAAGTTAAAAAATTAACAGCTCTACCAGAACTTTATCAGTTAGAACATGTTAAAAGCCGTCGCAACTTGACCTTACTCAGAAAGCACATGACAACTGCCCTTGAAGAGAACAAGCGCCTGCAAAGGCAGAATGAAGAAAATTTAGAGGCAGCCATGGAGGGTTCCCCCCATGAGATCGACCCTGAATGATTCAAAGCTGTCCCATCTGACACTATGAAGACAATTTTAGAAAGCTATGCAGATCTACTAAAAGCGCATGATGAGCTGGGCAAAGAACGGGATACTCTCCGTCAACAGCTAATGATGCAGGACGCCCAACTCAAGGTCACTGATTCTACCACCAGTATAGAAGAGGGTAAAGGCACTGAGAGAACAGGTCGCAGAATTGCAAAGCAAGTTACTCCAATATGAAAGACAACCCTCCCCAGTCATCGAGCCAGAACTAGAAGAATTGGTACCCATTGATGTGGATGAGTCCTATGAAGAGCCATATGTTCCTATGCCAATGCCGGGTGGTCAACAAACCACTGAGGGATTGGACACATTAGAGGTAGAAGCCCCAGAATGGATGCAAAAACTCAAAAAAATAGCCAATACACATGATGATCGAGTAGCGGTCCACATTGAGTCCATGAGTAAGATTGAGGACACCACTATCAAATCCAAATATTTCCGAAGTATGTCTCATCACACATGGATAGGCACCAACGATGATCAGTATGTGCCGTATTGTGTACTCTTGGTAGATTACAATGCAGAGATTCAACGATGATGTGGCAAGGCTCCAACCTTTGCCACACAATTCGGCCTTGATGACATCCGTGAGAGTGCTAAAAAAGGATCCATTCATCAACCTACCTGGCAGCTATGACTCTTAGAAACTTACCCTGAGATGGTTCGAACTTGGAATAACATGCCACTCTTCATTAAGTATAATCCCTGTTATGCTCCCATACTCAGAAGACGCACCTGGCCTGAGTTTGCCATCGCTGTGAAGGAGGTCAAAGGCTGTGCAAAGTGGCTCAATTACGTATATCTAGCACCACCACGGGGACAAGCTACAGTGGGCTACATGATCTCCACCATCCGCCACTGGGGAGTCAGAATGCGCAACATGCAATGCCTCAGATGTGCATAAAGATATTCGAGTTAATGCTGGTTACCTTCAGAACCTTCAAAAATATTCAAGATCCACATTTCTTAGGTGTCGGATTCACAGCACGTAACCTTGACTTGGTCTACCATATGAGTACAACTCCCTCCATCCAGGTCATATATGCATGGCACGCACGAACTAAATACCTCCCCGCTTGCTACAAGCAAACTTTTGAAGAGATGTTCATCACGGGATTGTGGGAATACCACTATGAAATCTTTGTTCCCAGACCCTCCCATCTACTCCACCTCTTTGCAATGGAGCGGACACTACATTCAGAACAACTGTGTGTGCCACATCGGGACGTTCCAGGTCCAGTGGATTGGGATGCCCTCCTAATTGATCTAGCATGGGGGTTGCGGCTGGAAGAACACCACCTAGCTTCAGACGTGGTCGAATTCTATGTCAAACGCTCAGCCAAACAAGGGTCTGTCAGAGACGACAGACGCGAGAGAGGGGGGGTGTTGGAAGCAATTAGAGCACCCAAGGACTCACAAGACAAGGAAGCCAAAGAAGGGAGCCAGAGCGGAGAGAAGGCACAAGCAGACAAAGTAGTCAACAAAGATCTGGCAAGTAGCCCATTCAAATTTTTCCAAACCAACACCCTCATAATAGTGATTCTCATCACTAAAAATCATTGTAAATACCATTTCACCTTTTTGTAACTCCATTTTGTGCAAGCGGAGGAGTCCTCAAGCTTAAGGAGTATTAGAAGTATCATCATACCAATTTTCATGATTTTTAGATGTCGTTTGAGCCCTCAAATAGGCCCTAGAACCTAATTTTTAACTAGGTTGGACACTAGGTCTGGACAGGGCCAAAAACTAGTCAAAAACTATAAATAGAGCTCGAGAGCTGATTTTTGAGGTTAGCTTGATGTAGAATTGAACTTGTAAGAGCACTTTTGAGTAATCTAAAGGAATTCCATTCTCTCTCTCTTTGATCTTGCCTTGTGTGTGCGTGTGTGTGTGTATGTGTGTGCATGTTAGTATGCTTCTCACTCACACATTTGTGCCATCACTTGTTCGAGGTCTTCATACCATCCTCACGTCTTCCCGGATTGACATTAAAGGAGGTGCTACTCATGACTAAGCTACATCGAGGTTCCTGTCTCTTCTCTCAAGGTATGGGTGGTGTGATGAGGATCGTCGGGCAACCGCCTCACTTCAAATCAGGTTCAAGTATCAGGAAGAAGGAGGTCGAGCGAACGGGAAGGAAGTCGGCGCTGGAGTTGGATCAGGCCCCTTACTGGTGCATCGTTCCCGCTCTCCTACAAGCGGCTTCTGCACACTGGGTGCCTCGCCTAGACTCTCTAGAGTGTGTCAATCCTCGTAGGGCCCCTGCCCCTTGGAAGTGATGAGACGTGCATGTGTACGCGTGAGACCATAGGCATCGGGAAAGAGACAATTGGATATAGCAGTAATACACGGGATGCAGACAAAGATCAATGATGCGATCAAAAAGTAACGGCGGTCGACCAATAAAAGTGAATGATACAGTGATGCCCGCTATAGTGCGGAATAGGTAAATACAAATAAATGCCGCCGCTACAGTGCGGATCGGCTGGATATGATATGCCTCTTGCTACAGTGCAAAAAGGCGCCCAAGATCTTTGGCTTCAGTCTTCGCAGATGGATCTTTTCTTCACTTTGGGTCTTCGTTCTTTAATCAAAGCTTCTCTTCAAGTCTTCTTCGGTGATAATTTTACTTCACTTTACTTCAATAGTCCATGCAAAATCAAATACCTGGAAAGATGTTCCGTAAGGACAATCCACAGGGTGGGGAAGAAAGAAATGAATTTGCACTTATTTATAGGCCCTCCCTAGGACTTTCCTTCTAGAACATTGTAACCTCCTCAATGAACTTTCTATTTTTGGGTAGTTTTTAATTTTTCCTTAGACTATGGTTTTGGTTTCACACTATATACAAGGTTAATTAATCTAAGGGTTCGGACTAGGATAAACATCAATTCCAAGGGTCTAAACTAGGGCTTTTGGTTGGAGAAATTAGGCGTTTGCTCATAATTAACTCAAGCTCATCAATTCAAAGTCTTCATTACAGTTTGGAGTTAAACTCCAAGGGTTTCCAAGGGTTCAAGTCTGGTTTTCACAGGGTAAACCTGCATGTTTTCAAGGATTTTCAAGGATCAAACCTAGGTTTTTATGGGTCAAAAGTTAGCGCCATGCTATTTACAAATGCACAGACTCAATCTACAAGAACTACATGGTTTTGCATCTCTCAGTGAATCAAATCGGCCAAAGTATGTACAATTTTTGCCACATCCTCAGTGAAAACACCACAGAAAACTCATAAAATCAATCAACTTTGAAAAAAAACAATGCACACTCCCTGCGGGATTTCATCCCGACAACGTGCAGAACGTCTCAATGGTTTTTGAATGGGAACATGTGCAGACTGGTCTGAATGGACATTCTCTAGAACATCCCTATCTGTAGCATTTTTATGCATGCTAACCAGAGGACTAGTATCCTCAAACACCACTCTTCTCACTTCAACCTCCTTAATGGGCTGTTTATGCATCTTAGACTCATTGAAAATGACATCACTACTTCTAATCACTGATCGTGTTTTAGGATCCCATAAGCGATATCCAAATTGTCCTCAAGAAAAATGCATTTCTTTGACTTATGGTCCAACTTTTGTCTAAGATTCTTGGGTATATGAACATATGCTTCACACCCAAAAGCTCGAAGATGATCATAATATGGTGGCTTCCCTGTCCATAACTCTTGTGCCACTTTCAGACCTTTGGTAGTACTAGGTGAAAGGTTAATCACATGAACTGCAATCAATACTGCTTCTACCCAAAATCCTTGTGAGAGGTTTGCATGATGCAACATAGAGACTACTCTATCTTGAATAGTTATATTCATCCTCTCGGCTACACCATTCTGTACTAGGCTATAAGGAGCTATAAACTCTCTACGGATCCCTTTAGACTGTCAGAAAAGGCTGAATTCATGTGAGGTATAGTCACCCCCATTATCTAAACATAAAGCCTTAAGCTTAGTTCCTTTTTCAGTCTCAACTGAAGCAAGCCATTTTTTGAAAGTAGGGAATACCTCATCCTTCGATTTTTGATAGGATATACCCAAACTTTTCTAGTAGCATCATCTATGAAAGTGACAAAGTAGAGAGAACCACCTAAGGACCTAGTGGGCATGGGACCACACACATCTATATGAATGAGATCTAAAGGCTGAATTGAAGAGTCGATGTGCGTTCTATGCACATTTTTGGCTTGCTTTCCATATTGACAATGCTCACAAAATGAAAAATTAGAGAAAGATAACACAGGTAAGTAGCCAAAATGAGAAAGATTTTCCATTCCACTATGAGATATATAAAGGCCCAAACCACCATGCCAAATAAAATCCATAGGTTGTTCAGTAACAACTAACAAGTGTTCTTTCTGTGATACAAATAAAGGATAAAGTGCGCCAACTTTGCTTCCTTTTGCAATAACCATATTGCCCTTTGATATGTGAAAGGACTGAGCATAGAATACCATCTTGTAAACAAAAGGTCATCAAGTTGACCAACTGACATCAAGCTACGTGATAACTGAGGTACATGGTGTTGCTCTAGCACAATGGTGAGAACCACGTTAAGAAGCTTCACCTCCTTAATTGTCAATCCGTGGGAGAGGTAGGAGTGATATGAAGATCGTGAACGTGAGATGATGTGAGAGTGAAGGTGAGAAGCACAAGGATGCACACACACATACACACACACAATGAAGAGACAAGCAAGACACAATGGAAGGTGGGAAATTAGCTCTATTACTCAAGAATACTCTTACAAGCTCACAAGAACTCTAATCTCAAACAAGCTACAATGAACCAACCTCAAAAATGAGCTCTCTAGCTCTTTTTATAGTTTCTAGACTAGTTTTGACCGGTTTCACATCTAGTGACCGGCCTAGTTAAAAAATAGGTCCTAGAGGCTATTTGGAAGGGTAAACGATGTCTAAAAATAACGAAAATTGGTACGAGCATTCTACCTAAGCTCCTCAAGCTCGAGGACTCCTCGGCTTGCACAAAATGGAGCTATGGATTACAAAATGGGGTTTTCTATGATACATATGTTACAATTAGTGATAACAATCACTGTTGAATGTTTGGAGAATTAATAAGAAATGTATTTGTTTGAAAAATTGATCCTCCTGGCTCCCTGCTCCTTCTTTACATGCTTCCGTGGCGTCTGTGCCTCTGGCTGCTTCCAACACCCCCCTCCCTCTCGCTTCTGTCGTCCCTGACAGAACCTTGTTGTGAGGTCTGCCGGATGTAGTTCTGTAGGAGGTCTTGAGCGAGGGTGTGCTCTGATATACGAATGCCTCGGGCTAGATCAGCCTCGAGTTTCTCCCAGTCGATAGGTTGTGGCTCGTCTGGTGGTGGGAGCTGATAATGTGTGGAGTACACCATTCGTTCACAGGCGAATAATTGCAATAAGTGTGTGGGCCTGCTTATAAATACCTCTGAATGGTACTCCCAAAAGCCGGTGGTGAACATTTCTTCGAATGTCTGCTTGTAACATGCCGGTAGATATTTGATCCTGCAGTGCCAGGCGTAACACACCCGTAGCAATGGCGTTGTGCTCATATCATAGACTAAATCAAAGTTGCCATGCTCAAAGCCCGGGGTGTTTACATGGGGAGCCTTGATGCGTCGGAAGACTTTAAAGACCATCTGCATCATGTCAAAGATTTTGACAGTCATGTGCGCGGCAATATCATCCATATGCTTTAACCTAGGGAGCCAGTGGCGGATCGTCGCCATCATGTAGCCTACTGTGGGTAACTCGATTGGTGGCTTGAAGTAGGGATAGTTCAACCAGTCTTGGCACTGCTTATTGTTCTGTAGCTTAATAGCGAAGGCAGTCCAAGAGCGGTGTCGTGGGACTGGTCCCCAGCATGGATTAAATTTTAAGTGCAGCGGCGCTTTTACCCACGTGCTCATCATCTCTGGATAATTTTGCAATAAATCTTTGCGCCAGTCTGGTTGAAGGATTTCACCTCGCTGCGCCCTTGGTGGCAAGTCCTCTGGCTCGAATTGAGTGGCATGCGTTGGTTTCATACCTGTTTCTTTCTCTATGGCTAACTAGTATTCGGCCATTAACATGAAGTACGGTTTATATTGGAGCTCATGCCCAGATATGTATCGTCGCGGGGCCAATTGAGCAAAGAATGGTGACTGTAAAATTTTCTCTTCGATTATGGCCATGGCATGTAGCTGTGCCTCTACTCTGGCCGAGTGTGTCGTTCCGAGTTCTTCAACTGTCTTCATCCACGCGGGGGTAGGTAATTCATAGGTCATCTGGCCTTCGGCCGTGTCACGTCCGCCTGGGATGGGTATCGGTTCGTATGCCTCTTCAAATGTCTCCTCCACCGGGATAGTGACGGTTTCTTCCTCAGCTGGTAGCTCAGGTGGGGAGTCTGGCCTTGGTGGTGCTTCATAGACTGCAATTCTCGATTCAAGATTTGTTACCTGGGCCCGGAGTGCGTTAAGTTCCTCTAAAATTTCAGGGGCAAGGTCCGCAGGCGCTGGTAATTCTGCTGCTACTTGTACTTGTTGTGTTGCTGGTTCTCTGAGCTGTAGCAGTTTGTGATCTTCCTTTAACTTTTGATGCTCTTCATTCATACGATCATAGTCCTCGAGCAATCGCACATGATCATCTAGCAACATCCGCATCGATTCAGATGGGATTGCCTTGAATCTGCTCGGACTTAAGGGTTGGTCTAGATGGTCCAAAACCGCTTCCAAGTTCTCTCTATTCTGCTCTTGGAGTCTCTGGTTCTCCTCTTTTGCTGCGGCTAAGTGTCTTCTTAGTAAGCCCATATTTCTAGTAAGCGTTGCATTGCGGACGGTCTGGGCTCGAAGTAGGTTATCCAAATCCGCGGTGGCCTCTTTGGTTTTCTCCTCACTTTCTAGTTCTAATTTGTGATAGGCCTCTCGTAAATCTTGGTATCGGCTGTTCAGTGAGGCGTTCTTAATTGATAACGAATTAAGCTGCGTTTGTAGTTCATTCGTCGTCTTCTGCAGCTGTTGATAGTTGGTGCCGAGTGATGCAAACTCATCGCGGACTTGCGTCATGCATGTGAACATGTGTTGAAATGCGGTGTCTATGGTGGGTGATAGTAGTAGTGAAGTGCTAAATGAGGATGCAGTGGGAGTAGATGCAGTGGGAATGGGAAATGGGGTTGGGACAGTGGATGCAGTGGTGATTGTGGAAAATTGTGACGTGCCTAAATATGAGGGTGTTGTGAGTGGAGTGGGTGGTGGTGAGGTGGATGGTGATATGTCCATGCCATTGGACGTGTTTAGTGTTGTGACTGTGAAAAGTGGTGTGATTGTGGGTGGTTGTGTAGGTGTGAATACGGGATTTACAAATGCAGTGTAGTTTACAGGGGGAATGGTTGGAGCAGCTTGGTGAAACGGGGAAATAGGGGTTATGGTAGGTTGGGGAGGTGAGACTGGTGAGAAGGTTAGTGGAGTTAGGAAGGGGAATGGGGGTCTTAGAGGTGGGGGAAACGTTGGGAAGGATGAAGGGGTGAAGGGGTTAACATATGGATGCGGAGGGTTGGGTGTGGGAATGGTGGTATGAATGGGTAAGGAAAAGGTTGTGGCTATGTTGCCTTGTACAGGTGTGGATGTGGGGGAAGCAGGTGGGTGTGCGGGGGACACAGGATGGGTTGGTGAAAGATGAGGTGAGAGGGGAGTAGAAGGGGTGGATGTTATTTCGAAGATAGTAGTGGTATGTACAACAGTGGTACGTGGTGGGGAATCTATGAGGATGGGTTCGGCGGTCAATGAACGTTTGGGGGCGAGGCGTGCCTCCCTGGCTTGTGCTGAAGACTGAGCTCCTGTTGGTACGCGAATATACTCCCCGGGTTTTGAAAGTAGTCGCACTCGGCGGGGATCAAACTGTGGTAGTTGCTTTCTTTGTAAAAACCTGAGTGCTTCATGGGAGCCTACTGATTTGACTAACTCTCTGAACCCTCTGATGTATGCGTCTTCGAATCCTCCAGAGATGAGTTCCTGTTCAATTAATGCCTGGCTCTCCTCTTCAGTTAACTTCTTTCGTGCCCAGACTTTCTCCATGGTACGATATAATTTCTTTATAGCCAGTGTGTACACTGCGGCTTCGAAAGTCTCATCTTCGTATGTGCTGGTGTCGCCGTGTGTGTCGGTTTGTTGGCCTTGGCCCTCTGTCTGTCCGTCATGTGAGCCCTGGCTGGCTTCATCGTCGCCTTCCTCGTCGTCTGTTTCGGTTCTTTCTTCTTCAGAGCTCGACACAGCTTGTCCCTGTGGCAGATCTCGTGGTGTGGTAGGGTAGCTGGGACGTTCATATTCCTGGGAGAACAGTTGTGCTTTTGAATACTGGAATTCGTTTGAGAATGCATCAGGCATCTCAAAATCAAATGTCGTGTTTATGGGGTCGGCCTCCATATGTGGTATCGGGAAAGAAAACGCTTCCGCACCAATAGTGGTGGGAGCTTTTGCTGTTGTGGTGGTGGGTTCTGAGGTGGCGGCTGCCTGAGGTGCAGCAGTACTACTGGTGTCCTCTGTAACCACTGGTCTGGACAACCTTATACGAATAGGTTGTACAGTGGGAGCAGCTTCTGTCTGTGGTCGCTCTGGAGAGGGTTGTGGTGATGGCGACTCTGGCACTTGAAGGCAAGGGATGGTGCCTCGCATGCGCTTACCTGCCCGTGTCCTACTGGGCTTCCTGGCTTTCTTCGTTGTGCCCTTGAATGCCTTCAGTTCTTCTCCTGTTAATGCACGCTTGATGGGCAAGTCATAAGCTAAGCACATATAAACAATTCTCGTCAGCGCACAGCATCCATTAAGCACCTTCTTGCGCTCCCATCTGTGTTGTGCCAGATACATTTGATCTATGATCCAGCTTGCCAGATCAACTGTTTGAGGTCCCGTACATGCCAAATACAAACCAAACCAGATTCGTTTATGTGGCATAGTAAATCTGTCCTGAGCTGGGAATGCGAAATGTTGCATGCATATCCGTAGTGGCTTGGACAGCTGAGGTGTAATGGCCGAAATCTCCTCCCACTTAGTGACATCCCCACGTTTCATCGGTTCTGGAATTAATCTCTCTCGATCTGTGGGTGTGTGGGTGCCATGAATCTTGATGGCTGCTCTGATTAAGTCCTTAGAGAGATAAAATCTCTTGTAAGGTGGATCATCCACTAGAGTAGGCAATATGAAGGTTCCTGGGATGTCCTTATTCTCTGATGCCAGCAAGGTAGTGATTAAGTAATAGCACCTGTAAAAATCTGGTTTGGGCAGAGGATCACTGAAGTATTCTGTGAAGCCTGCTCTGGCCCAAACATGAGTTAAATCCTGGGTGCTCTGTAGGGCTTCGAACTCTCTGGAGAAAAACTGGTATTTTCCCCACGTGCGGTCATCAAATGTCAGAGAGGATTCAAAAATAAAGTCCGCGTCCGCAAGGGGTCCTGCAAGGCCCTGAAACCAATGAGAGTTCCGGTGTATCTTTTCGGTGTAGCCCCTGGGTGGGTTGTCGATAGGCATGGGCCCTCGAAACCCTTGGAATTCCGGCGGTGGAGCAGTCGGGTGGGCTTCTGCTCGTAGCACGTTGAGTGGTACTGCCGCTACACTGGGGCCTGCTCCAGATGTTCCTTCGTCGGTTTGCATGGTGATTGGTGCGCTAGTGAGAAAGATCTGCTACAAAAGATTAACACATTAGCATGGAAATTAATTATGATCCCATTAAAGTGAGACCGCAATCCCTTTCCATAACTGATGCGTAACCCGTGTAGCCAAGTGCTGTGATGTGATGGATGCAATGTTCTTGCAGCCCTAGTGCAGGTCTCTAGACACCTATACGTTTCAGATCATGCATACATTTCTTGATGAGATGAGATTACGAGTGATGTGTGATGATGGTGGGTGAATTTATACAAGGTTTAAAGGTTAGTAATTGAGTACAAGGTTGTATGTTAGTCGGGTGGTAGTTAGACAACGGGTTAGAGGAAGATGGTTGGACACGCTTTGGTATCCATTTCCTAAGAGTTTTTGAATGGGTGGTGGGTTTCTGCTGAGGGGCAAAAGGTGGTATCGGGTGTGGTGGTATCGAGGGATGAAAAGGTTTGTGAGGATTATATATTACATGGCTTATGGGTTGAGCTATGATACATGGTTTGGGTACCCAAATCTGCGTGGGTGTGGGTCTATGGGTAAGGTATTTCTTGGCGATCCACATTTGTCGAATGCTCGGACCTGTTGAAGGTGGTCGAGGGGATGGTGAATACTGATTTTGCTTCTGCACTGCCTTTTGCTTGTTGGTCTCTGCGTGGTTGGAGTTCTTTAGTGCTTTTTGTCCTTTAGGCACCCATATTTGTCTGGTGCCGCGTCCTTTGGGAGGCCTAAACTGCCTTCCTTGTCGTGTCTTCTGATACTGCCGTCGGTCTGGGTTCCTTTGTCGTGGTTGACTCTGTCGTAGTCGGGGGTGAGAGGTCGGATGGACGCTCTGCTTTGGAAAAGAAGGGAGATCCAACACTTGCGTGACCTGCCCATTAGGAAGTGATGCCTTTTGTAACTTTAATCTAGGCCAGTCCGCAACAAGTTTGGAAGGATGAGCACCGCAGGGTGTCGTGCTCATTTGGCCGCTGATGCAACCCACCTGACCTCTGATTGTGCCCTTCTGCCCTTGCAGTTGGGTAACTGTCTCTTCTAGTTTGCAGGAAGTCCCAGGGAAGATCAGCGGTCGTCCTTCTGATTGACAACTGTCCGTAGCCAAGCCCGAGTGGGTTGGTGCAGACGTAACGTGACTGGTCTGCCCAAAAATCTTCCTGTCTTCCATCTCATGCGTTTCATAGGGTCTAGGGTCACAACCGTCAAGCGGAAGGCCGTTAGGGAAGTCAAGCGGTATCACTCACTTCTGCTCTAAGGTTCCAATCTGTAAGGAGCCTTGTCTAAGATTTAGGTCCACTGAGTGATCGTATAGCCAATCTTGGCCAAGGATTAGGGGTTCTATCAGGTCGTCATCATGGCACACTAGTAGCTTCGCTGTCATGGTCACATCCTTAACGAGGATAGGAAGGTCCACCTCACCCATGCAAGGGGTTTCCATGCCTCCTAGGCCTATGAGGTATGCCTCAATTGGCCGCATTTCTATTCCTGAATCCTTATAGTGGGACCATCTAATCGCACTAGTCGCAGCACCTGAGTCAATTAAAGCCCTGAGTTCTTGGCAAGGGTTGCCGTGCTCTAGCCTAACTGTAATGAATGGTCTCCTGTCCACTATGCTAGGATGAGTGGTTGACTTTACTTGACACATGGCCATGGGATATCTGGGTGGTGTTTCCAGATGGTTATAATGTTCTCTCCCTAGTCCTTGTCTTCTTAGCTTCATGCGCTTAATGCATTCTATGGCTTCTGCCTGAGCTTCCGCTCGTATTCTGTTTTCTTCCTCCTTACGCTTCTCTGCCAACGTGAGTCGTCTAAGCATATCCTCAGTAAGAGGTTCTTGATATAACCTGACTCTACAGCCACTAATGTAATTAGGCATTATATCTCCTTCTAAGGTGGCTAACTGTACTGCTCCGCTCGTCGAGAGTCTGTTAATGATCATAGGTCCATAACCTCGCTTTTCTAACTTCCGTGCGTGCTGTTTCAGCGTATATACTAGAACTAAATCTCCTTCTTTTAGGCCTTTATCTTTCACATGTGCATCAAAATATGCTTTCTGTCGCTTCTTTGCTGCGTATATTCCTGCTGCTGCCCTCAGCCTTGTTTCTCCTAATCGTTCCAAGTCCATTATTCTCGCTGATAATTCATGGCCGGTCCACTGATGTTCTTGTGCAACCTTAAGGGTCGGTATCAAGAAGTCCAAAGGAAGCACAGCATTCTGACCAAAAACCATCTGAAAGGGAGTTGCATTGAGTACGGTCTTTTAGGCCACTCGATATGCCCAAACAGCGTGGTATAACTGTTTGTCCCAATCTGAACGTTTGTTGTTCACTAGTTTTGTCAGTACGGTACATAATATCTTGTTAGTGCTTTCAGCCTGACCATTGGCCTGAGGATGATATGGTGCAGATTTCTTGTGAATCACCATAAAATCCTGTAACAAATATTCAATGACTTGGTTTAGAAAGTGAGTGCCTCGATCGCTCACTAACTCTATAGGCAATCCATATCTTGTAAAGACATTTTCAAATAAGAATTTTGCCGTCGTGTGTGCATCATTCTTTTTTGTGGCTTTTGCCTCTACCCATTTCGTCAGATAATCTGTGGCAACAATAATGTATTCCGCATGTGTACCTTTTGCAGGGGGGTTGATGGGTCCTACAAAGTCTATACCCCACTTAGAAAATGCACGTCCGCCCATCATGGGTTTCAATGACATTTCATCTCTGCGAGTAGGAAACTGAGTTCTTTGGCACACGTCACATCTCTTTACATAGGTATGTGCATCCATGTGAAGAGTGGGCCACCATAATCCTGCAAAGAGAATGGCTTTGATTATCCTATCTGGTCCAAAATGACCTCCTACAACACCTTGGTGTGCAGTCTCTAGTATGCTCAGATAATCGCTTTCATGAACACACTGTCTCAAATATCCATCTCGTCCTCTTTTGTATAGATTATCGCCAATAAGTGAGTAGTCTTGAGCTTCCTGCTCTAGACTGCGTTGTCGAGCTAAGGTCATGCCTTGAGGGAATGTGTTCGTCCTCAAGTATGTCACTAAAGGTTCACTCCAATCTGGTGTGAGAGACACGTGATATAGTGTAGCATGTTCTACTGGTGGTCTTTCACGGCAAACATGGCATTCCTTACACAACTTGTAGACATCTGCTTCCATCGTAGGCCAATATACTCCTAATCTATGCAGAGTCTGTAATGTTCGATGTTTTGAATGATGTTGCTTTAGTGCACCTATGTGTGCTAATTGCAACCAATTCGCATGTTCTGATTCATCTACACAACAAGCAAGAATCTTTTGATTATCCTGTTTATATATGCTTCCTGCCATTATTTGGTATCTCTGAGACTTGGTAATCTCTCCCTCTTTGATCTTTATCTTAGGATTCTTGGGTCCGTATGTCAGAATAGGGACTAACGGCTTAGCCCATTCTGGTGCTATCTCAAGGTTAAACAAGTATGCATCTGGTAGATCATCCGCTACTCCTTGAGGAGCTTCTCCTGAGGTTAATCTTGAGAGGTGGTCAGCTCTAAGATGCGTCTTTCCTTTCCTAACTACCACTTCAAAATCGTACTCCATGAGTAATAGAAACCAACGTATCAAGCGTCCTGTGTTACATGGTTTGTTGACTAAGTATAATAGGGCTTGATGATCTGTAAAGAACTTGAATTTGTTGGCCAACAAGTAGTGCCTAAACTTCTTTACCGCGTAGATCATTCCTAATCCCTCTCGTTCCGTCGTGGTGTAATTTCTTTCTGCTGCGTTCAATTGTCTGCTAGCGTAAGCTATGGGGAGATCTATGTTGCCTTCATTCGTGGGTTGTGCTAACACACATCCTATGGCGTAATTGGATGCATCCACATGTACATGGAATGGCTTACTCCAATCTGGGGTAGTCAATATAGGTGCTGAGCACAAGCGTCGTTTAAGTTCCTTGAATGAATTTTCACATTCTTCTGTCCACTCAAAATTGGTCAAAAGAGAGTACAACGGCTTGGCTATGATTGCATACATGTGTATGAATCTCCTATAATAACCGCAATGGCCCATAAATGCCTGTACCTCTTTCACATTAGTTGGTCTTGGTAATTCTGCAATTACCTTCACCTTTTCCTCGTCCATAGAGATTCCATTTTTTGACACAATGTGTCCTAGAATTTTGCCTTGTTTGACCATGAAAACGCATTTTTCTGGGTTCAAACAAACCTGATATTCTCGACATTTGTCAAATATTTGTCTTAACTCTGGGATATGTGTCTGCCTTACATTTGAATGAGCACATAAGTCATCGACATAAACTTCCAAGCTCTTGCGTAAAAATTCCTTAAAAACATGACACATAAGTCGCTGGAAAGTGGCGGGTGCATTTGTTAAGCCAAATGGCATTACACGAAATGCAAATATGCCCCATTCTGTGGCAAAAGCCGTCTTGTGTTGGTCTTCTGGAGCAATGGCTACTTGATTATAGCCTGAGAATCCATCAAGAAAGCTGTAAACTTCCTTGCCCGCAACTCTTTCCAATAGGTGTTCCGTGATAGGAAGAGGATAACTATCTCTAATCGTGGCGGCATTAACTTTTTTAAGGTTAATACACACACGCAATTTTCCATTCTTCTTGGGCACAACCACAATGGGGGATACCCATTCGGTATGCTCAATTTCGTAAATGAATCCTGCTTCTATCAATCGATCTATCTCCTCTTTAATCTTTGCAGCGTAATTATCATTATACGTGTAAGGTTTTTGTTTTGTCGGTTTTGCATCTGGAGTCATAGGGATTCTATGAGAACATATATCTGGATCTACTCCTTTCAAATCTTTGTAACTCCAAGCAAAAACATCTCTATATTCGCGCAATAGGGCAACTAACTCTTCTTCTTCATCCTTCGTCAAATCATGCCCTATGAATGTGCATTTTTCTTCTTCTCCTTCTATGGCAACTATTATTTTCTTGGTTTTCTCTCGGTTATCATATACTTGTCCATCATTTACCTTTCTATTAGGCATCCGTACCATGATTCTTCTATCGTCGATTTCATATTTCTTGAAATTCTCGGGTACTTCAAACAGAGATTCTTCTTTTTCTGACATGGTTTCTTTCTTCTTTCTTTTCTTGCCTTCACTCTTGGTAGTCACTTCCGTGGCTAATCTCACTTCATTCGTAATTTCCTCGTGTCTCTGAGTGTGAGTCTCTACTTCGTAGAAATATTCTTCCTCTGATGCAAAGGGTGGGTCCATGATAATTGATTCTAAATCAAAATCGCTTGCATCCTCAAATGCATCAGTGTCTGGTTCACACTCTTCTAAAATTGCATCACCCATGATTGGCTCTATCGTAAAAACTGAAATGTCATAGCCATCCTCGTCACAGTGGGGTGTCCATTGTTCTTCATTGATGGCTACATCCATGGTTGCTAGAATCTCTGCCCAACCATGGGGTTCAAATTCCTCGTCTGGGAATACTACAGGTGCGTAGGCTGGATCTTGAAGGGTTCGTGGATGTTGTTCTGCACCTAAGGTCCTGGCTTCTAATCGTTCTTCCTCTTGTTTGGCTACTTTACACATCCATAAATGGGTATCCTCATGCAACCAAGAAGGATCTGATTCTAATGAGTGCACGGATTCCGTCTCTACTGGAGTCTTATGGATGGTATTCCATTGTATTGGGGGTACATCTCTATGTGAATAGTCTTTAAGATTGACTTTAGTAGTCACTCCTAAATGTTGCAAGTACAAAGAATTAGTTCCCCAATCTTGTACAATTTGCAACTGACGCATGAATGGTCGTCCCAATATCATCTCATAAGCACGATTTTTCGCAAAGTCACAAATGGCAAAGGTATGCTCAAATTCTACACCACAAGTGGTGAGAGATATGCCTTCTAGTAAGCCTAATGGTTTCTCTATGTGTCCATCAGCCATTTGTAGTTTCATCCTGGTGGGTCTGAGTGCTGGCTTACCCCAACGTTTCCATAAAGCGGTGGTAGCGATGGCTACTCCGGCTCCTGAATCTAAGATGGCTTTCGTGGTGTAGCCTTGATGGGTTATTGGAAGATATGTGTTACCTTCCTCTCCTTCGCTTACGTCTCCAATCTTTTCCACAGGTATCTCTGGTACCTTCTTGAGTGATCCTATTTGAGAGGGTGTGGTAGCTAGCTCAGGGAATTGATTTGCTACGTGCTTCCACAATTCTGGTTTCACCTTTAACAACTCCTCCAGAGTGAGATTACACTGTACTTTCGTATTCTTGATCACTTCCGTGTTCCTAGGGATCACTGATTCTTCATTCCTCACTATTATCGTGGGTGCTCTCATACTAATAGACTTTGCTTCCCAAGGTCCTGTGAACTGAGGTAATTCTTGTAAAGAATTAGATTCAAATCCTGTGGATTCACTCAGTTGCTCCACCTCTACATCATCATATATAGAGGGGATGTCTTGGGGAAATTGTTCCTGCAAATCGTCTATTTCTTGAATAGGAGGATGAGTTCCTTGTTCTTTTCTCCATTTCTCTTCTTGGATCTCCCTCAAAAATTCATGTGAGTACCTATGTATGGAAGACAAATTGTCTTGACTTTCTGTATTGGGTACTTGAGACAGGGATGGTGCATTCCTTTCTTGTGTCTCTGTGACAATAGGGTTCCTAGGCTGATCCTTTTTCTCTTTGCTTTCTATCAAGTGTTCTAGCCTCTCCATTAATCCTTGAAAGTGTAGTTCTGGTTTTGCCATGTTATTCCAATTAAGATATCTAGAGGCTTCGAACAAAGCTTGTGCTAACTCTACCATTTTCATGCAAAGTTTAGTTCTCTCAATTTCTAGATCAGCTCGAGGGTAGTTTTTACTCATTTCCGTGACTTGAGGTCCCTCTTTTATTCTAGCCTGATATGCACGAAACATCATGTCTACGTCTTCTGGTATTGGTTCCACTAAAACTGATCCTGATTTCTGAGCTGGATTTTCCTGATTTAATTCTTGTGAGGTCAATTCTTGTATTTTGGCTCTAGATTCCCTTAAACTTCCTTCCAACTCACTTATCTTTTTACTCCACTTTCTCTTTATCCTTTCTCTAGAATCTTTCCAAGATTTTGTCTTTTTACTACTCAATTCTGCAACTTCACTAGTTTCGGCTACTTTCTCTTGATTATGCTGTTGGTTTTGTAAGAGCGCCTGGGCTCTGGTTATAGCTTGGATAGGCACGTATGTAGGGTTGGATCCATCTGCGTTGTTTACAATACCTATCACGTTGATCGGTGTCACGTTCGAAGCGTTAACTGGGTTCTTAGGACAATCTTTAATTATATGCTCTTTGCCACAATCAGCACAAAAGCCTTGTATGCTATAGTACTGTGATTGCCTTGCTATTGGGGGATGTGGACAATCCTTAATGAAGTGATCTCCTTGGCACCTAAAGCATGGTCCTCTAGGGCCCTGTAGTCTTTGTTGTCTCAGTTGGGGCCGTGGGTTTGGGTTTGCGTACATTACATTAGCATAATCTGGCTCCCAACTAGGTTCCATTGGTGGACTATCATAATGATATGTCTCCACATGTTCTGGTGACTCCGTGTAATAAGCGGGTGGACTAGTTACATGTGCAGAGTCAAAATTGTTTGAGTTCGGGTCACTTTCGGTGATCAAAGGTGAAGAAGGCACTAAGGCCCTACTTAGGTTCTCTTCTGCAGCAGCGTATTTGACTGAGATGACATTCGCTGGTGGGGGTGGCTGCTGAGCTAAGACGGGTTGAGGTCTCTGTTGAGCCTGGTATGGGTAGTTCTGGGGAGGCCTATAGTAATAAGGCTGAGCATTGTATTGGCCTTGATACCTACCTGGCTGCTGGTATGTTTGTGGGTAGTTCTGTCTCACGGTTTGTTTGTTGTATGGGCAGTCCTGAGCCGTATGATTCGTGTATCTTCTCTCAATTGTGCAATATTGGCCACTAGGGTTGGCGTGAGGTTGAGGTGCATTGGGGCACATGTTTGCCAAATGATTTCCACCACAAGTGTAACAACGCACATTTGTTGGCAGCTTGGGCACCTGTTTACTAGAAACTCCTAGTTTTTGGGCCACTTTTTCTGCTAGGTCCTCTATCGAATTAGACAATTTTGTGGATGCTAGAGAAGAACAATCTGAGTCCTTATAGACCTTTGAGAGTTCTAATTCATCTCCTAGGTTGTCCTCAATGTCTATACATATTCTTATACACTCCTCTAGCGTTCTGGGTTCTTTTAGGTACACATACGAGCGTAGTTTAGCGCTCAACAAGCCATCTAGGAACAGTGATACTTGTTTAGCTTGTGAGGGTAGCTCTTGCATTGGACATCGTTCGACATATTGTCTGAATCTACGACCTGCCAGTCTTACTGTTTCCTGAGGGGTTTGTTTAAAGCTATGAATCAACGAAGACGTGTCATGTCTAACCCCACTTTTAGAGAATTCAGTGATGAATGACTCTAAAAAGTGATGCATGTCTCTAAATTGCCTTTGTTGCAGTGGTTGGAACCAAGTTAAAGCGGTATTCTTTAACGTTAGTCCAAATGCGTTGTACTGCGTGAACATGTCCTCGACTTGTTCTGCTCTTAGTACTTGCTTGAATTCTGCGACATGGTCATAGGGATCTCCTGTCCCATCAAAGTAATTCTTCATTGATTTCACTAATTGCGTGGGCCTCAATACTCTTGCGTGTTCGCGTGGTCTAGGTAGAGGAAAATCATCTCTACCACCTGGTATTCCATGATCTCTTTGTCTATCCGCGCTATTGATGTTCGTGGTTGTTCTATCTCTCCCTATGGGGTGATTGAAGCTTACTTCCGGTCTCTCTTTATTTCCTTCTCTTTGATGTCCATGGGCTGAGGAGGTTCCTGCCCCTTGTTGACTTGTATTTATGTTCGTTCTGGATGGAGGGAATATCAATTCACCTCTCCATGTATATGTGTTTTTAGCGCGTTCAGGCACCACAAAGACTCTTTCTGAAGTCTCATCCAGGTATACCACCTTTCCACGTGTATCTGGGTCCTTGAATTCATAGATTGTAATGATGCCTACCTCACTGGGGTTTTCCTTTCTGTACCTCCAAAAGGCTTCGTCTGTCTCTTTATTTACGAACAACTCGGTGCTCCTGTTATCTTGAGGGATCCACTCTGGGATGAGTACTCTCGTTAATACAGATTTCCCTCTCGGTGTTCTGGGTTCTTCTAACGGTTCTTTTCCTTGAAATTTCGCTTCCGTTTCTAATTGAATTGTGCCAAACTCATTAGTATCGTTTGGCTGCGTACTTAGGACGTACATGGTTCCTTCTTTGTCTATGTAAGCGTCTCTCTCAAATTTCACCACTGGTCTTTCCAATCCAATGGGTTGATCAGGGTTATGCAGTTGCACCACTTGCCTTCGCAAACCATCCTCATAGATGCGAGCACCTAATCGGTTGGTTCGGAGAAACTCTAGCTGCGTTCTATAGGGTCCTTCTGGTTTTTCTAGGTATGCTACATGAGATCCTCCTTCTGGTCTGTCTGTGCTAAACGCCATTTTTGATTCGCTAGTTTTTGAGCTCTCGTAGGGATAACTATTATTCAATTGCTGAGCCCAAGATCGTGCAGTGGTTCTTACACTTGCCTCTGATGATCTAAGGCTTCGTCGATCCGACTTACCTATGTGCCTTCCTGATCTAAGGTTCATTAATTTTCTTCCTTGCACACTCGATTACACACTTAGATCGTCAAGGGTCCTTTGTGATTACTTTCTTGATTCTTTTTAGTTTTTTTCTTTGGATTCTTGTCTCAATATATGCGTCAGGAATTCGACTTTCGTTATGATTTTGAGTTCTCGTTCCGTCAGACTTAGGTTCTTTTCTTTAGGTTTTCGTCACACACACCTTTACTTTAAGTCTTAAACTTGAAAGAATTAAGTATCTTGAACTTGAGGCGTTCCTATCGTCGTTAATCCACAACTACCGTTTAGCCTAATGCTAAGAATTGACTGAGGGGGTTGAGTAATCTTCCAACCTCGAGTCGGCTTTTCTGGTTGCTCTGATGCCTTGTTGCCCAAGAAGCCGTGCTTCCCAAGCTCTGCTGTCTTCACTGCCTTGCTTGCTTGCCTTTGATTGCCTTTGCTAGACCTGGAAAAATTCCAATATTAGACCAATTCACAAGATGATCAAACACTTGAGCATATACACCTTTTAATCCCTTCCCTTTTTGCCCAAAATTTTCAATGTGTGCCCCCTGGCTTCCTAGTCCCAAACTAGGTGAACCTCAAATTAGCCTATCCAAAAAATAGATGTATTCTTTATAAAAAAAAACAGTTGAGGTCACGTAGTACTCGTCACGAGCTTTCTAACGAGTTATTAAGCTCAAAAAACGGACTTCGGATGAAAAAGTTATGAGCATTCAGGCCCTGGGGGGTAAAAACTGACAATCCAGTTTTCCTTTAAATATGAGCTAAGGGGTCTCCTATGAGTCTAATGGTCCAAAAATTTTTCAAAAATACCCTCAAATTTGGTCAAAAATTGGAGCCCAAAATTTGCGATGGGGGTGGGCAATCGCGATGGTCTGGGACCGTCGCGATGGTCCGAGCGAACCGTCGTGATGGCGTGGGATTTGGACAATCGCGATGGCGCGAAAAGGTGAACCGTCACGATGGCTCGAAGTGAACGATCGCGATGGCGTGAAGTCGAACCGTCGCGATGGTCCAAAAAAACGAACCGTCGCGATGGCGTGATCGGGCGGACAATCGCGATGGCGCGGTCAACGGTCAACGGGGAACAATCGCGATGGTCCGAAGTGAACCGTCGCGATGGTCCGCGATGCGATGGCTTGAGCCAATCGCGATGGTCCGATTTTGGGCTGTCGCGATGGTCCAAAAGTTGAACCGTCGCGATGGTCTATCGTGACACGTGGCACTGTCGTGGCGATGGCGTGGGCCAATCGCGATGGTGCGGGGTCAACTGGACAGTCGCGATGGTCCAAGTGGACCGTCGCGATGGTCCGAAAAAGCGAACCGTCGCGATGGTCCGGCGGAGCCGTCGCGATGGCGTGAGCCTATCGCGATGGTGCGACACAATCGCGATGGTCCGAGCCAATCGCGATGGTCCACCAAACAATGAATTTTCAAAATGCAACTATGGTGCCGTGTGTGCGCAAGGATCGCCTACCTCGTGGTGTGGTCGCCTACGTCAAAATCCGAAAGTTGCAGACCATCGCGATGGTCCGCCCTACTCGGAAATTTCTGACAGAAAGTACATGTTTTACCTTTTGGAAGCTTTCCTGATGCTCTGAAGCTCTGTACCTGTAAGAAAACTCAAGAAAATGCAAGCACATGCAAACGCAAAAACTCTCTCTCGCTCTCTCGCATGCACAAATGAGGGGAAATGAGGTGAATGGGGGGATATGGTGAATTTTCTGATTTTTTTGGAGATGGAGATGATGATGCGATGATGAAGATGGAGTATGGGGGAGGTGAAAAACACTAAAAACTAAGTAAAAACAACAACAAAAACTGAAATTTTTACCTTCCAACGCCTCTTCTTGCTATACTCTTACCATCACACATTCGTCCTAGACTCGATCCCCGGCAACGGCGCCAAATTTGGTGTTGCTCTAGCACAATGGTGAGAACCACGTTAAGAAGCTTCACCTCCTTAATTGTCAATCCGTGGGAGAGGTAGGAGTGATATGAAGATCGTGAACGTGAGATGATGTGAGAGTGAAGGTGAGAAGCACAAGGATGCACACACACATACACACACACAATGAAGAGACAAGCAAGACACAATGGAAGGTGGGAAATTAGCTCTATTACTCAAGAATACTCTTACAAGCTCACAAGAACTCTAATCTCAAACAAGCTACAATGAACCAACCTCAAAAATGAGCTCTCTAGCTCTTTTTATAGTTTCTAGACTAGTTTTGACCGGTTTCACATCTAGTGACCGGCCTAGTTAAAAAATAGGTCCTAGAGGCTATTTGGAAGGGTAAACGATGTCTAAAAATAACGAAAATTGGTACGAGCATTCTACCTAAGCTCCTCAAGCTCGAGGACTCCTCGGCTTGCACAAAATGGAGCTATGGATTACAAAATGGGGTTTTCTATGATACATATGTTACAATTAGTGATAACAATCACTGTTGAATGTTTGGAGAATTAATAAGAAATGTATTTGTTTGAAAAATTGATCCTCCTGGCTCCCTGCTCCTTTACATGCTTCCGTGGCGTCTGTGCCTCTGGCTGCTTCCAACACATGTCGTACATTATGCATAGTAAATTTTGAACCATCAATGAACTGCACAACCACATCTTCAATCCCCACAACATCACACTGGTAAGAGTCACAAGTCTCACGGTACCAAGAGACTTTGTCACATAATTAGAGAACCATTCTCTATGTGATGTCACATGGAAAGAAGCACCAGAATCTAGCAGCCATGTGTGGGAAAGAGAATCAGCCATAAAGCGCCTCAGATGGCAGAGTACTATCAAGTGTCAACACATCAGCATCATCAAAAATAGCATTAATTACTTCAATCTTCACAATCGAAGTAGATGGTGCACGTAATTGTTTAACATGCCCATCAACATTCTGTCCTTTACCTTTAGCATTCTTTAATGCATAACAGTCTTTCTTCATATGTCCATTCTTATGACAATAATGGCATTTGATATCCCTCTTCCTTGATTTACTTCTACTCTTATTTCCTTCACCATTCTTTTCCTTGTTCTTGCTCCTGCCACGTTGCTGATTCTTTCCTTGGTAAGATTCACAAACATTATATGCATCACCACTCTGAGTGCCAACCATAGATTTTCTACAAATCTCCTCGCTCAAGAGTGCTCCACATATGTCATCATAGACAAGTTTACCACCAGGTGCACTATTGCTAATATCTATGCAAAATGTATCCCCATGATGATGGCAGGGTGCATAACAGCAATACTACTTTCATTTCGTTATCCATATCCATTTTTTGAGCCTGTAACTGGGAGAATATAGCATCAAACTCATTTAGATGAGCAACAACACTATTTGTGTCCTTCATACAAAGGTCATATAATTTTCTCATCAGATACACTTTATTTGATGCCGTCTCTTTTTCATATGTATTGCATAACTTCTTCCAAAGCTCCTCTGCACTTTCATAGCCTAATACTGTAAAGTAAACATTATTTGCCAGGTGCAAGAGAATGGTAGACCTAGCCATTTCATCTAACTCATCCCAATCATCTTTATCCATGTCAGCAGGCTTCTTTGAAATCCCATTTATTGGCTTCCATTGTCTCCTTTGAATAAGCACATCTTTAATCTAATTCTTCCATAGAGAAAAGTTTGTGCCATCAAATTTTTGGATCTCAAAATGGTCTTTGCCCTGCAAGTTATAGCTCCTCTTCGGAACACTAGAACTAGACCCTGATCCACTGGATGTGCCTGAGACCTCTGATGCCATGATGGTAGAGAACTGTATGGAATGATAATGGAGCTAGAAGAGTCCGAGCACCAATGCATAAGTGTATCAAGGAGAAAATCGACCACTCTATAGTTGATAAAACCAAAAATCTGGAAAAAAATTACCAAAGTATCATCTGCAAAATGAGCGTATGACCAATGTCAAAATATCATAAAACTACAGACATGTTTGCCTGCATAGTGAATCATAGACTCCATTGCATATAATCAGTTGCCAAATAGAAGCCAACTAGGCTTATTGAGCACCTATGAACAACTATCATACATCTCTTATGGCGAGGCTGGGTAAGTCTTCCACTTGCATCACCAAAGAGACCCCGACACCTGGCTGTCTCCCAGTTAAGAAAACATCACCACGACCCTCTTTATCAAATGTAAAAGGCTTTATGCAAAGAACATAACCGCTATATCAATGACCGCATGGACGTACATAAGCGGTATCCATAGAAGTGTACATGATGTGTATGTGCTCAATACATGCAGTAAAATGAAACTAAAAGGCTGAATGCACAGCCCAAAAACTAGCCAATAAATCCAACAAGTGTTTGTCAACTCTGATATTTTTGGCGTAAAAACCTGCATAAATTTGCAGTGGATGCTCGCACCAAAACTGAGAACCTTTCTAGAAACCTGTAGTTTTGTGAGTGTGTCTGAAAAACACAGCCCCAAAGGTTGATATTTATTGTTGGAGAAGTAGAAAGAACACTCTTCTTGATGTTTGTGGACCTGTGTGAAGAGAACTATGTGCAAAAGTACTCCAAAATGGCTCCAAAAGACACCCAAGAATGCTTCAAAAATAGTCTTTGAAAGCAAAGAATGAAGCTTTGAGGGACCAACACATGTTCAAGGTAATGTCAACCTTAGTCTTTCCCCTTCTTCAGACACCACAAGAGTGTAGCTTAGTGGCAAGACATTGTCACAGTTAAGCGAGCTCTAGGGGGAACAATACTGAGATGGGTGATTTCCTGGGAAGTACCGGGAACCTCTATCTTCCTTGATCGTTGAGGTCCTCCCTCGCGCGCAGCCAACGGCACCAATGGTGACTTCAGTGACTCGGATGACAAGGTATGCCAAGGTCTATGCTTTGGTCACCGCCTTAGTCATAAGCCTTGTGGGGGGGTTGCTCGCTTCGCTCGCACAAAGGGGACAAAGTTTTTTGTGTCGAATCGCTCTAATATGAGTGAAGTATTTCCGCGACGATGCACCACAGTGCGCTCTCCTTCTTGAGAGCTCAACGATGATATGTCCAGAGTAGAAAACCGAGCTCTTGAGGCCGCATGCAGTACTTTGCACATATGCTCCAGAATACATAGAAAACACAGTACAGAAGGAGCATGAAGACAGACTTCTTAGGTCTCACAAATGCGGTCGAACATACAGTATGTGGCTAACTAGACCACTATATGTTTTATTGAAGAACATATACAAAGAAGTTTCCAGTGGCCATTTGGCCTTTCACATGGACACTAACGGTAACAACAATTCACTACAAATAGGGATGTTGTAATATAAACGCAATTCATGGTATGAAGAAGAAAAGCAAAAGGTAAAGTTACCCCATGATCTTGATCTAAATTTTCTTCCATTAGAAAATAAGCACGATACACAAGTGCAGGACTCTAGAAGTGAATTAGAAGATGAAAAAAATGCAAAGGAAAGAGATTATAAACTTTGGAAGTCTAGAGGGAAGGCCAAGTTTAGAGAGTGTGGAGAGTATTCCAAACACACTCCTAGAAGATCAAGTGAAAGAAGGCAACCTGAAAGGTATGGTTATGATTCTACATTTGTAATCCAAATACCATTTCCTCGGCAAAAGATTTAGTTTTAGAGGAACCCTCAACATATGAAGAAGCAAAAGGTAACCCTAATTCGGAGAAATCCATGAAGGAAGAAATTGAAGCTCTCTAAGAAAGGGATACATGGGATTTGGTTCCTATGCAAACCAACACAAAGGTAAATGGTTGCAAATAGGTCTATAAATTGAATTGGAATTCAAATGGATCAATTTCTAGGTACAAAGCCAAGTTGGTTGCTAAAGGATGTCCTCAAACTTAGGGTATATACTGTAAAGAAACTTTCTCACTAGCTGCCAAAATGACCACCATCAAAGCCGTGCTTAGTGTTGGAGCTACAAGGAATCGAAAGCTACTTCAACTTGATGTGAAGAATGCTTTCCTCAATGGATGGATCAGTGAGGAGGTATACATGTCACAAGCCCCAAGTTTTGAAAACCCTAATTATGGTACTTATGTATGTAAGATAGAGAAAGCATTGTATGGTTCAAAACGAGAACCTAGAGAGATTGGAACTACATATTGGTGATTTATTTACAAGGTCAAGGATTCAAATCAAGCAATGAAGATCCTTCATTGTTCATCAAGAAGTTTCATAATGAATTTATCTATTTATGCATTTATGTAGATGAAATATTTCTAACAGGTGATGATATGAATGGAATAGAAAGGATAAAAAAAAATATGCAAGTGGATTTCAAGATCATTGATCCTGAAGAACTCACATTCTTCTAAGGTATACAGGCCATCTATACAGATCAAGGAATGTACTTGACTCAACAAAGGTATATTTCAGGATCTAGTTCTCAAATTCAAGATGGATAACGCAAAGCCTCTAGGAACAACCATGGAGACAAATCATAAACTGAGTCTTTATGAAGAGGAATAGATTGAAGACCTAAAAGAGTATCAAAGTCTTGTATGAAGTTTAATTTATGCCACACATACTAGGGTAGACATCTCATATAGTGTTGGAGTGCTAAGTCCATTCATGCACTCTCCAAGAAAGCTGCATATGGATGCAGCTAAGAGAGTACTCAAACATCTAAAGGCTACAATCATTGAAGGTATATTCTACTCTTACACATCTCATTTGGATCTTAAGCTATATTCAAATGCAAATTAAGCAGGATTCAAGGATGATAGAAGACGTACATTAGGTGTTTTAAAATTTTTAAGGTCAAAGCTTCTTTCTTGGAGTTCCAAGAAGCAACCTATAGTAGCACTTTCCTCAACTAAGGCTGAGTACAGAGGCTTCACTTTAGCTACTTAGGAAGCTATATGGTTGAAAGAGCTATATTCAAATTTGGGACTTGTGAGTTCCAAACCTCACATATTTGGAGAAAACATAAGTTCAATGCATTTAGTAGAAAATCTTTTATACCATGCAAGAACCAAACACATAGAGGCTTATTATCATTTTGTTAGAGAAAAACGCATGTGAAAGGAGATTGACGTATCATTTGTTCCAACAAATATGCAAGTGGCAGATATGATGACCAAATCTCTTGATGGAGTAATGCTTTGCAAGTTCAAAGCAAATGCAAGGATTCAAATCATCAAAGCCTCAAGACTCAAGCATGCTTTAGCTTGAGGGGGAGCTGTTAGAACAAGAAGCTCACACCATGCTTGGAAGAAAGACTTATAATAACCCAGGTACATTCTTGTAGTGAGCCTTAGGGTCATGATGATCTATGTTATATTTATCTTTGTAAGAAACCATAGTTACTTATGGATCCTAGGTATTTATTCTTGATTAAAAGGTGAAGACCTAAAATGCATGAGATGAACGATTGGTATCAACCAACAATCCAATTCAGTTTTTGAATTTGAATTCACCATCTCCTAGATTACAAGAAAAGTAAAGGAATCATCAAACCTATCTCGCTTGTAACTTGAATTCAAATATAGTTTTTTGAGTCATGGAAACCCACAAGAGAGCCCCAATGAGTGTATACAACCATTCCATGTATTTGTATATGTTGATAGATGAATACACAATCACTCATCATCGTCATCTTGCTTAGTGCTCATTTTTCTGTGTCATCTCCTTCAATTCAACTAATTTGTAGAACCTGGTTCTCACACATCAAATGTCCAAACTTCATGAATAAGGATTCATTGGAAAGGTATTACTGCCCGCTTGTATGGTTCAAAATTTCATATCATTTTCTTTTGCTATGTGCTAGAGCAAACTATCTGTCTCAGGGTCTATGTCTTCTACCTCCTAAAACGTTGGGGTGACCATGTGATGATGTTAAGCTCATAACCATTGCATGTATTGTGTATAATTCCAATTCTTGTGCACAGTAGAGACTTTATACTATTATTCAACTTCCTCTTAGAGTAATTAGATCAATTATAATCAAGCTAAGAGCACTAAGCATTTGAAGTTGTCCTTCTCTTCCACAATATAAGGTTGATCATAATCACACTTAAAGTTGATAGCCTGTTTTGTATCAAATATTTCTTTGTGATGATTCAGAGCACATATGATCTTTTATTGCACTAAGTACAAGCTTATAACGTGAATCAAAGTCGCAAAGAGATAAAAGGTTGATTCTGTATTGGTAAGTCTCCTTTGAATAAGCACATCTTTAATCTAATTCTTCCATAGAAAAAAAATTGTGCCATCAAATTTTTGGATCTCAAAATGGTCTTTGCTCTGCAAGTTATAGCTCCTCTTCGGAACACTAGCACTAGACCTTGATCCACTGCATGTGCCTAAGACCTTTGATGCCATGATGGTAGAGAACTGAATGGAATAATAATGGAGCTAGAAGAGTCCGAACACGAATGCATAAGTGCATCAAGGAGTAAATCGACCACTGTATAGTTGACAAAACCAAAAATGTGGAAAAATTTTGCCAAAGTATCCTTTGCAAAATGAGCGTATGACCAGTGTCAAAATATCATAAAACTACAAGTACTGAGATGTTTGCCTGCATAGTGAATCATAGACTCCATTGCATATAATCAGTTGCCCAATAGAAGCCAACTAGGCTTATTGAGCACCTATGAAGTCTCTAGCAAACAAATCCCAAGATTTGCCCCAGTAAAGAGGTGCTATACTTGCGGTGGTGACCATATGGCGAACGTGTGTCCCATTATGGCTCAACCCCAAGCGAATCCTAGTAGCCAATACTGCACCATAGAATGGAGGTACACACCAATCATACCGCACAAGATTGCCCATACAACAAACAAGCCGTTAGGCAAACCTACCCTCAGCCCTATCCACAACAGGAAAGATATCAGAACCAGTATCCACCACAACAGTATGCTAGGCCACAAAAACCTTATCAGCAACCCTATCAAAACCAACAAAGGCCTCAACCGGTTTTGGCTCAACAACCCCCTGCTCCATCCAATGTGATTCCAGTAAAGTATGCAGTTGGAGAAGAGAATTTGAATAGAGCTATAGTCCCAGTAACTCCATTACTTTCCGAAAGTGATCCTAGTGACCATAGCTTTGATTCTACACATATTGATAGCCCCAAGGCTTACTACATGCAGTCTCCTGAACATGGTGAGTCCTACTATAGTGAAGAACCGAGTGAACCTAGTTGGGAGCCAGATTATGCAAATTTCATGTACGCAAACCCCAACTCTAGACCTCAACCTAGGGAGGCACAACCCCCATTACCTAGAGGACCATGCTATAGATGTCAGGGAGATCACCTCATTCGTGATTGCCCTATACCCGCCCCTACACAACTCCAATTGGTGACGATTCAAGGATTTTGTCAAGATTGCGGAAAAGAGCATCTCTTAAGAGATTGCCCAAAGAATCCCAATAATATGCCAAAAATCACGCCTATTAATGTGATTGGGTTAGTTGTAGAATCTTCAGGGAGTGTTACCTCCATTGCACCAGTGCAAGTGGTCACTAGAGCTCAAGCCTTGCAGCAGAACCAACGTTCAAGCCAGGAAAAAAGTGTTGAGGTTAGTGAAACTGAGAGCATGACCAAGAAGAGGACTAGAGCTTGGAGAGATAGCCAAGAAAGAATGAAAAGGCAATGGGCCAAGAAGATGAGTGAACTCGAGGAAAGCCTAAGAGAAACAAAAGCCAAGATAATTGAACTTACATCTCAAACTCCCTCTCACACTACCCCACCACCACCATTTCCATCTCCATCCAATCCACCACCTTCCAACCCGCCTCACACAATCCCACCACCCCCTAGAGTAGGATCAGTATTAGCAGATCCCACTCCCGAGGACCTAAACATGATGCTTAAGGCATATCAAGCCAGAATCCAAGAAGGGCCAAACGTAACCCATCATGAAAAGTGTTACCCTAGAGCGGAACTAGAGCTTGAACGAACCAAAATTTGTGCTAAGATGGTGGAATTGGCTCAAACCATGTTTGAAGTCAGTCGCCTCTTTAACATCTCTAGTTCAGCTAAGACGCAGTTGCACTTTGATGGACTGCTTGAAAGATTGGAGAGGCTAATTGCACGATCAGAAAAGGAACCCGCCTCTCAAAATGAGAGAAGGCCAAGTGAGAGAATAAGCATTCCCCCCCAGGAAGCTTATGTGCCTAACTCCACAGAGCCAGACACGTCTTCTTCTATGAATCGGTATTCACCAGAGTTCTTGCGAGAGATTCAAGAAGAAAAATGGGCTAAAGAGAGTGAATTCCCTCCTCCCTTTGAACTTGTGGATGATGCGCATGATCAATTCCCACAAGACATTCCTTCTATTTATGGAGAGCAGGAGAGTACCCAATCTGAGGAGAGATTAGACTTTGAGTCTAATTCTTTACATGAATTACCCCACTTCACAGGCCCATGCGAAGCCAAGTCCACTTGTATGAGAGCACCCACAATCATGGTAAGAAACGAAGACTCACTCATACCTAGAAACACAGAGGTAGTGAAAAACACTAAAGTGTAGTGCAATCTCACCTTAGAGGAACTACTCAAGGTTAGGCCAGAGTTATGGAAACATGTAGCCAATCAGGTGCTAGAAGTAGCAAAACCTCGTTCCGAAGTAGGATCTCATCACACAGTGCCAAAAATTCCTTTAGACAAGATAGAAGACATGAGTGAAGGCGAAGAGGGAAACACCTATCTCCCCATCACCGATCAAGGATACACAACCAAGGCAATTATGGACTCTGGTGCAGGAGTTGCAATTGCTACCACTTCCCTATGGAAGCGTTGGGGCAAGCCAGCACTCAGGCCAACGAGAATGAAATTGTAAATGGCTGATGGTCACATTGAGAGACCCTTAGGGCTGTTAGAAGGAATAACTCTCACTACTTGTGGTGTAGAGTTTGAGCACACATTTGCGATGTGTGATTTTAGCAAGAACCATGCCTATGAGATGATTTTGGGAGGACCATTTATGCGGCAGTTGCAGGTAGTACAGGATTGGGGAACCAATTCCTTGTATTTGCAACACCTAGGTGTCACGACCAAAGTCAATCTCAAAGATTACTCCCATAGAGATGTCCCTCCTATCCAATGGAACCCCATCCATAGAGCTAGAGATGAAACTGAGTCAGTGCATTCCATAGGATCAAGATCCTCATGGATGCATGAAGACACTCACTTGTGGATGTGTAAAGTAGCAGTAGAAGAAGAGAAGAGAGAAAAAGCCAGAGAGGTATGTGCGAAAGAAACCCATAGATCAATTCAAGACCCGGCCTATGCACCTTTAGTATTCCCTGACGAAGAGTTTGAACCTCTCGGCTGGGCTGAAATTCTAGCAACAATGGATGTAGCCATCAATGAGGAACAATGGACACCCCACTGTGACGAGGATGGCTATGATATTTCAGTCTTCTCCATAGAGCCAATCATGGGAGATTCGATTCTGGAAGAATGTGAACCTAGCACTCATGCATTTGAAGATGCAAGTGACTCTCATTTAGAGTCAATCATTATGGACCCACCCTTTGCATCAGAAGAAGAGTACTTCTACAAAGTAGAATTTCATCCTCAGAGACATGAAATGATAAACGATGTAAGATTAACCACACAAGTAACTACTAAGAATGATAGCAAGAAACGGAAGAAGAAAGAAGTCACACGGGAGGAAGAAGAATCTTTGTTTGAGGTCCCTAAAAATTTTAAGAAGTATGAGATAGATGATAGAAGAGTCATGATAAGAATGCCTAAACGTGAGGCACAATCAGGGGAGGCCTATGATAACAAAAAAACTACCAAGAAAATAGTTGTGGCCATAGAAGAAGGAGAGGAGAGATGCACTTACATAGGGCATGACCTCACTGAGGAAGAGGAGTATGAGTTAATCGCCTTGCTAAGAGAATACAGAGATGTATTCGCTTGGAGTTACAAGGACTTGAAAGGTGTGGACCCTGACATATGCTCACACACTATCCCCATGACTTTAGAGGCCAAGCCCTCTAAGCAAAAGCCATACACATACAATGATAATTATGCTACCAAAATCAAAGAAGAGATAGATCGTCTGGTGGAAGCTGGATTTATCTATGAAATTGAGCACATTGAGTGGGTATCCCCCATTATAGTGGTGCCCAAGAAGAAAGGAAAGCTATGTGTATGCATTAACTTGAAGAAGGTTAATGCAACCACAATTCGAGATAACTATCCACTTCCAATTACCGAGCATCTATTGGAAAGAGTAGCAGGCAAGGAAGTATATAGCTTCCTTGATGGATTTTCTGGCTACAATCAAGTAGCCATTGCTCCAGAGGATCAGCATAAGACGGCTTTTGCCACAGAGTGGGGCATATTTGCTTTTCCGGTAATGCCATTTGGGCTTACCAATGCGCCTGCCACCTTCCAACGACTAATGTGTCATGTATTTAAAGAGTTCCTAAGGAAGAATTTAGAGGTCTATGTTGATGATCTCTGTGCTCATTCCAACATTATACAAACACATATACCTGAACTCAGGCAAATCTTTGATAAATGTAGAGAATAACAAGTTTTCCTGAACCTAGAAAAGTGCATTTTCATGGTCACGCAAGGCAAGATTCTAGGACACATAGTGTCAAAGAATGGCATATCCACTGATGAAGAGAAAGTAAGAGCCATTGCAGAACTACCTAGGCCAAAGAATGTCAAGTGCAAGCTTTCATGGGGCATTGTGGTTATTACCGACGCTTTATACACATGTACGCCATTATTGCAAAGCCTCTGTACGGACTTTTGACTAACTTTGAGTGGACCGATGAATGTGAAAACTCTTTCAACGAGCTCAAAAGGAGATTGTGTTCAGCACCAATCTTGACCACACCAGATTGGAATAAACCCTTTCATGTTCACATGGATGCATCCAATTATGCTATTGGATGTGTGCTCGCACAACCTACTGGTGAAGGTAATATGGATCTTCTGATTGCCTATGCTAGTAGACAATTGAATGCAGCTGAGCAGAATTATACTACTCCTAAGAGAGAAGGATTAGGCATGGTATATGCAATTAAGAAGTTTAGGCACTATTTGCTTGCAAATAAGTTTAAAGTTTTTACTGATCATCAAGCTCTACTATACTTGGTAAACAAGCCATGCAATACCGGTAGATTGGTGAGATGGTTCCTCTTACTAATGGAGTATGACTTTGAAGTTGTGGTAAGGAAAGGTAAGACCCACTTGAGAGCAGACCACCTCTCAAGACTCACATCTGGAGAGGCCCCATAAGGAGTATCAGATGATCTTCCTGATGCTTACTTGTTTAATTTAGAAGTGGTACCTCAGTGGGCTAAGCCATTAGTGCCAGTATTGACATATGAGCCTAACCATCCAGTAGTAAACACTCAAGATAGGGAGATAGTAAAAGCCCAAAAATACCAGATCATGGCAGGAAGTATGTACAAGCATACAAATCAAGGGATCCTAGCTTGTTGTATGGAGGAGGAGGAGTATGAAAAATGGTTGCAATTAGCACATGTAGGTTCATTAGAGCAACACTACTCAAAGCAACAAACCCTACAGACACTAAGGAGACTCGGAGTGCATTGGCCAACTATGGAAGCTGATGTCCATAAATTGTGCAAGGAATGCCCGATCTGTTGCACTAAACCACCCGTGGAGCATGCCACTCTTTATCAAGTGTCCATAGTGCCAGATTGGAGTGAACCACTGGTAGCCTTCTTGAGGATGAAAACATTCCCTCAAGATATGACCCTGATGAGGCAAAGAAGATTAGAACAAGAAGCCCTAGAATACTCACTTGTTGGTGATAATTTATACAAGCGTGGTAAAGATGGTTACCTGAGACTATGTGTCCATGAGAGTGAATATCTGAAGATATTAGAAACTGCTCACTAGGGTGTGGCAGGAGGACATTTTGGACCAGATCGGGTGATCAAAGGTTGTACTATTTGCAGGTCTTTGGTGGCCGACCCTTCACATGGATGCTCATACCTATGTGAAGAGGTGTGATGTTTGTCAGCAAACTCAGTATCCTATACGTAAAGATGAGATGCCCTTGAAACCTATGATGGGTGGATGAGCATTCTCTAAGTGGGGAATAGACTTTGTAGGTCCTATTAACCCCCCAGCTAAGGGTTCACATGCTGAATACATCATTGTGGACAGAGACTATTTAACCAAGTGGGTAGAGGTAAAAGCCACCACAAAGAACGATGCTCAAACGACAGCTAAGTTCTTGTTTGAGAATGTGTTCACCAGATATGGGCTACCTATAGAGCTAGTCAGTGATAGAGGAACTCACTTCTTGAATGAAGTCATTGAAAATCTTCTTCAAGAGTTCTTGGTGATACACAAGAAGTCTGCCCCCTATCATCCACAAGCTAATGGCCAGGTTGAGAGCACAAATAAGATTCTATGCAATGTATTGACAAAACTAGTGAACAATAAACGCTTTGATTGGGACAAACAACTACACCATGTTGTTTGGGCATACCGAGTTTCCTATAAAACGGTACTCCAAGCCACACCCTTTCAGATGGTATTTGGCCAAAATGCAGTGCTACCATTGGACTTTTTGATACCTACATTGAAAATAGCACAAGAGCATGACTGGACAGGCCATGAGCTCTCCTCCAGAATCTTCAACCTTGAGCGATTAGGTGAAACACGATTGAGACTTGCAGCAGGAATTTATGCAGCCAAGAAAAGGCAAAAAGCCTATTTCGACGCACATGTGAAGGATAAGGGCTTAAAAGCAGGAGACCTAGTTTTAGTCTACACATTGAAGCAACATGCAAGAAAATTAGAGAAGCGTGGCTATGGACCTATGATCATAAATAGGATTTCAACTAGTGGAGCTGTTCTTCCTGATTACATTAGTAATGCAGAGTCAAACTTTATCAAGAACCCCTAACTGAGGAAATGCTCAATCGACTCAACACTGCTAAGAAACGCAAGGAAGAGGAAGAGCGAATTCGAGAAGAGGCACAGGCAGAAGCATTGAACGAATCCGAAGGATGAAGTTGAGAAGACAGGGTAGAGATCAACCTAGAACCGATGACTATGCAGATCCAAGATATCATATGGCAATGTGTGAAGTTTCAGGTATAAGCTCTCATAGAATAATTGATCGACGTCCTTTTGTAACCTTAGAGATAGGACAAGGAAGGAGTGCAAGGACTCTGAGGGCCTTGATTGACTCAGGTGCAGCCACTAGTGCTGTTAAATTTTCTTACTGTCAAAAGTTGAAGTTAAATATCAATCCTATAGAAGCATATCTCATAGGATTGGGAGGTGTGGAAACCCCTTGCATGGGCGAGGTGGAACTTTCCCTCTACATTCAAGATGTTTTCATGACAGTTAAAGTGCTAGTGTGCGAAGACGAGAATCTCACTAAGCCTCTCGTCTTGGGTCAAGACTGGATCGATGATCATGCAGTCAACCTAAACCTAAGAAGTGGACTTCTTCAGGTATGGGTAAATCAGAGTCGAATTACAGTTGAGTTAGACAATGGAGCACTCAAGGAACTAGGAAAGGCACACACTCCTGGTCCTTCCAGGAGTACACATGAACATGACCATGCTGTTTTTGTTCAAAACTATGTGATGCAGAGGGATGATTATCTCAACAAAGAAGTCAAGGATACGATGGAACTCCTTTCTTTTCCAAAGGCCTATGTGATGCAGAGGGATGATTATCTCAACAAAGAAGTCAAGGATACGATGGATACAAATGCAGAAGAAGCAGACTACCTATGCTCGAAGCCAAAAGAAAGCACGAAGCAAGGTGTCCCAGCCACCAAAACAAATGTGGGTGCGGAAAGGCGAGTATCCTATTGCGGTCAAGCCACAACAAGTGGCTCAGCTTCCTATTAGTGATCAACGACATGACACTAATAAGAAGTCTTCCAAAAATTCTTCTGTGAAAGTGAACTCTATCTAGGTACCCAAGAAGTCCATGAAGGCTGGCCCACAATCAAGACGAATTTGGGTGCCTAAGGCTTGCTTGCGGGCTCAAGTAGCTACACAGAGACTACATCTTGTACAACATGGTTCACTCACTCGAATAGCTGATACCCACTCTTATTCAACATACACGAACACATATTCACCCTTGAGCACGAGCAGAATCACTAGTAAATGGGTCCCTAAAAAGCCTCATTTCCAAGTGGACAAGCCCTCCAGAGTCTCCACAAAATCAAAACTAAAGAGCCAACCACGAAGGATCAAACCCTCCAAAAACCATATGAACATGAAGCAGCCAACGGAGATCACCAAACAGTCGAGGACCATTCTCAAATGGATCCCCATAAAGAGGAAGGATCAGTTGTCATTCAACAATCACATGCTTACATCATTTCAAGACGCAATGGATACCTCCAGCAAAGGCCACATCAGCATCTGCAAGCAACATTGACAGCCTCGACTTGCGACAACCATGTGCTCCTTGCACAACCCTGTCTTTTGCACCATTCAAGTCATGCACTTCCAAAGTATGCATTAATATAGGGCCACATTACATGGCCATGCATAGACACATTTGAGAGTCCCATGCACAAGAACACATTGACATATGTCAATTATTTTTTCTGATACTTACATCTGTCTTCTTGTTTGGTGACATTGTTCCAAAAAAAAAAGGAAAAAAAAAAGAGAAAAAAAAAGAAAGAGACAAGAGAGAGACAGAGAGAGAGCTTGTTCCCAAGTTTGGCTCATGGAACATGAATGAGTCATGCTTAGTTCAAGATGTCAAGCACTTGGCATGAACATGGCATCCACAACTACTGTTTCCCCTTAAAGAAATATAAAGAAATTCAATTCTCAGTATTTGGCAAATGCTGCTTTGCAAAGAGGAGACAGGATCAGGCACTCAGGGACCATCAACATGGACATTCATTGACTATGTTCCATCACAAATGCCGGGTGTACAACATGAGGAGATAAACATCGATGGACCCTTCACCATGGTAAGTATCTTTACTCTGGAAACACCATAACCATGATAGATTAGGAAACCTCTTCGTCGGCACACCCTTGAGCACTTAGCTCAAGACCGCCAATTCTTGCACCATACTTCTTCCAATGCATTTTCCAAGTAAGCATTCATAGGGCTACATTACAAGGCTATGCACAAGGCACATATTTTCCTCAACCCATGCACCCACACACTTACCCATCACTCAATATGGGTTATGCGTACTTGGCATGACGACTATGAACATCAACTTTGGAAGTCTAGAGGAATCAACAGAGACTCACAAGACACAGTCATGCTGGAATCCAAGGAAGAAGCACATACCAAGGGACTCCAACTTGCAAAGGCTCGAAGTGATAGATGAAGAACCGGACAACCAACCCTGCCACATCTGGAAGCCAGACGACTTTTGTTCATACATAAGGGATACTCCCTCTCAAAGCACTATTTGGAACAACCACTACAACAAGGGTCTGTCATGGACGATAGACTCAAGAGGGGGGGGAGTGTTGAAGCTCAAGGTCAAGGACAAGCATAATAAGGGCATGAAAGAAGTGGATACACAAGAAGAAGGAGCAAGTAGGGAGCTCCAAGAAGTACATGTCAAATTTTCAGAAGAATCCCTATAAAAATAGTGATTTTCATCACTAAAAACCATTGTAAATACCATTTTCTATTTTTGTAACTTCATTTTGTTCAAGCCAAGGAGTCCTTGAGCTTGATGAGTATTAGAAGTATCATCCTACCAATTTTCATAATTTTTAGACTTCGTTTGAGCCCTCAAATAAGCCCTAGAACCTAATTTTTAACTAGGTTGGACACTAGGTCTGGACAGGGCCAAAGCTAGTCAAAAACTATAAAAAGAGCTAGAGAGCTCATTTTTGAGGTTAGCTTGTTGTAGAATTGAACGTGTAAGAGCACTTTTGAGTAATCTAAAGAACTCCATTGCTTCTCACTCCTTGTCTTGCCTTGTGTGCGCGTGTGTGTATGTGTGTGCATGTGTGTGTGCTTCTCACTCACACATTTGTGCCTTCACTTGCTCGAGGTCTTCATACCATCCTCATGTCTTCCTGGATTGACATTAAAGGAGGTGCTACTCATCACTGAGCTACACCATGTGATGATGTTAATCTCATAACCATTGCATGTATTGTCTGTAATTCCAATTCTTGTGCACAATAGGGACTTTATACTATTATTCAACTTCCTCTTAGAGTAATTAGATCAATTATAATCAAGCTAAGAGCACTAAGCATTTGAAGTTGTGCTTCTCTTCCAGAATATAAGGTTGATCATAATCACACTTAAAGTTGATCGCCTGTTATGTATCAAATATTTCTTTGTGATGATTTAGAGCACATATGATCTTTTATTGCACTAAGTACAAGCTTATAAAGTGAATCAAAGTCCCAAAGAGATAAAAGGTTGATTCTATATTGGTAAGTTGAATAAAACTCCATTATTTTGAGCTACACCTTGTCTATATCTTTCTCCTCTCAAGCATTTTCAAGAGGTATGGTTAGACTTTCCCAATTCTATTTGTACCACATTGAAGAAAATTTTTTTCTCTCTCATTGTACTCATTTGTTTTGAATCCAAGTACCATTTGGTCTCTCATATAGTGCCCCAAATGTGTGAAAGTCTCAAGTTATGCTAATCAGTGAATTGTGATAAAACTACCAACTTTGTGTATCTATATCTCTTCACATAGATAGAAAGTATTGTAGATAGATCAGGGAAAAAGTTAAGGGCGAATATTAGCCCAATGGCGAATATAATGGATTTTAAAGTTAAAAATTTGATATTTAGAGAACCTTGTGAACAAAAAAATAGCCCATTTTTTATAAACCCTAATCTCGATCGTGCGCTTCATTCGCCATACATATGAATGTAGCTCGTTAGCTTTGAGGCATACTTCGCCATCATTGCTACTATTTGCTTGTCTCGATCGTGCGTCTCATTCGCCATCGTTGTCATTGCTACTATCTGCTTGCTTGTCTGCTTTGTAGAAATCATCATTACCTCTAAGGCACGTTGGAGAAGTTGTGTCGTCCGATCAACAGGTAAGATGTTACTTCCATTCATTTGTCTGTAGTTCTGATGTGGATCCTTCAGTATCTGTGAGAGATACCACTCTACTGCAGTCTCTGAGGCATACTTCGCCATCATTGCTACTATTTGCTTGTCTCGATTGTGCGTCTCATTCGCCATCGCTGTCATTGCTACTATCTGCTTGCTTGTCTGCTTTGTAGAAATCATCATTACCTCTAAGGCACGTTGGAGAAGTTGTGTCATCCGATCAACAGGTAAGATGTTACTTCCATTCATTTGTCTGTAGTTCTGATGTGGATCCTTCAGTACCTGTGAGAGATACCACTCTACTGCAGTCTCATGGAATCTTTGTCTTTATACATGGCTAAATGTTTTCCTGAAGTTTTCAATCAGATTGTTATTTTCTGGTGACCTGGAGGCTCATAGATGAAGTAGACATATTATTAATATGAAAATAAGCAGGTCTGTTTAGCTTACTGATGTGGCAAAAATCAATAAGTTGAGGTTGGTGTGAAGTTATAGTTTTGTGCAACTGACAAAATCAATTGCTCTCATCCATGCAGCTTATTAAGTTTAAAAAATGGTATTGTCATGAAACATTCGTTTGTGCAGTTTGTCTTAAAGGCCACTTGGATTCCTGTGTGAAAAGAGTGACTTTATTCTACTCATCAGTGTGTGCAATGTAGCAACAGACAACAGGTCGTGAATAGTCAATATTGAAGTGGTAAAATACTAAGGAGATTTGAGATTTCTGTTGAAAGTGATATTTTCTTTCATCAACATACATTTCATGGAAGATTGTATGATATCCTGCTAGGCAACATTGTTTTTTCAGAATCAGCACTTATTCAGGGGACATTGTTTTTTACAGCCCATTTCCGTAAAAGAGGACCAGAGCATTCTCACATGTCGTAAGTGCTGCCAAAGCAATGGGAAAGAATCCAGTGGTGCAAATTGTGAATATTAAGACATGCTTCTGAATGTTGTGTATTTTATATTCTACCCTGGTTATCTTATTGTCCAGTGAGTCTAGGAATTTTATATAATTGTGAGTCCTGCCTTGTTTCATGCTTATTTGATGTTTTTACCGAATTGAATTCCTCGAATAGGAATTACTAATTTTTTACAATAGTAATGTAATGTGGCAGTAAGAAAGTTTAAATTCTCAAAGTCGAGGTGTTGCAAGTGGAGACTATTCGAACTACATTTCTCAATGGAGTGTGCTTTGTGGATTTTATGTGTTCCTGTGGACATTTGAGGCAGTTAACGTGTAGCTAGTCAGGATTCTTCTTGGCAGGTCTGATGATCTTAACCTTAACTAACCATGTCTAGCAAAGGAAATATAGTGAGGTCTCGAGGGTAACAGTTGCTGTCAAGTGCAATGAGTATGATACAAGGTAAGATAATCAAACAGGGTTTTCAAAGATGTTTGTATGGTTTGCTAGTTTGTACATGGAACTCAGGGGAAGCTTGTACATGGATGTCAAAGAGACCATATCTTCACTTGGGACTAGTGTGGCAGCAAGCATCATCCTATGGTGACATTGTCTTACATGTCTCTTGCTTTGTGCATGTGAGAAGCAACAGTTGCAGAAAGTAGAGTGCCGTTTTTGGTACATGTACACAGTATAGTCTTTGTTATCTCGTGCCATTTATCTTTCATTAAATACTTTGTGGTGGCCTCTTAGTTCTGGTCTCCCAATGCTGATTGTATGTGTTCTACATTCCCCGATCCCTTTGCTTCTTTCATCATCAGTGTCTTCTCTTGGATGTACACTTCACTGAGCTGCCAAAATTTTGGAGTTCAATTGAAGCTGCACCAATTTATTACTATTTAGCTCATCTCTTATTCAAGCATGGCTATATGAATCATTATATAAATTATTGCATATTTTATAATGAATGGCTAAGTTATCAGTCATCATTCTCTAACAGTTCACTGCATGGCTTATATAGCAACCAGTTTTTCCTACTTGTCTTTAAGTGGCAACTTCCCTTACAATTTGATGATTTGACAACTTTGTCATTTTTTTGCGGGATGGCACATTCATTTTTATTTTGCTTGGTTACTTCTATGGTCATAGGGAATACACTAGTTTCGTAATCAATAATATTCTGCTGACAACTAAGGGGTCCCCTACCTAATTATTGCTTGTAGAAATGATTGAAGATCTTATGGATTATGTGTAATCAATGGGTATTCTGCTTAAAATTTTTTGTAGAACTAATAAGTTTTCTACCCAATCCTGCCAAACGTGTTGCATATCTAATGATAGGTTTCCTACCCAATCCTGCCAAACGTATTACATATTTAATCCAATCAATGCATGCAGGAATGCCTATAGACCCTATGAATTGCAGAAAGCAAGTAATGAAAGTACTCAGTATAGGTGTGGGTTGTGCAGGTGTTTTTTTTTTTTAATAAAAGGAACTTCAGCCTTAGCCTATTCTCCCGGACCTTAATTAAAATAAAGAAGAAAAGTTACAAGTGAATGGGTTGTGCAGGTGTTTCATTAGGTTTGAGACTCTGTATTAAAGGGAGAAAATTAGCACTGTTGGGTTCTTTCAAGAGTTCATAAATGTATTTACAGTGGAGCACTGTTGGGTTCTAAATGTATTTACAGTGGAGCATTGTTGGGTTCTTTCTAAAGTTCACTACATTTCCATGGGCTTCTCCTGTAATCGCATTTTGTGATTGTATTGAACAATCACAAACTTCCATTCATTTGTCTGTAGTTTTGTGCGTGATGAAAAGTCCTTAGCCGGCGAAACAAAACATTGGTTAGAGGGTTTAAGATATGCACAGAGGCTTCTTGTTTTGCTGGTTCTCATTGGAACATCTATGCTTATTGGAGATGGGCTTTTGATGCCTACGATTTCACGTAAGTTTGTAGCATTTGTTGCTTTACTGGAAGGTCTTGATATGAAACCATGCACTTAAAGAGGGACATTGTTTCCTGATGCTCTAGCATTTGATGTCTTGAGCTCTTCCATGCTTGTGTTCTGTCATATGCATTGGTTACGCGGACTCAATTTTGTTCTTTGGACGTAGATTTGTAAAACAAACGAGGCTTTGGGTCGGACTTGTTTGTACATTTTCATCAAGATCTTGGCAGCACAATTGCTAGTTTTTATCTCTTATTCTGCAAGCGTTAAGCATTTGATGTGGACTTCAGCTGAAGAGCTGTTATTCATTACCTCTGTCAATTAAGATGATTAGAAGACATCTGTGAATGTCCGATAAAATGGTAGCATGAAATTAGAGACGAGTGGAACATGTTGTTTCAGGGGCTTAAGATTATGTATAAATCTAGGGATCTGACCTATGCGATATACCTTGAATCATCAACCTGTTTGTGTAGAAAAAAAGCGATCGGCATCCATTTTGTTACATCGATTCGATGGCTTGTAAGTTGTGTTCAAGGAAAGAGTTGATTATACCTTTTGGATTTTATTCAAGGATTGAGTTCTGAAGCCTTCAGTGTGTGCACTACAGGTTTATAATCTCCATACTACCAGCTTGTAGGTCGTGTTTCTTGTACACACACACACACACACACACATATATATATATATATATATATATATATATATATATATATATATATATATATATATCCGACCGGACGTGTGCGATATACCTTGAATCTTTGGCATAAAGCTCTATGGAACTTATAGCTGGTGACCTTAATACAATTGAGAATGTCTGGCTCGCAAGAGAACATATTGCAATAGGTATACGAATATTGAAATGAGAGTCAGTTCTTGGCACGGTAGAGAGAAAAGAGGGCACAATCAAAAAATTGATTGCACACACAGGGTAGATTTGGAGGTGGAGAGAGAGAGAGAGAGAGAGAGATTATATGGGTATTTCTGAATTTTGGTTCTGTTTTTCATTTGCTTTGGAGTATACTGAGGGAGAAGTTTTTTGGAAAGACTTATTTTATAGACGAAATTGTTGTTCCGCAGGGAAGGATTTTAGTGCCACATTTTGACATTGATCATATAATTTGAGTGCTGCTCCAAGGTGGAAGGATTGTTAGCTTGCAGTTGTTGTGGCAATCGATATCATCTTGCTTCAAATGGCTGGGAGTTCGTCGTCCTCTCAATATGTCGTCAGTGTTTTTGATGGGAATAATCATCCATCAGGTATGTACTCAACTCCCTTCAAATAGTCTCTCTCTCACTAAATATATAATATATATAATTTGTATATACTATATATATGTGGTAGATGTAGGGCATGTGTATAGGTTTAATAATTATATATATGTGGTAGGTCTAGGGCATGTGTAGTAGAGTTAGGGCTTGTATGTATATATAAAAATGGATCTATAGAAAGACATAGGATTAGTGTTGGAAGATTTCAAATGCTTCTCTCATGGGTGTGTTCATGTGTGTGTCTTCTATATATCCAGGAACTGCTAAGATGCAATCAAAGGAAAAAGGAAAGGTTGTAATGGATTCGAGACCTAAGAGAAAATCCATTTCTGATTTTTATTCACTTAAAGGAGGGATTAGAAGCTCGAATGTCATGCGGTCTTCATGTGTAGCAAGCTCATCCCTTGAGCCTACAATTTTACCCCCGATTGTATGCTCTAACATCTCTGTGTCAGAGTCGAAAACCTCAAATGACACTTCTTTGTCTAAACGTATGAAGAGAGGGAAGGGTCAATGGGATATAGGAAGGACTTTTAAAATAGATTGGATAACAAAGTTTCCTTTTATTGAGCCTTTGATAATTGAGGGTGAAGAAGAACCAAAATTTGCCACTTGTATACCATGTAGTTGGAAATTAGGTAATCAAGTCAAGTTACAATTGAAATTAGATACCATTGAAAAACATGTGGGTAAAATGTATGAGAAAGTAGAAGTAGAAGGGAAAATGGAAAACATTCTTAGATGGAAAACAAAAGATGAATGTAGGCATCTACAGAATGTAGATGCCTATAATTCTCATTTATTGCTTTTGGAGCAAAGTAATGAGAATAAAAGATCCTTTATGCATCTTTTTGAGAGAAAGCTCAAATCAGATAATGAAGCCATATTAATGCAATTTTCAATTGTGCTACATATCTTGTCCATTGGAAAACCAATGTCTGATTATCCTAAGTGGAGAGTTCCATTGAATTTCATTGGATTACGAATTCAAAGTTTTCCGACACAATATTGGACAGAATCTTCAGGATGGGAATTTGCAAAAGCAATGGGAGAGGTAATCAAATCTAACTTGAAAATAAGTTTATCGAATGCTACTTTTATTTCTATTTCCCTTGATGAAGTGACAGCAAGGGATTGCACTTCTTGGGTATGTATCCATGCATATATTGTGGAGAATTATGTAAGAAAAGCCAAATTTATTGGTGCTTTTCAACTAAAGGGAAGTGCAACTTCTAATTTGTTGGTGCAACTTGTTTTAGATTCCATTTCAAATATTGGAGGGATGTCAATTAGTGATATTAATCAAAAGATAGTATGCATTGGTGTTGATGGATGCTCAGTTATGCATGGGCTTAGAAATGGATTGTGTGTTCAATTGCAACAAAACTATACACCATATGCTTTAGGTATACATTGTATGTCTCATCGTACAAATCTAGCATTTAAAATTGTGTCAGAATTAGTTTTCGTACAAAAAGTTGAAGATCTTGTACACCAAGCATATGCTTTCTTTTCAAAAAGTCCTAAGCGTATTAAAGAGTTTAAATGCTTCTCTGATGGGATAAGTAAAGGAAGAAAATTGAAAAAAAATATTGACACCAGATGGATTTCACTTATTGGACCTGTAGAACGTCTTTTTGAACGTCTTTTCTAAGAGTGACCTTGAAACTTTCCCTTTCGAAGAAGCTTATGTCATATGGAAAAGTCAATGTCAACGAAGAAGTGAATGTGTAGTATCAGGCGAGAGGAAACACATGGAGGATGTTGAACCTTCTAATATTTTTCAAATGGACTGATACTGATTATAAAAAGGTAACTTTTTTATTTGATTTCTTTTTGAATATTATGGTGAAGTATAATTTATACTAATGTTTCTTATTGTTTTGACAGGTTTTGAAGATATTGAGGACTTCAATATTTGCCGATTTTTGTTTGTTAATTTTTTTTTAATATCTGAAATGATGAGATTCAAAGGTTCCTATTGTTCAATGTTTCATGCCTATTTATGTATCTATGTATGTATGACTCATGCATGTGCCATGCTTGCATGTGTGTATGTTTGTATTCATGTATTCTTGCATGTATTCTTGTATTCATGCATGTATGTATGTGTGTATGTTTGTATTCATGTATTCTTGCATGTATGTATGTTTGTATTCTTGTATTCCTGCATGTATGTATGTGTGTATGTACATATGGATGCATGTGTGATGCATGTAATATGTATGTGTGTATGTACATATGGATGCATGTGTGATGCATGTAATATGTATGTGTTATGTATATGTGATGCTTGCATGTATATATTATGTTTTCATTCATGCTTATATGTGTGTATATATGTGTGTACATTGAACAATCCTTTTAGAGGATTTGAAGGCTTGCACACTGAACTTCTTGGAATTTGGGACCTATCTCTGATCAGAATAGATGTGTGTAGAAGTATGTATGCACGTGTGTGTATGTGCAAGTGTGTGTATGTGCAAGTGTGTGTGCTAGGTATGCATATGTCAAAATAAATCGCGATAGTCCAGATGCAGTGTCTTTTGGAGCATTGATAAACATTATGCCAACCAGGTATGTAACTCATTTTCTCTCAGTCTTTTTGATGAAATGCAGAAGCAGGGATTACTAACCAGTTTGGCTTTTAGTAATGCAGCAACAAAAATTTAAATCAATCAGCCGATTAATCATCATAATCAGAATAATTGAAAGCTTAATTGAAAAAATAGATCAAAAGAGTGATGGACATACAGGTGTAGAAATTCAATCTGCTACCATAACTTGCAGGTAACCACAATGATTAAAGTGTTATTAATCAAGTGGGTTTAGAGAAGCTTGGTTATAACTACAGAGGAAAGGAGACCATCATCAGTCAGTCCACAAGGCATTGGACATGCTGGTAGACCTGACATTTGATGACCTTGCCAACCAGGTATGTAACTCATTTGCTCTCAGTCTTTTTGATGAAATGCAGAAGCAGGGATTACTGACAGACAGGACAACAGTATTGAGCTTATGTATATATGTGTGTGTGTTTCTAGGTAACTCCTGTTGATGAAACATGAGTACTCAGAGACATCGAGCTGCTTCGGTATCTGAAGCACCCTAACATTGTTGACATCAAGCACATCTTATTGCCTCCTTCTCCTCATGAATTCAAGAATATCTATGTTGTGTTTGAACTTATGGAGGCTGACCTGCATCAGCTCATCAAAGCGAATGATGATTTGACACAGGAGCACTACCGATTTTTCCTGTATCGACTCGTTCGGGCCTTGAAATTCATTCATTGGGTTATGTTTTTTACTTTATCTTTTGAATATATTTTTTGTATTCATTTCAAATGCATTATACTCTCATCGTCTCTGACTCTCTCTCTCTCTCTAACACACACATACACTTGCACTAGTAGGGACAACGCTTGTGTGTGCGTGCACACATGCACATGCACATACACACACATGGGGATGCATTTTGAGTAAAGTCATTCATGCAGTGTAGGATATGTAGATGGTTAAAATGGGTGGAAATTGTTTTCTTTTGTTGTTATGTATATTGTCTTTGTACAGAGATACATCCTTTGTAAAATGGGGTAGTTTTGATTGTTGACATATGCAGCTAATGTATTTCATCGGGATCTGAAACCGAAGAATGTTCTGGCCAATTCTGATTGCAAGCTGAAACCTTGTGATTTTGGACTAGCCAGAGTGGCTTTCAACTATTCATCCTTAGCTTTTCTCATCATTCTTTATCTGGCTTTCTCTTGTTCTTAATGTTAGTATGACATTAGTGGGGAATCGGGATGTCATACTATTGTGTTGATGTTGTGTATAATGGAGCAGATTTGCTATATAGTCTTGTAGCTGACTACCATGAACTTATGGTTCCACTTCCATCGGAATGTAAATTTGGGGTTTACATGTATCTTTTAGTATGCATGTGTTTATGTGTGTGGCTTTTGGTATCTGTGTGTAAATATATTTCATGTGTATGTGTATGTGAGTATGCATGCATGTATGTACTTTGTCCATGTGTATGCATGTATGTGTGCATGCACTTATATACATGTGTGGCTGCTATTGGAATGCATCTGTATGTGTGGCTGCTATTGGGATGCATCTGTATGTGTGGACGCTTTGTGTGTGTGTGAATTTTTTGTATATGTGTGAGTTGTGAAATCTGCATTTGTATGAGAGTGCATCTGTGTACAGTTGTTGGTAGAATGCATGTGTATATGGGACTTGATGAATGTCAATCCTTGTAGCAGAAACTCCAAGATCTGTGTACGGATCTTAATACTTACCAAGAAGAGAAAATACTTATTTAAGGTACATTGATCTTCATATAGGGAGGCGGCATGAGATGTGTTTGGAATTTAGAAGGTTAGGATCTGACAAAGACTACCTACAACTGAAGCTTTCTGAGTTTTGGCTGAGAGGGTATCTTTGACTAAGCAGCTGAAAGAAAGGATTGAACGGGTATCTTTGCAACAGAAACATGAAGAAGTATTTATGATGTTGTAGCCAGGAGTGAATGGAATCACAAACCAAGCAGTGAACTTGGTGATTCAATAGCTTGAACCACAAGAGTGAATGGAATCACAAACCAAGCAGTGAACTTGGTGATTCAATAGCTTGTGGTTCATTATCTCATGAAGTCCCACAGCAAGCTGAGAAGTGCACCAGTTGGGTAACTGTTCATGAAAGTAATAGTAGATGTGTTCCATTTGATCCATCAAACCCATAAGCTAAATTGGATGTTTTGCATGTGGATCCACCTCAAGGGAGTCTTGACACTGGAGTTAAAACTTTGAAAATCTTATAAAGGAATGCACTATTGTTACTATGCATGAATCTCATAAAGTTCGGGTTGGAGTTGTTTTACGGGTACATGAACTAAAACAGAAGTTCAAATCATTATCCATTGCACAATCAAAGCCTACTTTCATTATCAGAGTGCATCTATGGACTAGTCCATGTATGTGTGTGTCCAAAATGTGTGTATGTCTATGCATGTGCATGTATTGATATACATCGTTATGTGTGAGAGTGTGCATGTGTTGTTCCTAGAATGTATGTGCATGAACTATGTATGCATGTGTGTATGTTTGTGTACATCTAGGTGTGTTTGTGTGTGCACAAAATATGTATGTGAATATTTGAACAACAAGCATAATGAAGCTTCATATTTATGTCTTGGTGTATATTCATGATGGTAATTGGATGTATATATAAAGCCATTTGGTTGCTAGTATATGTATATTTGTAAGTGTATGTTTGGATGTGGTATATTTGTATGTGTTTATTGTGTATCTATATGCTGGTATGAATATTGTAGATGTTTTCATATGTGTGGATTGAGTGTTGGTGTACATGATTGTAGATATGTACATGTATATAGCATTATCTATCTCTCTCTCTCTCTCTCTCTCTCTCTCTCTCTCTCTCTCTCTCTCTCTCTCTATATATATATATATATATATATATATATATATATATATATATATATATATATATATATATATATATATATATATATATATATATATATATATATATATATATATATATATATGTGTGTGTGTGTGTGTGTGTGTGTGTGTGTGTGTGTGTATATATATATATATATATATATATATATATATATATATATATATATATATATATATATATATATATATATATATATATATATATATATATATATATATATATATATATATATATATATATATATATATATATATATATAGATAGAGAGAGAGAGAGAGAGACAGAACAATAAATATCATAAAAATATATAGTTTTAAGGGAGGTTATCACAAAACGTTCCTTAAATTTAAATACTTAAAATGAAAATGATCATCCAAATTCGCCAATTTATTTATATTTCAAATGAAATTTCTCACCAAAATTCGCCAAAATATTTAAAATTATGATATGATATACTTTAAGAAATTCGCCCAATGTTATATACTTTCAAGTCAAGGGGTTGGCCTTATTTTTTACCCTGAGATAGATACCTTGTCTTGAAGTGGATGCTTCTCATACTTGGAACATCCAATTTCTCTCATTTGCTAAAATTTTGGTTAGATTTAAACCTCTAATTCATACATGGAAGGTTTCATTCTAATTCTATCCATCATTTCAAAGAAAGCTCTATAACAGTGAGCATATATCACTGTGTGTGGGCCTAGTGAGGGCATCCATCTTCCAAAGTTGCATTGGGATGTTAGAAAATTTCCCCATGATGCATATTATCTTAAGGAGGATCCCACTATGCCATATCATCGTTTCACGTTGATCTTAAGTTCCATTTGGAAAACAAGATATGAATATGAATATGTTATATGACATTGGCAACAAACATTTTTGTACTCCTGTCATGCTTCTGCTGCATTTATCTTGAACATCTTAAAGTAAATGAAGTTCTAGTAGGATCATCATTTTTCTTTGATATGGCCCTACGACATCTACCAAGAGGGGAGATCCTCTCGTGCATTTAGAACACCAGGAATAATATGTTGTATGAAAATGGCAACAAACACTTTTTTTACTCTTTTCTTAAATCTATCATCTCTTCTTCGCATACTATTGATAGAAACCATTACCCCTCTAGATGGAGGAAGCCTCTCCTTAAATTGTATCCAGCATATAAATTCCAAATGGGCCTTTCTTCTACAAAGCCTTATGGCTCGTACTGTATCATCCCCTCATTAATACGTTTTCCTTCTTTGCTTCAAAAAGAATCAATGAATCATGAGATTGAAATGAGACTAAAACGTTTTTCTCCAAAAAGAATTCTACATGTATATTGAGCCACTGAATTTTACGTCTTGGGTAAGGGTGGGTGTTGCACGTTCTAACGGCATTTGGCAAAAAAATGGATAAACAATCTAGCAATGGTGGGTGTTGCCAATTAGGGCATGATTGAGTGCGCTAAATAGGTTTTGTGGTCCTCTTCTCAAGCTCCTCAAAGGAGCTAGAAAAATGGACCACATTTGTTACCTCATCTTCATTGAATGGACTTTTGACAAAATACAAGCTTCAAGAGCTTGTTGTTTTGACATTGAATAGGATGGACGCACTGAGGACACTATGGAATTCTGTCACTTCCATAATGGTGTTTATATGCTCTTCTTTAAAGAGATGCCCTTAAAGTGCATCCAAGACTATTGCTATGTTATCAACATCCATGGCTTCGGGGAGAGGAGCTCTTGATGATTCATCTTCTATCTCTATCGGCTTAGAAGGTAGACTCGCTAAAGAAGTAAGTGAAAGATAATTGGAGGAGCGATTTCATTCACTAGTCTTAATGGGCATCCAAATCCATTCATGAGATGAAATAGAATCTTCAAAATAAGTGGAGTTAAATAATGATTATAAACAAGATCATTTACTTAAACTCACAATAACTTGCAATTACTTATCTTTGCTTGATGTGTCAAGTAATCCATTGCGAGATTCACTCTCGTTTAGAATAGATGAATGAAAACAAAAGTCTAAAATGAAATTTGGACAAGAAAATGCATGGCTACCTATGTAAATATCGAAGATCACATGCATGAAGTCACACAAAACTATTTGTTATGATGAAGACACAAGTTACGGATACACCTAAACAAAATTAATTTTTATGATGAGAAGGCACATAGTCCTAAACACCGGAATGAAGGTAAATATATGTGCACTAGAATGAATGAAGGAGACTATAAACAATAAGACTACATACCGATTGAATACTATGACATGTGCACTAACGTCATCATTCCCTACTAATTGAGAATCAATGCATGCACGCATACACCATGAGCATAAACTCACAAGAAGTCTACAACCGGAGTTCCCTTTTGGAATTGATGGGAAAACTCAGCCATATTTTACTCGCGTTTACGAAAGTGTAAAATGCTTCTATCAGCCTTGATTTACAAATATTTTGAGAAAATTTGGAAATTGAATATATTAAAGAAAAAGATTACAAGAACAATTAGTTGGACAATAATCATATGTTGATGAAAATATGAATGACGAGTATGAGAAAACAATAAGAAATAAATTAGTGATGAAGTTAAAGATCAAAAGGACTATAAAGTATTTTGAAGGCAAGTATGTTACATTTCTAGGTGCACTCTATTGCCTTGAACATCCTTGTACTTCATTTGCATCTCTCTCCTCTTCATCAAGAATTCTCCTTTGTGCATAAAGAAGAATTCTATTGGTAACATATGTGACATTTCTAAACATATGTCCGATCAAAAGTGATGAAGTATGAGATCCTTTCATAGACTGATAATTGTTATTAGAGAGCCTACATCATCCAATGCTTCAATGCTGATAAGTTTATTGTTCTCTATGCTTTGATACTCTTGGTATATGGGTACAAGGATATCACCAATTACAATGAGTGTATCCAAAACTGTTTGGTAGTGGACTTGATCAAGATGTTTCTCATACTACTTGTTATAAAATTCAAATTTTGAAGAAAGCAATATCCATATTCTAACAAACAAGCATTATGCCTTTCACCTTAGAATTAAATAATCCAAATAGCTCTAGCAATATAGAGACTGTTTGGTGTTGCATGTTGAGGTAACATACAACACACCTCCAAAGGATAGGTTTCGGGAATGGGGATTATGATTATGATACTACAATCATAACAAGTGTTTTTGTTCCTTATATTATTATCACACACTTCATAGATTCCAGATTCAGTAACACTATTTAGACTAAAAATGTTGTACCACAATGTTCTTGTTTATTATTGGAATTGTTATAGACTTCAATGAATACGATAGACTTTGGAATTAATATCGGAATCGAGTTACAACAACAATTTCTACACCATAAATATCAAATATAGTACTTTGCTTCTTATATTCAGACTTAATATAGCACTACAGACACTTTCGCATTCTTTGATAGTTGTGTAAGATAGATTCTTTCCTTTATGGTTCCAAACTAACTGTTCCATACAGACAAATTACACCGCATTGTTCTCTTTCTCATCTATTCCACCACTTCACATCATTCCATATTTTGAGATATATGAAACACTTGACTTTCGGAGATAACATTTCACATCTCTTAGAAATAAACCCTTCTCCTATTACAAAATATGAAATACAAAATTAGGTCAGTCCATTCCGAAAACTAACACTAGCACGCATGGTGGATCTTAACCCACTAAATTACAAAATATCTTGTACATCATCGTCGTCATTGTTTTGTAGCTTGGGGTTCATAATCCTCTCTATATCCCATCTAAGTTCTTTAAACATTTCCTCTAGATTTTTCCTCAGCTACACGGATCTCTTCTTCAAAAAATTCCTTCGAATCGAGCAACTATTGGCGCGCACTTCTATAACTGGCCACTGATCCTGATAATTCTGGAATTCTGATTTGGAGTTTATCTAACATATGGTCAAAAGATAAAGTAATATTTGATATCTTTTCAATATATCCTTCGGTTACTTTCTTCACCTCTTCTAACTCGGTTTTATGTTTTAATTCCAAAATTGCTGCAAAATTCTTTAACTCTATAATCTCTGCATCTTTACCTTCCAAAATAGTATTCGCATCCTCACATTTCTTCTTCCAATCTGCTACCTAGTTCTCTAAGTCTTTGATTCCGGCCAGCTGAGCTTTGATTGTGTCATAACCTTCCTTCATAGTGTGGAGTTTAACTTCTAATTCTGTATACTCAGAGTTTCACACTGCCAGCTTTTCCTTTATATTAGGTACTGCTGCTTTCTTCGTCAAAATTTCATCCAATTGAGTATTAACCTTTTTTTCTTGGGTTTTTGAACTTCCTTTTCTTCTTTCTAGAGCTTGGTAGTTAGTTCTTTATTACTTTTCTTTAACTTCTAGTATGCTCTATGCCTCTGTTCAGCTTTCTTTTGCAACTGCTCCATTCTCTTAGACTTTTCTTCTAACTCTACCTTGAGTGTCATAATTTCATTTAAAGTGTCATTTAATTCTTCTAAAGCTTCTTCATGAGTGGCACTCTCCCTTTTGGTATCCTCCATCGAAAGTCATTGATCTCGGTCCTTAGTTGGCTGATTTTGCAATCATCCCTTCCTTTTCCTCCAACCATGCTTCTTTTTGTTGAATTAAAGCATTATACTTTTTCTCCATTTCTTCCATACAATCCAATGGATACCTTTAGCCAGATCACCTAGATCCTCTAGTCTACTGGGCTCATTTGAAAACATCTAAGGGATAGATATGATCACTGCACCTTACCAATGGTAGCTTTACTCGTCTATCTAATTGCTTCCATTTATCATGAAGATTGCAAGATGTAAAAGTAGGGAGTTTCGGAACTTTTCTTTAGCATTCTCCGCATTTTGGTCTAGCTACTCTCTTTTTTTTTAGAGTTTCTCCACTTCCACTTCAACGTCTGCCTTCCTTTTCTTTTCTTCTTCTTGTCTCTTTCTTTTTGCTTGTTCTTCTAGTCTCTTCCTTGCTACTTCTTCTTCTAATCTCTTCCTTGCTACTTCTTCCTCTTCTGCAACCTTCCGGTTCTCTTCTTATTTCCATAATCTTTCTTCCTCCATTTTTTGGTGATTTTCTTTTGCTTGTTGCCTCTGAGCTTCTTCCTCCTCATCCCTATCACCTATTTCTTGCTCATTAGAACTATCTATTATTTGCTCATTAGAAGTGCCTGCAACAGGTTTTCTTTTTGCACATCTCTTCTTCAATGCTTGCAAGAAAACTTCAACTGTGACTATCTTACATTCTCGGGGTAAAAACAAAGGGTTCTCGAGAAGAACTAGAGTAAAGAGTACTCTGACTTTGGTGTCGAGACTCGTGTTAACAGCTTGACGTGTTCTTTTGTATAATCTTCTAACTTCTTTGTTCAGCTTTCGAAAAATCCACTCTACCCAATTTACTTATGTCTTGGCAGATTCTTTCACCAACAAAAATAGCTGTTGGGATATGCCATAGTTTGTAGCCTATACATTGATTATCATAGTCATTAATAGCAACCCAAGTTTTAGTGGATTGTCTTTTGGAAGCTGGGAGACTTTATACTCTTTAGAACAAGACTTACCCAAGATGATGGTTATCTTTATTGCATCGACTATCTTTGTTATTGCTATGATTTCTTCATTAGTGACTTGTTAACACTCTGCAATCAACTTTGAGGATATCTGGAATGGTTCCCCTTATTCAATGCATAGATAGATCTGTTCGATGTTGATGCCATGGCCATTCGTCTGTCTGGCTACCTCCATTGCTATGTCCTTTGAGAGGGGATGAGGTCAGATGCTCCTCCAATCGATGAGCACACATTTGAGCAACCCATCATACTTGAATGAGTCGGCTTGTGGTTGAGAAAGGAAATCGGGAATATTGAGGAAATGGACATTCGAAAAAGTGATCACCATTGCTAGTTTGCTTTGTTTGTTGGAAGTTGCACAAGAATGTGAGTTTGCAAATTACTTTGTTCGTTTGTTTGCCAAATAAGCTGGATTAGGGATCATCCTAAGTCTTTTATTGCTTGCTTTCCTGATTTGAGAGTGTTGAGTATGCATCATGATTGCCCCAGATAATATCTTTACTCCACTGGTTTTGCGCTTATCATGCACCTCGAGATGAGAATCAAAGAATCAAATATGAATCAAACAACTATCACCGTTGTTGATTACTTGTACGATTGCATGTAGATTAGTCACTTCCCCATTTTGTACATCAGAAAATATTTTTCTTGAATTATTTATGTTTTCTTTTTCTGAATTTTTTGTTTTATTATTTTTTCTTTTTTTTATGTTATTATTTTATTATTATTTTGAGTTTTTTATTTACTTGTCAGAGGACTGGTAGGGCCACAACTTGGACCCATTGATGATCATCGATAAAAGCACTCTGATCAATGTGGAAAGCCAAAAAGAAGCTGATCCATAGATTTCATGGATCCGGAACGAACATGTCCATCGCAATTTGAGTTTGGCCATCTTTCGCTTCATCTTGGAGTGAAAGTAAAGCACTAAATCACTGGGCTATAAAATCTTTGTCTACAAATTCTTGTCGTGCCATTTCTTCTATCTACTCTGCACTTCTTGTAATGACAAGAAATTGGTATACCAATGTTCTTCTAGCTCTCGCAGCTTATCCATCTTGTAAGAAAAAGAGTCTTCTAGAAGTAGATGCTTCTAGATTGCAATTCGAAGACTAGGTAGTTTGAATTCAAATGGGAGGATTGATTCCTATCCGTACAAAAGCTTGAAAGGATTACTTGCTATTGAGACTTCATAAGAAGTGCAGTATGCCCAAAGTACTGTACGAAGTATGTTTTCCCATTGGTCAGCAAAATCGATGAGCATTTTTTGCAACATGTGTAGAAGAACCTTTTTTGTACTCTCTGCTAGTCCATTGGCTCTTGGATAGTAAGGGGAACTAAATTTATGTTTAATTTGCTATTCCGCAATTATTTTTGAAATAAGTTGGTTTAGAAAATGCATTTTTTTATCAGATACTAGTTCGAATGGTAAGCCAAACCATGGAAAAATATCATTTTGAAGCTTTTTGGTGATTGTCCTCACTGTCGCATTTTTACTAGCCCATGCTTCAGCCCATCTTGTGCAATAATCAGTACACGTCAGAATATACAGAGCTCTAGTCCTGGCGACAAGTGGTTTGATAGGACCAATAAAGTCGAGGCCCCACTTCTGAAATGGCTCCAACGGGATGATGAACTGCAATGGAAAATGGTGGCTATCCCATGGTTCTCTGGTATGCTGACATAGATTGCAGTTCTGTGCCACAATCTATACATCTACATACATCCTCGGCCACCAAAGTTCGGCCTACTAGATTTCTTGCATTCTGATCGAATGGTTAAAATGTCGGCCTGCTTCACCCGCATGTTCTTCTTGAATCATTGCAGCCACTTTGAGTGCAGGCATACAACACATCCATATCCTTGTGGGGTCCTTATGATAGATTTTTCCCATTATGATTGTAAACTGACTGCTCTCAAGTCTGAGTTTTCTCCGTGCTACTAGGCGCAAGTGCGAGGGTGCGATGCCATTTTCCAAAACACTGAGCATTTCTTCATATCATGTAAAAAATGTCTATGGACCCTCTTCAATTTTTGCAACTACGAAAACATCCGCATCTAGAAGATTATCATCCACTGTTGCTGGTGGTTCACCATGTTGAATGTGCGATAGGAAGTCGACAATTGCATGACTAGCTCTAGGCCTGTGCACAATATTGTATTCAAATTCTTGAAGTAACAAAACCCATCTCGCCAATCTACCCACTAGATTCTGCTCTTTTACTAAGTAAAGGAGTGCACTATGATCAACATGAAAAGTAAACGATTTTCCCAATAAATAGTGATAGAATTTCTTAATTGAATAAATGAAGCCTAGAAACTCTAGTTCTGTGGTACAATAATTATGCTCCACAGAAGTTGATCTTTGATTTGCATAGTATATAGGGTGGAACTAGTTACATCCTTCTTTCTGCATAAGTATGCGTCCAATTGCTTTGTTAGAAGCATCCATAAACACATGGAATATTTCCTCCCAATTGGGACTTTTCAATACTTGCACTATGGCAAGCATCTTCCGTAGCCTTTCAAAAGCAATTTGAGCCTCCTCTATCTAGTAGAATTCTGATGGTCAGACATGTGCTAATCTATAAATTGGTATTGCAATGTGGGCCAATCCGCGTAAGTGACACCCATGCCATTGTACCTAGCCTAAAAACCACAAAATTTCTTTTGGGTTTCTTGGGGATGGGGTCACCAGAATGAACTTTACCTTGTCTGGACAGACTGCAATACCATCCCTCAAAATGATATGCCCAAGAAATTTTCCACATTTCACTGCAAAAGCTAATTTATGCGGATTGAGGTAGAGTTGTACCTTTTGATAAGCATCAAAACATGTGTGCAAAAGTTCCTAATGAGCTACTACTTTTCCAAAACTAGAGAAATTGTCTAAGAATATCTGCATGAAGGAATTAAGGTAGGGGTCAAAGATTTGTTGCATGCATTGCTGGAATGTACTAGGATCATTCCACAATCCGAACCACATCACTGTGCAAGCCAATACTCCCCAATTGGTAATGAACATTTTCTTCCATGTATCCTCTTCCACCATGCGAACTTGATTATATCCGTTGAATCCATCCAAGAAGGAGTACATTTCCCACCCTACAACTTCATCTAGCATATTTTCTCGAAAGGGAAGCGGGAAAGGGTCCAGGATCATGGCTGCATTCAATTTCTTATAATCCACACAAATCTACAACTACTTACTTTTCTTTAGTAAAATCACAATTGGGAATACTCATTCCAGATCCCCAATAGGCACAATATATCCCACCTTAATTAGGCTATCCAATTCATGCTTGACGAGCTATACAAAATTTGGATTCATCCTATATTGTTGTTGCATCATTGGAGTTGCATTAGGCTTAAGTAAAATCTTGTGACCTTAAAATCATGGATCCAAACCTTTTATGTCTAGATAAGTCCAGGCAGACACATCTTTTTATTCTTTTAACAAGGCAATCATAGCCATCCAAAATTTCAAAGCAAGCTCCGCACAGATTCTTATCAATTGGGGTTCTTTTGGAGTGCCCAAATTTACTATTTTGAGAAAATCTTCTTTGACACGTATCTACCCAAGCTCCATTGGATGTTTGATCATCCGGTATGCATCTTGGTCTACTTCTGGGTCCAATAGCTTTGTGAAATTAATGCTGCCATGCCACCACAAACTGAGCTCACCACTAGTTTGACATCCACTACTCCAAACGATAGTAATCCTGGTTAGCCTCTAAAAATTTTTGTTCCTCATCCTCCTTGAGACCTTCTAGCATATGAGGTGGCTCCGCAAGTACTAGTTTATTTTTTGAAGGCAAGAGCTACTCATCTTCCACTTGAACAAAAAATTTAGCATTTCCCCTCCAAAAAGTGATAGTTTTGGTAGCCCAATTTTGTCTTACTTTGGCATTCTACAACCAAGGTCTTCCCCATAATAAATTATAATCCAGGCCCTCTGAGTTCAAGCACGACAAAGGTAATAGGAAAAACAACGTGGGAAATTATTATTGGAATATCGTTGATAAGTCCCATTGGCTACACTCTGGATTGATCGGCCATTCGCACAAAGAATGCAGTTGGTTCGATGCTAGTGCAGCCCATTTGTCTACAAGTACTCATAGATGCAATATTGATACTATATCTACCATCAATTAGTACTTTCAAAATTGCCTTATTTTTATACCATACTATAATAGTAGGGACCGCATAGTCACCACCTTATCCGGTACTTCTCTGACCATGCCGACAGTTGCTTCCTAAAACTCTCTTAGGGAATGTTCCTTTTTTAAATGCTTCAGTAACTTTTCTTTGAATGCTAGAACTAACTCCAAAAAAGCACCAAGGGATAACTGAATTTCTAATTTTCCAATAATTACTTTCCTCTGACACTACTTATTCCAAAATATTATGGTTCTGTAACTCGTCCGAAGTCCGATCTTGCATTTTGGTACTAGGGCCCTGGCAACTTGAACTTAACTTTTGAGTTTTTATAATTGCAAGTTCGGCCGATTGTCCAGAGGTTTCACCTTCCTATATGGCCACATTATTCTTGTGAACTCACACTCTTTGTCAACTTCTTTTATTTGTTATTTTACCTGTTAGACCTTTACTAGTGCTGACCCCAGTAATGAGTTTTGGGTCAACGTAATATGGTGGGCACTCCTTGGCCCACTGAACTGGTTTCATCAAATGTTGCTTCTTCTCTGCTGGCGAGTAGTGCTCGCATTGTTGTGTAGTCTCATACTCTTGCTTCGATCTTGTAATAACAATTGTTGAAGGTTCTAGGTATTCTAGGGTCACTACGTTTGCCATGGGAGCCTTCAATTTAGCTTCCTTTTTCCTTTGGTCATATTCCTTTGCTTCCTCACATTCGAATCATTGGATCCTCTTCTGGTCGTCCATAGAAAAGTGTGTAATTTAATCCCAGAACTGGATTTCTATTCCACATCCTTTCTTCATAATTGTCTTCCAAGGAACTAGGTTGAGCGATAGGTACTACTATTGAAGCAAAATCTGACTAGGGTCTGCTACCATTGCTTTGGCTCAGGTTCGTGGGGCACTCTTCTTCTTTCTGTTGGCTCTTCTAGTTGACTCTACTAGATTCACCTTTCCATGAAGCTTTAGCTAACTTTCCATTCCACCACTCGAATATCCAATCATCCAATGTTGCTCGCGGTAAGACTCCATTTTCCACCCATCTTAGCGATTCTTATGGGATCTTTACTGCTTTTGCAAGTGAAATATCTTTTAGACATAATGTTTCTAAGTTCTGCTGGATAAATTTGTCTAGGTACTCATGACATCGATCACTATGCAGGTACTCTTTGCGACTCTGCAATGAAAGCAATTCAATTGGAGCTGCATCTCAAGAACAAACCCATCCCATCGTGGTTGCCAAGTTTTTTGGTGTTGCATGTCGAGATAACATACAACACACCTCCAAAGGATAGGTTTTAGGAATGGGGATTATGATTACGATACTACAATCATAACATGCATTTTTGTTCCTTATATTATTATCACAGACTTCATCGATTCCAGATTCAATAACACTATTTAGACTAAAAATGTTGCACCATAATGTTTTGGTTTATTACTAGAATTGTTATAGACTTTAGTGAATACGATAGACTTCGGAATTAATACCAAAATTAAGTTACAATAATAATTTTTGCATCACAAATATCACATAGAGTACTCTGCTTCTTATCTTGAACCTTAATATAGCACTACAAACACTTCTGCATTCAGAGAAAGATTATGCTGCATCGTTCTCCTTCTCATCTTTTCCACCACTTCATACCGTTCTATATTTTGAGATATATGAAACACTCCACTTTTGGAGATAATGTTTTAGATCTTTTAGAAATATACCCTTCTTCTATTACAAAATATGAAATACAAAATTAGGTCAACACATTCCGGTTGCTAACAAGACATACATAAAAATAACTATTTTAATAATTTTTGTTCATATGGTCACATGTAGTGAACTTTGTATATCTTTGTATAACTTGCTATGAATTGGCTCCATTACCGTGTTGTTGGGAACTACACTCAACAAGATGCCACTCCTCATATGATGAGGGATACACATTTACAAAGGATAAACACATCTAAAAAATGTAATTCTCCCAAAAACACATGGTGAAGGCATAAGGACACATCTAAAAATCATATAGTTGAGGAGCCAAATTCAGTCTTCAAGCCGAAGATAAAAGAGACTAAATGAAGCAAATAAAGAGTTATTATAAAGAAGCTCATAGTTTGTTATATGAGGTGGTAACACTATGTCATGGTTGGTTGTTAGGACAAGCTCATTCTATATGTAAATACATATGTTGCACCAAGACCTCCCTAATAGTTTCTTTTGCCTTGCTGGATCATAAAGGTAACAATCCTAACCTTCCAAGACCATTTGAAGACAACTATCCCACGCTTGTGCTTTTGTCCTCATGACTAGATTAGCATCCATAACCCTTTTGAGATAAAAACTTCAATGCATTTAGCCTTTTCAAGGGTGATAGCAACAATAATTGAGAATACACAAGTTGAAGTTCTTTGATGCCTATAGGCAGAGGCTATGAAGCTTGGATAGCATCGACAAGTGATGTAGTGAGAAGTAGAGAACATGTTCAAGGAGAATGATGTAGATGGAGGAAGATGATAAAGAAGTTCCAAAATTACATACATGAGAGACCCAAAACACACCTCTTTCAAAGCATCTCTACTAAATTCCCATGAAACTTCCACCAAACCAGAGTTGAATTACTTTTCCCTCAAAATTATGCATACTTCCAATCAAATTTCCATATTATCAATTTTTTAATATCGAATATTATGTGGGCCTCCACGTTATTGGATGTGCTCCTTATTTCTCTCTCTCATAAATGGCCCTCCTTTTAAAATCAAAATATCTCTAATTGTGACATTTAGACTGTTCCTTTTCCTCATGGAAGGAGTATCACCCTAAACCGATTTCTGTGATACATGGCAAGTTCTAAGTTGGAAGTGTCATCATTAATGAGTCACTCTTCCATGATACTATGGAGCACCCATCTCAAGAATTCAAGAAGATCACCAAATGAGAAAAGTGTTGAGATATCAAGCTCAACATGTAATGATCAAGGATGATGTGTATCACTTTTTCATTTATCTGACATGTATAGTGGTCATGCTAGTAGATGTCAAGGATAAGTTAGTGAGATTTGCTAGACTTATCTACGGAGAGTGATGGCACATTTGTTTTATGCTAGCTCACTCATTCGCAGGCATTAGGATTTTCCTCATGTATTTTTCTTTATATATTTCACTACTTGTATTGGTGTTTTAGCTCATTCTTCTATATCCCTTTTATGTAATAGAATAAGAAGAATAAGATCATTCTTCCTTGCCTCAATCTGTGTGTGCTTCTCTTGTGTGTGAGTGTGAGTGAGATTTCTTCCTTATCTCCTTTCTCTTGACATGGTACCATAGCCATGTCTTGGCTTTTGTTTCTCTTAAGCTTTCCTCAACCTGGCTCATCTTCTATGAGCATTGTCTCTTCATTTGTTCGTGGCTATCTTCCCAATCTCTTGTCCTTTTCTTAGTTATATTCTCAGTCTCACTAACCTCCAAACTCTTTTCTTGTCCTAAGCCTTTGTTCTACTGTGATGCCTAAGCTCTGGTGACTACTTGCACCATGGTAGTGGAAGTCACACTTCCATTAGACTCTACTACTAACCCAATGATGTTAATAAGAGTCATTTTTGGTATATTGTTTGGGTTATTAGGAAAATCTCCTAAGAGGTTTTCCTTCCCACAATCTAGACAAAAACCTTGAATTGTCACTGATTGGGATTACATAGGTGCAGGTATAGGTAAATCACAAATGAAGTGATCTTCCTAGCATCTCTGCATGGTCCTCTAGGTTCTAGAGGTAGTATCTGTCTAGGTTGGGGCCTAGAATTAGGATTTGTGTATAGGACATTAGTGTATTCTAGCTCCCAACTAGATTCACTATGATTTTTGTAAGGGTAAATCTTGTTATTCTCTGGTGACTCCATATAGTATGCTAGTGGAGTATCCATGTGAGCTAAGTAAAAACTGTGATTGTTTGGGTCACTTTTTGAAATCAATGGTGATGATGGCACTAAGGCTCTATTCAAATTTTCTTCAATAGTTGCATACTTCATTGGGATCACATTTGCTGGCAGTGGGAATTGTTGAACTAACACTGTTTGGAACTTTGTTGAGCTTGATAGGGTGCTTGATAGGGCCTAACATATTGCTGTGGTGGATATTGATTTTGGTATCTCCCCTGTTGTGGATATGGTTGTGGATAATTTTGCCTTACCTCCTGCTTGTTATTTGGGCAATCTTGCATGATGTGGTTTGTATACCTCCTTTCTATCATGCAATACTAGTTCTTGGGGTTCACTTAGGGTTGGGACATGATTGGAAACACATTAGCCATGTGGTCTCCTCCATAGGTATAGCATTTTTTCATCGAGACAAATCTAGGCATCTGTTTACTAGACACACCTAACTTCTGAGCTACCTTCTCTGCAAGTTCCTCAATATATGTAGATGGTTTGAAAGTGAGGCTAGTAAGAGCTATTTGAATCCTTATAGATTTTTTAAAGCTCTAATTCATCACCTAGATTATCCTCAGTGTCTATGCACATGCATACACATTGTTCTATGTATCTGGGTTCATTCAAGTACACATAAGATCTCAATTTGGTACTTAACAAACCATGTAGGAATAAAGCCACTTGTTTGGTTGGAGTGGGTAGCTTTTGCATAGGGAATCTGTTTAGGTATTTTCTAAATCTTCTTCTTGCTAGCCTAACCCTTTCTTGGGGCATCAGCTTGAAGCTACGTATCAGCGATGAGGTATTGTGTCTGATGACACTTTTGGAGAATTCAATAATGAATGCTTCTATCATTTGGTCTATATTCCTAAACTCAACTTGGTGTAGTGGTTGAAACCACGTTAAGGTTGTGTTCTTGAGAGTTAAACTAAAGGCATTGTACTGAGTGTTATAAATTATGGAATGTGTTGAACAATGCATTGTTGGAGTGTTAATTTATTAATGTGTTAATGTGTTTTGGTGTTTTTGATATAGCAGTTGAAGGTTCATGAGGGCATGAAAGGGCAGACATCAATAATTTGACTTTAGGGTGGACATCAATAATCCCATTTATAATTTATTTAGTTTGTAAATAAACCCATGTAGAGGGTTCTATAGTTAGAATTATTTAGAAAAATAGTGTTTAGAATAAGGGCCATTGTAGATCGAAATTTCTTATATTGAAAGCAAAGGCTTTCTACAAAAGTTACAAACTTTTACTTTCATGCATGCTTTTTGAGGTTGCTCTCATGTAACCATTGTTTTGACATAATCAAAAATTCCTATAAATACATGCACTTTGTGGACTACTGAAACAGAGTGCATGGGGGGAGATTGCACCCAATACTACGTTCTATCTCATCTCTTGGCGTGTCTATTTTTCTATGTTTTTTGCATCTATAACCTTTGTGTGCATGTGAGCAAGATCCTAATAACAGTGGTATCAGAGCCCTACACGCGTCACTATGAAGGGGTCTATTTCTATTTGTTTTGGTGATTGATCTCTGTTTTGTTGTTCTCTGTTCCTGATTCGATTTTGATTTTGATTCCGATTCCGATTTTGATTCCGATTTCAGTTCTAACTTTTGTTTTCGATTCCCACTCCCATTTTTGTTCCCATTCCTGTTTCCGGTTCCAGTTTCCTTTTATGGTTTCTATTTATGTTCCAAAACTAGAACCTATGGTTATACCTATGGTTATACCTATGGTTATACCTATGGTTATACCTATGTTTACTCCTTTGGCTTACTCCAAGGCATCGACTAAGGCATAGAACTTAGGCATAACTAAGGCATTACTTTGGAATCTTTGGCACCCAAGGCTCCCTTGGTGACCGTTGGCTACACGCAAACCAGTTGTAATTTATGAGTGGCAATAAGGAGTTTTATATTCACCAAGGTGGGAGGATTTGAACCCACAACCTCACTCACACAAGGGAAGTGTTTTACCACTACACTATTTCTTTGTGTTGTCACTCTAGTTCTCTTTTCTTATATTTAACACACCTTTCATCTCTTTCTTATTTTTTCGATTCCCAAGAACAACCTGTCCTTTTACATTTTAATTCAAGAAATCTCAAAGATTGTTTCTACATATCTAACAAGAGGGTTTTGTTCTCTACATACTCATGGACCCGACAAACACCATTGAGGATTTTGGTGAGTCACCTCTACCCAAGGTATCACTCGAGCAACAACTCGAGCTCCTATGGCACGAACTCAAGGCCCTCAGAACGAGATCCAAAAACATGATGAAGTACTCCATAAGATGCAAATTGATGAAGATAACCTTACGAGGGTGGTCAAAGATATTGTGTGTGCCCAATCGGATTGTACACACTCCAAGATTGGTGTTAAAAATAACCTGTTTCTACAGTTTGATGGCCATAAAAATGGCACTTTAGTTCTTTCATGGTTATCACAATTTGATGATTTTTATTTTGATGAAACATATGCTGAAGTGAAAAAGTCAAATTTGCCACTAACTATTTAGTAGGAAAAGCTCAACTCTAGTCGAATGTCCTGCACCACAGTACAGATCTTCCAACAACGAAGGAAGGCTTTCCAAGATAAAGTGAAGGATTCTTTTCTTCCTCCTCAATATCATCTACATGTTTGACATGCATGGACAACCTTTACATGGAAGGAGGGTGATACGATCACTACCTGCACGGAGCGGTTCTGACAAAATTTACTATTAGTTTGAATGCTTGAAGATGTACCAGAGGATAGCTTGAACAGAAATATGAAGATGGTTTGGAGGTGGGAATCCAACCTAAGCTTCACACCCTACTGCCTACAAATCTCAACGAGGCTATCTCTTTTGTCTATGATGCAAAGAAGGAATTCCAGTCCACAACCAAGTCAATCCATCTACAACAACCACATGAACGACCACTTTTTGTTAAACCCATGTTTCCTATGAAACATAATTAATTAATGCCCCATCTTACTCTAGTTTCCCTCGGCCTCCACAAGCTAATTACTCAACTCCACCTATTGCTTCATCTCTCCAACCTATCAAACCACCTACCCTCCAAATTTTAGTGGTGGATGCCCAACAGAAGCAACCATGTATCCCCTGCTAGAATTGTGGTAAACTTGGACATACAAAAATAAAGTATGGATTGCTTCCTCTTCACATGAAACCAATTGCATAACATGGAGGCCCATAATGAAGAAATTCCTCCTGTTCGGATAGAGGAAGCATTGGAGAAGGACTTAAGTACCTTGACTAATGATATCTCAATTCATTCTTTACTTTGCATGCAGGGTAGTATCAATAACAAGTTGGTTAATATTTTACACAATGATGGTAGTTCATATGATTTCATTTCACATTTAGTAGTACAAGAACTTAGATTAAAAACAATTCCTTACTTGTATAAAGTAAAAGATGCATTTCAAGGTAGTTGTTATAATGTAATGTGAGAAGTGCAAGATGTTACGATTAGCATAGGCCCATATGTAGATGTACAAACATTTTTAATTGCACCTTTGCCATCTTATGATTTTATACTCTGTATGCCTTTTTGTTATCATTATAACCCACACATTGACTACCATACAAAGGATTCAAATCATGCATTGTTTTTGTCAATGTCATCAATGATTATACTCATACACTTCCTGATGCACATAAACCTTTCATGACTGCTTATAAGGATTGTTTTGTGTCTGAGTATCCCTTTGAAATACCAACATCTCGAGGATCCTTTGACCATAGCATAGACTTAGTCCCTGGTAGTTCTCCTCCTCATAAAGCACCTTATAGACATGGCCCACTACACCAAAAGGAAATAGAAAACCAAGTAAAACACCTACTATAGAAAGGACTTATAAGGCCTAGCTTCCCCATTTGGAGCACCAATTCTCTTAGTAGAGAAGAAGAATAAAACTTATCGAATGTGCATTGATTATAGATCCCTTAACAAGATCACAATAAAGAATAGATATCCTATTCCTCGAATAGATGATCTTTTTGATAAATTACGAGGAGCTCGTGTCTTTAGTAAAATTGATCTAAAATCAGGTTACCATCAGATTTGTATGACACAAACTGATATTTTTAAGACTGCATTTAGAACTCGAACCCGCCATTATGAATTTATGTTAATGCCCTTTGGAATTACTAATGCTCATGCTACATTTCCACAAATGATGAACAATGTTTTTCTTGACTACCAAGCTTTTGTTCTTGTATTCTTGGATGATATACTTGTTTATAGTAAGAATGATAGTGAGCATGAGAAGCATCTTAAAGTAATTTTTCATTTACTATGAGAGAACACACTTTATGCTAATGTTGAAAATAGTTACTTCTTTCAACCTAAACTAGAATATCTAAGACATATTATTTCAAGTGAAGGTGTGCATGTGGATCCAAAAAAGATATAGTAGAATGGCCTACACCACAATCGGTCAATGATGTGCATTCTTTTCTTATGTTGGATAGTTTCTATAGGAAGTTTGTTCGAATTTTTTCTTATTTAGCATTGCCTCTTACCTTGTTATTGAAAAAGAAAATAAAATTTGCATGGGGACTTACCCAACAACAATCCTTTGAAAAACTCAAACACACACTTTCACATGCACCTGTTTTATAGTTCTTTGCGAATTTGGAAACACTATCTTATGGGCTCTCAGGTCTTAATCAACACTGATCAACATGCTATTAAGCATTTATTAAATCAACCCTTAATCTCTGATCGACATCTGAAATGGGCTTCATTCATTCAAAATTTCCAACCCATGATCCAATATCAACCTGGTAAAACTAATATTGTAGCTAATGCTCTTAGCCGTTTTCCTTCACATTCTGTTGTTTTGCATAATATTTCTACCATCTGAATTCATTCTTTTCAAGAAATGCTTTCCACTTATGCATCTAATTTGTATTTTTCACAGGGCATGACTTCAGCAATGGTGCATCTTTATCTGATGAACAATATACATTTCATCATGGTTTACTATATTTTCAACATAGATTGTGCATAACCCAATGTTTTAAAGATTTTGTCATCAAAGAAATGCATGAACCATCTTACATGGGTAATAGAGGCATATAGAGCACCATTTCTGCTTGCAACGATTTATTCTTTTGGCCACACATGGAAAAAGATATTGCACATTATGTTTCTCAATGCACTGTATGCCAGCATGTAAAACGTCATCATGGTAAACCATTTGGATTATTAATGCCACTTCCCATTCCGAACGAACCATGGGAACAAATCTCTATGGATTTTATCACACATCTTCCTATCACTTCATCACATAATGATATGATTTGGACAATAGTTGATAGGTTTAGTAAATATGCATATTCCTTGTAGAAAAAAATTATCTACACCTCAGGCTGCAAAATTATTCATTACATGCATTTTCCCACATCATGAATTTCCTAAAGTAATGTTATTTGATTGTGATCTTAGATTTTGTAATCATTTTTGTGTTGCCTTATTTCAACATTTTGGCTCTAAAATAGATTTTAGCTCTGCATTTCATCCCAAAAGTAATGGACAAAGTGAGTCTACAAACAATACTATTCTTGATTTATTGCATTGTTATTCATTAGATAATCCTAGTAACTGGGATGAAAAGTTGCAATTGCTTCAATTTTCTTACAATAACACCACACACACTACTACCGGTTGTGCACCTTTTGAAATTGTTTATGGCAAAAAGCTTCCCACTCCCATGTCACTCACCCAAACCGATATTCCGATGGCTAATTCTATTGCTCAAGATCACATTTCTATACTTCACGATGTTCACGAGCACATTAGGAAAAGTCAAGAGCGATACACACGTAATATCAATACAAAACGATTAGCCAAGGAATTGAAGGAAAATGATCTTGTGTGGTTATTGTTGAAGTGTTAATTTATTAATGTATTAATGTGTTTTGGTGTTTTTGATATAGCAGTTGAAGGTTCATGAGGGCGTGAAAGGTGTGAAAGGGCGGATATCAATAATCCAACTTTAGGGTGGACATCAATAATTTGACTTGTAATTTATTTAGTTTGTAAACAAATCTGCATAGAGCATTCTATTATTAGAAACAGTTAGAAAAGTTGTGGTTAGAATAAGGCTCATTGTGGACTGCCATTTTTTATATTGAAAGCAAAGGCTTTCTACAAAGTTATCAACTTTTACTTTCACGCATGCTTTTTGAAGTTGCTCTCATGTAACCACTATTTTGACATAATCAAAAATTCCTATAAATACATGCACTTTGTGGACTGTCCAAACGGAGTGCATGGGGGGAGATTGCACGCAATACTGCATTCTCTCTCCTCTTTTGGTGTGTCTATTTTTATGTGTGTTCAGCTCTCAAAACTTGTATAAACTTTTCTACATGATCATCCAGATCTCTAGTGCCATCAAAGTAATTCTTCATGGGGTTTAGCTAGTTGGGTAGGCCTCAAGATTCTGGGATATTCTCTAGGCCTAGGAAAAGGAAACATATCCATGCCTCTTCGATGTCTTAGATTTCTCTGTCTCTTCTCATCTGTTCTTTCTGCATCTAATCTTGAACACTCTCTTCCTAAGGGGTTTGCAAAGATCACTTGAGATCTCTCTCTAGCTCTTTCCCTCTAGGTTTCATGAGTTTAAGATGATCTTGCTCCTTTGTGGCTATGAGAAACATTAGATCTTGGTGGAAAAAAATCAATTCACCCTTCGAAGTGTATGCATGCCTTCCATGCATGCTCTATTACCAAAAACATTCTCTTCAAAGTGTTATCCACATAAACAATTTTTCCTGGTACCTCTAGATCTTTGAACTCGTAGATGGTGACTCCACCTATTTTGCTAAGTTGATCTTCCTTTGTTTCTCTATTCAAGAATATTTCTAGCCTTTGTTGTCTTGGGGAACCCACTCTAGAGTAATCACTCTCCTCAAGATAGATTTGCCTCGAGGAGTCTTCAGCCCTCGTCCTAGGTCTCCCTTCTCTAGGTCTCCTATCTCAATCTCAAGAATGACATTTTTGAACTCATATGTCATGTCTGGTAACTAGTAACCACATACATGGTTCCTTGCTTATCAATATACAAACCATCTTTGAATTTAACTAGTGGGTGTTCAAGTCCAAAGGGTTGATCAGGATTTTTGAGTTGGACAACTGATCGCCAAAGACCATCCTTATAGATACATGCACCTAGTTGATTGGACTTAATATAGTCCAAATACATCTTATAGGGGTCTTTTGGTGTCTAAAAATAGGTTTTGCTTGCACTTCCTATTGGTCGTTCCATGTTAAAGGACATCTTTGAAACACTTGTTTCTGAACTAGTGGGTGTTCAAGTCCAAAGGGTTGATCAGGATTTTGAGTTGGACAACAGATCGCCAAAGACCATCCTTATAGATACATGCACCTAGTTGATTGGACTTAATATAGTCTAAATACATCTTATAGGGGTCTTTTGGTGTCTAAAAATAGGTTTTGCTTGCACTTCCTATTGGTCGTTCTATGTTAAAGGACATCTTTGAAACACTTGTTTATCACTCTATTAGCTAAGTAGGTAGAATCACTAAGCTGTTGGGCCCATGACCTAGCTGTATGGTTGACACTATCAGCATATGATCTAATACTTCCTCGATCTCTCCCTAGGTGTCTACCTAATCTAAGCTTCATATGCCCTATTGATTAACCCAATGACCCTTGTACAACCATGTTGTTGATTCCTTGATAAAAATTATTTGTTCCTTTTAATTTCTTTAGTATGTATTTCCTTGTTTTAAAACATGCATCATGAGGAGCATTTAGCTTTTCCGTACTTGATGTTCTTCATCCAATCAAATTAAATTCTTTGCCCTTAAGTTGTATCTTGGTTGCAATTATCCTATTCTTAAACTTGAGAATTTAAGGGCTCTTATAACTTGAGTGTATTTTGGAACCTCAAGTCACTTCTCCTTGTTTGCACTTGTATGCCTAGGACATGTGTTCCCAATCTTGCACAAATTGACACTTTGCTCTTAACACCCTTGATTGACTCTTGGTGGACCTTTAAAAGCCCCAAGTTAAGATCACACTTTAAATTCAATTGATAGACAATTTTGAGTTAGGCATTGTTTAAAGACCCTTTTTTCCCCCTTTGTATTCATAAAAAATTCTCTAGAGCTCCCTTGGTTTCCTAATCCCATGCACTCTAGAGCTCACAAAATGGATTTTCTATGAAAAAGTCATGTCAATTCTGGGTTCTGGGGTTCAAACAGGCAAACACTATCTCTTAAAATATTTGTGTATTTTGCTAAGGCCTCCGTAATTTTGTAGGTAAAAGAGCTTGAAAAATGCCAAATTTTAGCCCTAACTTTCAAAAAATTACCACCTTAATTTTTGTAAAAATTGTTTGCCTATCGTGCATGGTTGTCTCTCATGATAGACAGATGTCTATCATGATAGACCTATCTATCATGATAGATGGGTATCTGTTATGATAGATGTTGTCTGTCATCTATCATGTCCTTTTGTCTATCATGATAGACAGTTGTCTATCATGGGGTCTTGTCTATCACAATAGATGGGTGTCTGTCACAAAGATTGGTGTCTATCATGGACTTCTTTATATCGCAATAGACACTATCTGTCGTGATAGACTGTGTCTGCCATATGTTGTGGTTTCAATCTATCGATATGTATGGATGTCTATCATGGTTTTTGTCTATTGTGATAGACGGGTATCTATCATCATAGATAGGTATCTATCGTGATAAACTAGTGTCTATCATGGACTTGGGTGTCTATTCCAATAGATAGGTGTCTATCATGGTTTCTATCTATCACGATAGATAGATAGAAACCATGATAGACACCAATCTATTGCAATAGACACCCATCTATGGTGAGAGATAGAAACCACGATAGACACATGTCTATCGTGATAGAACAAAACCACAACAAACACCTGTCTATCGCGATACACAAAAATCCATGATAGACACTAGCTAATCACGATAGATACCTGTATATCATGATAGATACCCGTCTATCACAATAGACAAAATCCATGATAGACAACTACTTACTTTTCTTTAGTAAAATCACAATTGGGAATACTCATTCCAGATCCCCAATAGGCACAATGTATCCCACCTTAATTAGGCTGTCCAATTCATGCTTGATGAGCTCTACAAAATTTGGATTCATCCTATATTGTTGTTGCATCATCGGAGTTGCATTAGGCTTAAGTAAAATCTTGTGACCTTAAAGTCATGGATCCAAACCTTTTATGTCCACATAAGTCCAGGCAAACACATCTTTTTATTCTTTTAACAAGGCAATCATAGCCATCCAAAATTTCAAAGCAAGCTCCGCACAGATTCTTATCAATTGGGGTTCTTCTTGAGTGCCCAAATTTACTATTTTGAGAAAATCTTCTTTGTCACGTATCTTCCCAAGCTCCATTGGATCTTTGATCATCCGGTATGCATCTTGGTCTACTTTTGGGTCCAATAGCTTTGTGAAATTAATGCTGCCATGCCACCACAAACTGAGCTCACCACTAGTTTGACACCCACTACTCCAAACGATAGTAATCCTAGTTAGCCTCTAAAAATTTTTGTTCCTCATCCTCCTTGAGACCTTCTAGCATATGAGGTGGTTCCGCAAGTACTAGTTTATTTTTCGAAGGCAAGAGCTACTCATCTTCCACTTGAACAAAAAATTTAGCATTTCCCCTCCAAAAAGTGATAGTTTTGGTAGCCCAATTTTGTCTTACTTTGGCATTCTACAACCAGGGTCTTCCCCATAATAAATTATAATCCAGGTTCTTCCCTTTGAGTTCAAGAACGACAAACGTAATAGGAAAGATGACGTGGGAAATTATTATTGGAATATCGTTGATAAGTCCCATTGGCTACACTCCGGATTGTTCGGCCATTCGCACAAAGAATGGAGTTGGTTCGATGCTAATCCAGCCCATTTGTCTGAAATTAGTCATAGATGCAATATTGATACTATATCTACCATCAATTAGTACTTCCGAAATTGCCTTATTTTTATACCATACTATAATAGTAGGGATTGCATAGTCACCACCTTATCCGGTACTTCTCTGACCATGCCGACACTTGCTTCTTGAAACTCTCTTAGGAAATGTTCCTTTTGTAAATGCTTCAGTAACTTTTCTTTGAATGCTAGAACTAAGTCCAAAAAAGCACCAAGGGGTAACTGAATTTCTGATTTTCTTAATGAGTTCCAAGAATTACTTTCCTCTGACACTACTTATTCCAAAATATTATGGTTCTGTAACTCGTTTGAAGTCCGATCTTGCATTCTCATACTAGGGCCTGGCAACTTGAATTTAACTTCTCAGTTTTCATAATTGCAAGTTTGGCCGGTTGTCCAGAGGTTTCACCTTCCTATATGGCCACTTTATTCTTGTGAGCTCACACTCTTTGTCAACTTCTTTTATTTGTTATTTTACCTGTTAGACCTTTACTAGTGCTGACCCCAGTAATGGGTTTTGGGTCAACGTAATATGGTGGGCACTCCTTGGCCCAGTGAACTGCTTTCATCAATGTTGCTTCTTCTCTGCTGGCGAGTAGTGCTCACATTGTTGTGTAGTCTCATACTCTTGCTAAATATGCATATCATACCTTGTAGAAAAAAATTATCTACACCTTAGGCTGCAAAATTATTCATCAAATGCATTTTTCCCACATCATGGATTTCCTAAAGTAATCTTATTTGATTGTGATCTTAGATTTTGTAATCATTTTTGTGTTGCGTTATTTCAACATTTTGGCTCCAAAATAGATTTTAGCTCTGCATTTCATCCCAAAAGTAATGGACAAAGTGAGGCTACAAACAATACTATTCTTGATTTATTGCATTGTAATTCATTGGATAATCCTAGTAACTGGGATGAAAAGTTGCAATTGCTTCAAATTTCTTACAATAACACCACACACACTACTACCGGTCGTGCACCTTTTGAAATTGTTTATGGCAAAAAGCTTCCCACTCCCATGTCACTCACCCAAACTGATATTTCGATGGCTAATTCTATTGCTCAAGATCACATTCCTATACTTCACGATGTTCACGAGCACATGAGGAAAAGTCAAGAGTGATACACACATAATATCAATACAAAACGATTAGCCAAGGAATTCATGGAAAATGATCTTGTGTGGTTGTTGTTGGAGTGTTAATTTATTAATGTATTAATCTGTTTTGGTGTTTTTGATATAGCAGTTGAAGGTTCATGAGGGCGTGAAAGGTGTGAAAGGGCGGACATCAATAATCCAACTTTAGGGCGGACATCAATAATCTGACTTGTAATTTATTTAGTTTGTAAATAAATCTGCATAGAGCATTCTATTATTAGAAATGGTTAGAAAAGTAGTGGTTAGAATAAGGGTCATTGTAGACTGCCATTTTTTATATTGAAAGCAAAGGATTTCTACAAAAGTTATCAACTTTTACTTTCACGCATGCTTTTTGAAGTTGCTCTCATGTAACAACTATTTCGACATAATAAAAAATTCCTATAAATACATGCACTTTGTGGACTGTCCAAACGGAGTGCATGGGGGGATATTGCACCCAATACTGCATTCTGTCTCCTCTTTTGGTGTGTCTATTTTTATGTGTGTTTTTTGCATCCGTAACCTCTATGTGAGCAAGATCTTGATAACACTGAGTGAACAAGTCCTTGACTTGTTCAGCTCTCAAAACTTGTATAAACTTTTCTACATGATCATACGGATCTCTAGTGCCATCGAAGTAATTCTTCATGGGGTTTAGCTAGTTGGGTAGGCCTCAAGATTCTGGGATGTTCTCTAGGCCTAGGCAAAGGAAACACATCCATGCCTCTTCGATGTCTTAGATTTCTCTATCTCTTCTGATCTGTTCTTTCTACATCTAATCTTGAACACTCTCTTCCTAAGGGGTTTGCAAAGATCACTTCAGATCTATCTCTAGCTCTTTCCCTCTAGGTTTCATGAGTTTGAGATGATCTTGCTCCTTTGTGGCTATGAGAAACATTAGATCTTGGTGGAAAAAAATCAATTCACCCTTCGAAGTGTATTCATGCCTTCCATGCATGCTCTATTACCAAAAACATTCTCTTCAAAGTGTTATCCACATAAACAATTTTGCGTGGTACCTCTGAATCTTTGAACTCGTAGATGGTGACTCCACCTATTTTGCTAAGTTGATCTTACTTGAAGCTCCAAAAAGCTTCCTTTGTTTCTCTAATCAAGAATATTTCTAGCCTTTGTTGTCTTGGGGAACCCACTCTAGAGTAATCACTCTCCTCAAGACAGATTTGCCTCGAGGAGTCTTCGGCCCTCATCCTAGGTCTCCCTTCTCTAGGTCTCCTATCTCAATCTCAAGAATGACATTTTTGAACTCATATGTCCTGTGTGGTAACCTAGTAACCACATACATGGTTCCTTGCTTATCAATATACAAACCATCTTTGAATTTAACTAGTGGGTGTTCAAGTCCAAAGGGTTGATCAGGATTTTTGAGTTGGACAACTGATCGCCAAAGACCATCCTTATAGATACATGCACCTAGTTGATTGGACTTAATATAGTCCAACTGCATCTTATAGGGGTCTTTTGGTGTCTAAAAATAGGTTTTGCTTGCACTTCCTATTGGTCGTTCCATGTTAAAGGACATCTTTGAAACACTTGTTTCTGAACTGCGTATGTAGGGATAATCACTAAGCTATTGGGCCCATGACCTAGCTGTATGGTTGACACTAGTAGCATATGATCTAATACTTCATCAATCTCTCCCTAGGTGTCTACCAAATCTAAGCTTCATATGCCCTATTGATTAACCCAATGACCCTTGTACAACCATGTTGTTGATTCCTTGATGTAAATTATATGTTCCTTTTAATTTCTTTAGTATGTATTTCCTTGTTTTAAAACATGCATCATGAGGAGCATTTAGCTTTTTCGTACTTGATGTTCTTCATCCAATCAAATTAAATTCTTTGCCCTTAAGTTGTATCTTGGTTGCAATTATCCTATTCTTAAACTTGAGAATTTAAGGGCTCTTATAACTTGAGTGTATTTTGGAACCTCAAGTCACTTCACCTTGTTTGCACTTGTATGCCTAGGACACGTGTTCCCAATCTTGCACATATTGACACCTTGCTCTTAACACCCTTGATTGACTCTTGGTGGACCTTTAAAAGCCCCAAGTTAAGATCACACTTCAAATTCAATTGATAGACAATTTTGATTTAGGCATTGTTTAAAGACCCTTTTTTCCCCCTTTGTATTCATAAAAAAGTCTCTAGACCTCCCTTGGTTTCCTAATCCCATGCACTCTAGAGCTCACAAAATGGATTTTCTATGAAAAAGTCATGTCAGTTCTGGGTTCTGGGGTTCAAACAGGCAAACACTATCTCTTAAAATATTTGTGTATTTTGCTAAGGCCTCCGTAATTGTGTAGGTAAAAGAGCTTGAAAAATGCCAAATTTTAGCCCTAATTTTCAAAAAATTACCACCTTAATTTTTGTGAAAATTGTTTGCCTATCGTGCATAGTTGTTTCTCATGATAGACATGTGTCTATCATGATAGACCTATCTATCATGATAGATGGGTATCTGTCATGATAGATGTTGTCTGTCATCTATCATGTCCTTTTGTCTACCATGATAGACAGTTGTCTATCATGGGGTCTTGTCTATCACAATAGATGGGTGTCTGTCACAAAGATTGGTGTCTATCATGGACTTCTTTCTATCACAATAGACACTATCTATCATGATAGACTGTGTCTGCCATATGTTATGATTTCGGTCTATCGATATATATGGATGTCTATCATGGTTTTTGTCTATTGTGATAGACGGGTATCTATCGTGATAAACTAGTGTCTATCATGGATTTTTGTGTATCGCGAGGACAGGTGTTTGTTGTGGTTTTGTTCTATCACGATAGACATGTGTCTATCGTGGTTTCTATCTCTCACCATAGACGGGTGTCTATTGCAATCGATAGGTGTCTATCATGGTTTCTATCTATCATGATAGACGGGTGTCTATCGTGGCTTTGGTTTGTTGCAATAGACCAAAAAACACATTTTTTATGATATTTCTAGTGATTTGGGATGCTCAAGTGGTGCGCTTTATTGTGCCATGCATGAAAACAAGAAATACTAACTTTTTTTGTCTATCGCGATAGATAAAGGTCATCCTCTCAAAAACTATGCAGAGATCTATCCTATACCTATGCAAGCTACTGGAGATGATGATTTAGCTAAAACCTACAAGAATAGCTCACAAACAACACAAAAATAAAATGCACAATCACACACTCTCTCTCTCGTCTCTCACAAATGGAATGAGGGGAATGATTTGGGGAATGGAATATGACCAAAAAATTGAAAAAATTTAGTGAAGAAGGAGATGAAGGTGGGAGATGGTGAGGATGATGATGGTGATTATGGTGATGAAGAAAGTAAGAAAAAAACATGAACAGTAAAGAAATTACCTATGACTCCAACATCACAACTCTACATCCTAGCATATGTAATAAAGAAAGTCTATGATCTAAGGGTCCAACCGGTTCAGACGGATCTAAAATTGGACACTGTTTGGTCATCCGTATGTATGACCAAAGATCTCTAGTCTAGACTTACTAGAAGGTCATTTACTCTTGTAACCAAGTGATCCACTGAGCCTACTAGTTAAGACTCAAGGACGTGAAGGAGGACGTCTTGGGTTCAAACCCATGGGGTACATGGGGAGAGTGTTTTGCCCAAAAAGCTCTAGAACCTTCTAGAAGCATCCACTTGAGTTAACTCTAGTTAACTGGGACACTTGGTGCACATGCAGTTACATGGCTGACACATGGATGGTTAGTGTCCACCTGGCTAAGCAGGCAGTCCCCTAGAGAGCGCTATATATAAAGGCATTTGGTTGGGAGGAGAGTCATCTCTCTAGCACGTGGTGGTTATAATCCTCGTTCTCTTGCATTGGTATCAGAGCCTATGGTGGAGGTTCCATGGAGATCTTTGTGTTTCTCATCACCTTTTTCATAGAGCTTTGTATATATGTTTTAATCAAAGGTCGCATATGTATCTTCTTTACTCTCGTGCATTCGCGTCTTATTTTGTCACGAATTGCATTTGGCAGAAGCAATATTGTTTATGAACATAGCAATATGATCACTTCTGCGGAGGGCTGCGCAGGTATGGAACCTATGTACTCATGTGAGAGGACTGCACTAGCCACCACGCCGCGTTTGTGTGGATTTTTGTTCCATTCATCCTTTTATAAAACATACGGAGCACTTCAAACTTTGTAGTTGACGGTAGTGGATATCAAACCCACATCCTCTTTGTGTGCGGGCCATTGTTGAATCCATTGCCTGTCACGTCAGTGTAAGCATTATTTGCACCAGTGTAAGCATTACATGTTTGTATTAAACCTCGTTCGACAATTTTGTCTGGCGCTGCTTATGAGATTCGAATGCATCTCCTCACGCAATGCATTGACATCGATCCACTGCCGTATGCACACGTTTTCTGATGAAAGCAAAAAATCAATATGTGTGAGCTAGCAGCTACAAGAAGAACTGTATAGATCAAACTCGGATGCTCTAAAGCGATAAGAGTTTCATCCACCATGCTATAGCAACTACGTTGTATTACGACTTCGAACGCACCACATCTACAGACCGAAGCACTGGTGTAACTATCTTGTAGCTCATCAGCGCACATATTACCATATTAATCATTGCGCAAAATCATATATATTATTTTCTAAGCTCTGTAATAGATAATCCATAGCAAAAGCATACGTGATGTTGTGCTACGCAGAGGACCAGAGTTGAAATATCATTTTATCAAGCTGAAGTGCGTATGCTGATTTCCAGTGGATCCAGTCCTACGTCTGCTCAAATTTGGAGCAGAAATGCATCGATCTTAGTTCTACTCAAGGTAGTCGGTCGTTATTCGAACACACGATGTTGTGATCAACGACCTCTCCCGTAAACCATAAGGATAAGTGGTATCAAGCCTTAGTTGGAATTGCGGTGAAAGAAGAAGTTCGCAAACGTTTTCTGTTTCAGACACTCGTTTGTGGTGAGTTTCCCACACATGATGCAATTGAATCTTTAAACCTGTTACGTTTGGTCCATTGCATGGATCGATAGTTCAAGAAAACTTATCACACCCGCTACGTGCTTGGATGCCAGTAGTGAGTATTGGCTCTCGCTTCTACAAACGATGCTTCAGTGGGTACTACCTCACGGTGCAAGAAATGATTATGCGAAACCTCAGGAACTTGATCTGCATTCTCGCATGAAGGATACTCATGCAAATCAAAAGAAAGATGCTCCTAGATATCGACATGTTTGTAGACGGATTCGAATCCATCGACACACAAGAATAGAGCCAGTGTATGCTATATAAACCCCCCACTTGACGCTCGAATTTAAAGCCAAAAGCATGAGATGCTAGAGGGGGATCAACCTTGTGTCATCCTCCACACATTCAACAATCCTTCATGCAAATGGTGGACTCCATCTAGTAATATTTGAAGTCATAAAAGATGGAGAATGGCTCTTTCCGAGTAATAGGGAAGGACATAGCTTGCTATGGAGATAAGTATTTTCGAAGTTGATGTTTTCATTTCAATACTTGCTTTATTCGTTGCTTTCATGTAGCTTGCATTTAAATATTATTGAAGTATGACAGTAGTCTTCATTTTTCAAGAATGATTGCAAACACTACGAATTCAGTGAGATCTAAATGGATATACAAGTATTGGAAAATACATTGAGCACTTGCATGCATTTAAAAGTTCCTGCCCAAAAAAGAATGTTGGTGCATTTTTCCACTTTTCTGAGAATGAGAAAAGTATGCTTGGTTTTGTTTAAGCTAATTAGAGCTTAAAGAAAAGACCCAAGTCAAAGTAATCTTTGGGAATCAAGATATTATCCTAAAAGATATGTCAAAGTAATCTTTGAAAATTAAGCTATTTCCTAAAGATAAGCCAATAAAATGAAATAGTCCGGTTAACTATTTCATTGGTTAAAAAGGAATATCTTTTGGACAAGAAGTAAATCCTTAAGTCTTGATCTTGTCCAAAAGTCAAGAATTTCTTTTGAAGATCATTCCAGTAAAGTAAAAGATTCCAAGATGAATCATTGGAAGGAAAAGTAAAAGATTCCAAGATGAATCATTGGCTTAATATTACTCGATTCCTTGGTAGAAATCTAAAATTTCTTGAAAGAAAAAATCTCCCTAGATGTGAGACTGGAATCTTTCAAGTCAGTTTAATAGCAAGTAGTTCCTAACGATTTCGAAACCACCGGTATTGAAACTTAAGTCCAAATAGCGATATAACCTAAAGGTGTATCAAAGACTCTTAGCTTTGGAATCTGAGAGGCATGAGTGTATGCGTGGACTTAAGTTGAGGGAAAGATCTCTAAAATCCCATGGGTAAACAAAGAAGCTTTAGATAGTTCAAGAGATCTTGATTATAAAGACTAAGTCTTTATTCTAGTCGCAAGGTCAACCAAACTTGATCAAGCTTGGCCATGATATTCCAAGAACATGAAGTTGGAACTACTCTTTAGACTGCCCAAGTATTGGCAATAAAATTTCTTTTGGGAATTATTCACTCATGTTCCATTTATCCAATGGAAAATTGTGAAAAGAGTAAACTGTTCCAAGTCTGAACAGAGTGAAGAAATTCCAAGAATGTAGTCTGCAACTGTGAAGACGGTACTTAAGTCTATGGAAGGTAAAGTATAATGTTTACCTATCCTTAAAGGGATTTTGGTACAAATCCAGAAAGCATGAGCGGATGCTTAGACTTAAGCAGTATAGAGATTCCTGTAAAGTCCCGTCCGAGGTAGGTACCTAATTAAGCATCAGTAAGAAAGGAAGCTAAAGATAAGAAGCCAAAAGCTCTTGTCGCCATAAAATTGGTCAAGGATAACCAATCGGACTTGAATTTGAGAAATTCAAGAACATGGAATTATAAATGGTTTTCATTTGAAAACTCGAGCAAAAGAAGAATTGATATTCTATCAAGAGGTTTTTAAGTTTCCAAGGCAAAGCATGATTGTGAGAAGATCATGTGAAGGAATCAAAACCTAGAATATCAAGTTAGAGATAATGCCTGAAACTTCAAAAACTTCTCATAAAGAGTTGAAGTAAAAAGGTACTCTATGAAGAGATGTTTAACACTTTAGGATAAAATTCACTCACATGTCAATGTGAGTATAAAATAGGGTGGTATGGGACACCAGATTTTATACTTGGATTGATGTAGAGAAGATGGTATGGGACATCGGAACGTGAGATAATGGTTATCTTTTAGTCCTAGATTGGATCTTGAAGTTAGGTTTGATCCTCAATGGAATTAAAACTTCAAAGAAGGAGTTTAAATTCAAAGAGGATAAAAGTAGTATCAAAAGATATTTCAAGATACTTCAAAATCAAGGAAGCAGAAGATATGAAGTGAGTAACTTCCAAGGTCTTCTTGAAACACTTCAAGATAAAGTGTTGTTGATTCGAAAATATTTCATAAATTTTTGAAGAATTCTGACTTTGACTTTTAGTTGATCTTTTCAACCAAGGATTTGATTGACCAAGTCAAGCGCCAAGTTCCTAGTGTAACTTGGAAAATTGAATCCTTTGACTCAAACAAATGCATAAGAATTGCATTCCCAGCAAGGAGTCATAAAGATTGAATATAGCCATAAACTTAATCTCAAGTGAAGCATTATTTGAGTAAATACTCATCAATAGAACCTCAGTGGGTCGACACACTGATGTTAGAAACCACACTAGTATCTTGTGGTTGGATGATGTTTTAGATTTTCTCTAAATCTTTTTGAGAATCCAGCTTATTTCTCTTAAAGATAGAAAAAATGCTTCAATACCCTATTGAAACAGATCTTTGAGAAGTTGAAGTCGTGCGTCATCTAGACTTTGACTCATAGCAAGTTTACATATCTATGAAGTTTGAATTGGTTGAACAAAGTTTTAGTTCTTTCTTTGCGCTTTCTGAATCTTTTAAATTTCACTCAGATATGGTATCTGATTCTTTTCATAAAAGTGAAGGGTTAGCCGGATAGAACCAGGTAACTACATTAAGCATCCTAGATAGATGTTCTGTCAAGAACCTTTTCAAACATCGAAAGATGATAAGTCTAAGTGGACTTATTTATTTGAGTTTTCTTCAAGTTATAGCATAAATGATTTCCTAGAGTCTAGTATACTCTAGAATAGACAAGTTAGGAATTGCTCATCAGATTGACAATTCCCAAGAACTTCTAGCTAAAGTCTTTGAGAAAAGTTTCCTAAGTTGGACAATTTTCATTTTGAATTTGAGTTGGACAAGTTATAGTACGGTTGACTCAAAGAAAATGATGAACTTTCTCCTACAGTTAACATAGGATTTTTAAACCCATTAGGAAAAAGTAGTCCTCTAGTCGGGTGAAAAAATCAAGTAACTGTTGGATAAGAGTAAACCATTGTACAAACATCTAAGTTAGATGTTTGGGATAACCAGACTTCAAGTTCTCCAAAACAAATTCAAGTGAATCAAGAGTTCTCAAAATCTTGCAAGTCCATGCACTAGTTATGCCCAAAAATGGACTAGTAATTTGAATCCACCCAGTTCACATGTTTGTGCCTAGATCACATATCAAGAAACTGTGAATTGGCCATTGATGTTTTTAGATCCACCCTTATTATTCATTCACTACTTTGTACTTTGACTAGTTTATCAAAGTGCAAAGTGAGATAGTGTTTTGAATCATTTGGGCAGGGATGCCACCACAGAGATGAGACATGTTCTTCCAGTTCTAGAACATGACCATGTTCTTCCAGTTTTAGAACATGAGGCTCGGGGCTTGCCTACAATAGATATATAGCTCTATTTTCGAGGACGAAAATATTTTTCCAAGGGGGGAAGAATGTAATAAAGAAAGTCTATGATCTAAGGATCCAACCAGTTCAGACGGATCTGAAATGGACACCATTTGGTCATCCATATGTATGACCAAAGATCTTGAGTCTAGACTTACTAGAAGGTCATTTACTCTTGTAACCAAGTGATCCACTTAGCCTAGTGGTTAAGACTCAAGGATGTGAAGGAGGAGGTCTTGGATTCAAACCCCATGGGATACATGGGGAGAATGTTTTGCCCAAAGAGCTTTAGAACCTTCTAGAAGCATCCAATTGAGTTCACTCTCGTTAACTAGGACACTTGGTGCACATGCAATTACATGGTTGACACATGGATGGTTAGTATCCACCTGCCTAAGGAGGCAGTCCCCTAGAGAGAGCTATATATAGAGGCATGTGGTTGGGAGGAGAGTCATCTCTCTAGCACATGGTGGTGGTAATCCTCGTTCTCTTGAACATCACATGCTCATCCTTGAGGCTCGCTCCCCGGCAACAATGCCAAATTTGGTGTCACTCTAGCACAATGGTGAGTACCAATGTGAGGAGATCCACCTCATAAATGTCAATTGGTGGACATGTGAGAAGTGCTACGATGAGCATGACCAAGTGAAGGCATAAGTGCATGAGTGAGAAGTACACTAGCATGCACACGCATACACAGACATGCTCACACGACGTAAGAACAAAGAGAGAAACAATGGATTGCTTTGAATTACAAAAGATCTCTCTTAAAAAAGCTTCTATATCTATCAAGACAACCTCAAAAGTGAGCTCTCTAGCTCTTTTTATAGTTTTTCACTAACTTTGGCCCTATCTAGACCTAGTATCTAGCCTAGTTAAAAATTAGGTTCCAAGGCTTATTTGAGGGCTCAAACAGAGTCTAAAAATTATGAAAACGAGTATGTGGTTATTTCTAGTATTCCTCATCCGTTCCATGTTTTTGTGGATGCATCGGACAGTGCAATTGGTAGTGTGCTCATGCAACAACAGGATAAGTGGTTTCGCCTTGTTTATTATGCTATTCGACGATTAGCTGCTACTGAACGAAATTATTTTGTCACTGAGTGTGAATGCCTGGGTTTGGTTTAATCGGTGAAGAAATTCATTATTTACTGGGATGACCATTTATCTTTCATGTGGATCATGTAGCTTTGGTTTATCTTGTCCGGTAGCAACATTTAGAGAGTAGATTAGTCAGATGGGTGCTATTGCTGCAAGAATTTGATTATGATGTTGTACATCATCTGGGGTCAATAGATGTGCTGGCTGATTTCTTATCTCGACTTGATTCCGGTGAACTTCCTGGTGGAATTGATGATACTACCCCTGCTATCTACGTGACTGATTTGGTCCAGGATGATTGTCAGGAGCTCCGGATGACACCTTCGTATTATGATACTCTTAAGATCTTTCTCACGAGAGGAAGCTCCCCAACTAATACTTCTACTTTTGCTCGTCGTAAACTGGTGATGTATAGTCGACAGTTTCGGATCATTGTATGACAGCTGTATTACATGGATCCATCTGGTGCACTCTTATGTTGTATCCCTCCCCATGAAGTTCCTTCCGTTATTGGCATGGCCCATTCTACTCCTTCCGGTGGTCATTTTTCGATAGATCTTACGTATCGAAAAGTTCTACACGGTGGCTTATGGTGGCCCACTATGCAGCGTGACATTGTTGTTTATGTCAAACAGTGTGATGATTGCCAACAATCGGGGCAGCCTTTACGACGGCATCATATTCCACTGCAACCTCTCCTCCCCCTTGAGCCTTTTCAAAAGTGGGGCTTGCATTTCATTGGTCCATGTTGCTCTAGCACAATGGTGAGAACCACGTTAAGAAGCTCCACCTCCTTAATGTCAATCCGCGGAAGAGATAGGAGTGATATGAATATCGTGAATGTGAGATGAAGTGAGAGTGAAGGTGAGAAGCATAGAAATGCACACACACATACACACACACTACGAAGAGACAAGCAAGACACAATGGAAGGTGAGAAATCAACTCTATTACTCAAGAACACTCTTACAAGCTCAAAATAGCTCTAAGCTCTTCTCTACTCCAACAAGCTAACCTCAAAAATGAGCTCTCTAGCTCTTTTTATAGTTTCTAGACTAGTTTTGACCGGTTTCACATCTAGTGACCGGCATAGTTAAAAAATAGGTCCTAGATGCTATTTGGAAGGGTAAACGATGTCTAAAAATAACGAAAATTGATACGCTTGTTCTACCTAAGCTCCTCAAGCTCGAGGACTCCTCGGCTTGCACAAAATGGAGCTATGGATTACAAAATGGGGTTTTCTATGTTACATATGTTACAATAGTGATAAAAATCACTGTTGGAGGTTTTTGGAAAGTATTTGAAAACATAATTCTTTGAAAAACGATTCGACTGGCTCACTGCTCCGTCGTTACATGCTTCCGTGTCGTCTGTGCGTCTGGCTGCTTCCAACACCCCCCTCCCTCTCGCTTCTATCGTCCCTGACAGAACCTTGCTGTGAGGTCTGCCGGATATAGTTCTGTAGGAGGTCTTGAGCGAGGGTGTGCTCGGAGATACGAATGCCTCGGGCCAGATCTGCCTCGAGTTTCTCCCAGTCGATTGGTTGCGGTTCTTCCGGTGGCGGGAGCTGATAGTGTGTGGAATAGACCATTCGTTCACAGGCAAATAATTGTAATAAATGTGTAGGCCTGCTTATGAATACCTCTGAATGGTATTCCCAGAAGCCGGTTGTGAACATCTCTTCGAACGTCTGCTTGTAGCACGCCGGTAGGTACTTTATTCTGCAATGCCAGGCATAACACACCCGTAGCGATGGCGTTGTACTCATATCATATACCAGGTCAAAATTGCCATGCTCAAAGCCCGGGGTGTTGACATGTGGTGCCTTGACGCGTCGGAAGACTTTAAAAATCATTTGCATCATGTCAAAGATTTTGATAGTCATGTGCGCCGCTATATCATCCATATGCTTTAGTCTAGCGATCCAGTGGCGAATTGTAGCCATCATGTAGCCTACAATTGGTAACTCAATGGGTGGCTTAAAATAGGGGTAATTCAACCAGTCTTGGCACTGCTTATTGTTTTGTACCTTAATAGCAAAGGCAGTCCAGGAGCGGCGTCGTGGTACTGGTCCCCAACACGGGTTCTACTTCAAATGCAAAGGTGCCTTTACCCATGTACTCATCATCTCTGGATACTGCTGTAGTAAATCTTTTCGCCACTCTGGTTGATAGATCCTTCCTTGCTGTGCATCAAGTGGTAGATCGGCCTCCTCGAATTGAGTTGCATGCGATGGTTTCTTACCTGTCTCTTTCTCAATGGCTAACTAGTATTCGGCCATTAACATGAAATACGGTTTATACTGTAGCTCATGCCCAGATATGTATCGTCGCGGGGCCAAATGAGCAAAGAATGGAGACTGTAATATTCTTTCTTCTATCCTCGCCATGGCGTGTAATTGTGCCTCTACTCTAGCTAAGTGCGTTGTTCCAAGTTCCTCAATAGTCTTCATCCATGCGGGGGTCGGAAGTTCGTACGTCATCTGACCTTCGGCCGTGACGCGTCCGCCTGGGATGGGTTGTGGCTCGTACGCTTCTTCAAATGTTTCCTCCACCGGGATGGTGACCGTTTCTTCCTCAGCTGGAAGCTCAGGTGGGGAATCTGGCCTTGGTGGCGCTTCATATACTGCAATCCTTGATTCAAGGGTCGATACCTGGGCCCGTAATGAGTTGAGTTCCTCTAGGAGGTCCGAGAGGGGTCCACAGGTGCTGGTATGTCGTGGTGTGCCGGTTCTCGTAACTGGAGTAATTTGTGATCTTCTTTGAGTTTCTGTAACTCCTCATTCATGCGGTCGTATTCATCTAGCAATCTCACATGATCGTCTAGCAGCATCCTCATCGAGTCTGAAGGAATGGCTTTGAACCTGCTAGGACTGAGTGGTTGGTCTGGGTGGTCGAGCGCTGCTTCTAAGTTTTCTCTATTCTGATCCTGTAAGCGCTGGTTTTCTTCCTTGGTGGCTGTTAGGTGTCTTCGTAGTAAGCCCATATTTCGTGTTAGCGTTGCATTGCGGACTGTCTGGGCTCTTAATAAGTTATCCAGGTCAGCAGTGGCTTCCTTGGTCTTTTCTTCGCTTTCTAGTTCCAATTTGTGATAAGCCTCGCGTAATTCCTGGTATCGGGTGTTCAGAGAGGCATTCTCAATAGACAATAAATTAAGCTGTGACTGTAAGTCATTGGTTGTCCTCTACAGCTACTGATAATTATCACCAAGAGATGTGAACTCATCTCTTACTTGCGTCATACACATGAACATCTGTTGGAATGCATTATCTACAGTGGGTGATAGTATTAATGGGGTGCTAAATGAAGATGCAGTTGGTGTAGATGCAACGGGAATGGGGAATGGGGGTGGGAAGGTGGATGATGTAGTGATTGTTGAAAATTGTGATGTGCCTAAAAATGTTGGTGCCGTGAGTGAAGTGAGTGATGGTGCAGTGGGTGGTGAGATGTCCATGTCAGTGGACGTATCTAGTGCGGTGACCGTGAATATGGGTGTGATCGTGGGTACTCGTGCTGGTGTAAATACGGGATTTACAAAGGTTGAGGGGTAATTTACAGGGGGGCTGGCTGGAGCAGCTTGGTAGAAAGGGGAAAGAGGGGTTACAGTGGGTCGGGGAGGTGAGACGGGGGAGAAGGTTAATGGCGGTGGGAATGGGAAAAGGGGTCTTGGAGTTGTGGGGAAAGGTGGAAGAGATTGATGAAGGAATGGGTTGGATAGAAAGGTGGGTGTGGGAGGGGGTAGACTAGGGCTAATGGGTGCGGGAATTGTGGGGTTAGTGGTCGTAAAGACAATTTCTGCAGCACCACCGGCGAATGAAGATGTTGGTCTGGGGGAAGGAGGGTGAAGAGGGGAGGCTGGAGGGATGGGCGGTGATGGAGGAGCGGTTGGGGTGGTCGGTACTTCAGTGACTACTGAGGTATGTACAGTTGTAGTGCGGGGTGGGGAAGATGGTTTCTACTGCCACCGAACTTTCGGGGACGAGGCGTGCCTCCTTGGCTTGTTCTGAAGATTGTGCTCCGGTTGGTACACGAATGTATTCACCGGGCTTTGAAAGTAGTCGTACTCTGCGGGGGTCAAACTGTGGTAGTGGCTTTCTTTGCAAGTACCTGAGTGCTTCGTTGGAGCCTACTGATTTGACTAACTCTTTGAATCCTTTGATGTATGCGTCTTCGAATCCGCCTGTGACAAGTTCTTGTTCTATTATTGTTTGACTCTCTTCCTCTGTCAGCTTTTTGAGTGCCCAAACTTTTTCCATGGTTCTATACAGCTTCTTGATAGCTAGTGTGTAAGCTGCTGCTTCGTAAGTTTCATCTTCATGGGTACTTGTATCACCATGTGTGTCTGTTTGTTGGCCTTGGCCATCTGTCTGTTCATGTTCTTGGGATTCCTGTGTTCCCTGGCTAGCTTCGTCGTCATCGGTTGCTGTTCTTTCGTCATCAGAGCTGGACACGACCTGTCCTTGTGGTTGATCCCTGGGTGTGGTAGGGTAGCTAGGCCTTTCAAATTCTTGAGAAAACAATTGTCCTTCTGAAAACTGGAACTCATTGGAGAATGCATCAGGCATCTCAAAATCAAAAGTTTGGTCCAGTGGCTCTGCTTGTCCTGGTTCTAAATGCGGTATTGGAAAAGAGAAAGCTTCCGCACCAATAGTGGTGGGAAGTTCAGCTGCTGTGGTGATAGGTTCTGTGGTTGTGGCTGCTTGGGGTGCAACAGTACTGGTGGTGCCCTCTGGTGTAACTGGTCTTGATAACCGTATACGAATTGGTGGTACTGTGGGAGTGGCTGCTGTTGGTGACTGCTCTGGAGATGGTTGTGGCGAGGGTGATTCTGGGACTTGTAGGCACGGGATAGTACCTCTCATCCACTTTCCGGCTCTGCCTTTGCTAGACTTTCTAGCCTTCCTAGTGGTGCCTTTAAATGCTTTCAGTTCCTCACTGGTCATGGCACGCTCAATTGGTAAGTCATATGCCAAGCACATATATATGATCCTGGTGAGGGCGCAACACCCATTGATTACCTTCTTTCGCTCCCACCTATGTTGTGCCAAATAGAGCTGATCAATTATCCAGCTGGCTAGATCAACAGTTTGAGGTCTAGTACATGCTAAGTACAATCCAAACCAGATTCTCTTGTGAGGCATGGTAAAACGATCCTGAGCTGGGAAAGCAAAGTGCTGCATGCATATCCGTAATGGCTTGGAGAGCTCAAGTGTTATAGCAGAAATATCCTCCCACTTAGTTACGTCACCACGTTTCATCTGCTCTGGGACTAGCCGTTCCCTCTCCGTCGGAGTGTGTGTTCCATGTATTTTCAGAGCTGCGCGAATTAAATCTTTAGACAAATAAAACCTTCTGAATGGAGGATCATTTACCAAGGATGGTAACATGAATGTGCCAGGTAGATCCTTGTTCTCTGAAGCCGTTAAGGTGGTTACCAAGTAAAAACATCTGTAAAAATCGGGTTTAGGCAGAGGGTCGCTAAAATACTCTGTAAATCCCGCTCGTGCCCAAACGTGCGTTAGATCTTGTGTATTCTGTAGTCCTTCAAATTCTCTTGACAAGAACTGGTACTTGGTCCATGTGCGAAGATCAAATGCCAAATTGGCCTCAAATATGAAATCAGCGTTTGCTAATGGTCCTGCTAGGCCTTGAAACCAATGAGAATTACGATGAATCCTCTCAGTATATCGTCTAGGAGGATCATCGATTGGCATGGGTCCTGGAAAACCTTGAAACTCTGGTGGTTGCATAGTAGGATAAGATTCCGCGAGTAATTCTCCAATAGTGGCCATCGGTGCACTGGGGCCAGCTTCTGATGGTCCTGCTTCGGTTTGCATGATGACTGATGAGCTAATGGAAAAGATCTGCTACAAAAGATTAACACATTAGTATGGAAATTAATTATGATCCCATTAAGGTGAGACCGCAATCCTTTTCCATGACCGATGTGTAACCCGTGTAGCCAAGTGTCGTGAAGTGATTGATGCAATGATCTTTTTGTAGAGCTAATGCAGGTCTCTAGACACCTACATGGTTCAGATTATGCCTACAATTCTTGATGAGCTTTTATTATGCATGATGTGGGGTTTGGGTGTATGAATTTATACAAGGTTTGGATGAGGGTGAATTATTACAAGGGTGGAGTTTAAACGGGGTGGGAGAATTGTTAGATAATGGGGTACAAGAAGACGTTTGGATACGTTTCGGTATCCATTTCCTATGAGTCTTGGAGTGGGCGGTGTGTTTCTACTGAGGGACAAAAAGTGGTATCGGGGTATATATTACATGGCTTGAGGGTTGGGCTATAATACATTGTTTGGGTACCCAAATCTGCATGGGTGTGGGTCTATGGATAAGGTATTTCTTGGCGATCCAAATCTGTCGAGTATTTGTACTTGGGAAAGAAGATCGAGGGGACTTTGGATGTTGACTCTGCCTCTGTTGAAACTTTGTCCTGCTCTCGTCTGTAGTGTTGCCAATAGCCTGTGGTTGCTGTCCTTTTGGCACCCATATTTGTCTCATGCCACTTGTTCTGTGATGTTGATACTGCTGCTTTCCTTGCCTTGTCTGGTGGTGTTGTCGGTCTGGGTTCCTCTGTTGTGGTTGACTCGTTCGTGGTTGGGTTTGAGAGGTCCAATGGACGCTCTACTTTGGAAAAGAAGGGAGATCCAACACTTACGTGACCTGCCCATTAGGAAGTGATTCATTATTTATCTTTAATCTAGGCCAGTCCGCAGCAAGTTTGGAAGGATGAGCACCGCAGGGTGTTGTGCTCATTTGGCCGCTGATGCAACCCACCTGACCGTTGATTGTGTTCATCTGCCCTAGCGATTGGGTAGCTGTCCTATCTAGTTTGCAGGAAGCCCCAGGGAAGATCTCCTGTCGTCCTTCTGATTGACAACTGTCCATAGCCAAGCCCGAGTGGGTTGGTGTAGATGTAACGTGGCTGGTCTAACCCAAGATCTTCCGGTCTTCCGTCACATGCGTTTCATAGGGTCTAGGGTTACAAACCTCAATCGGAATGCAATTAGGGAAGTCAAGCGGTATCACTCGCTTCTGCTCTAAGGTTCCAATCTGTAAGGAGCCTTGTCTAAGATTTAGGTCCACTGAGTGATCGTATAGCCAATCTTGGCCAAGGATTAGGGGTTCTATCAGGTCGTCATCATGGCACACTAGTAGTTTCGCTGTCATGGTCACATCCTTAATGAGGATAGGAAGGTCCACCTCACCCATGCAAGGGGTTTCCATGCCTCCTAGCCCTATGAGGTATGCCTCAATTGGCCGCATTTCTATCCCTGAATCCTTATAGTGGGACCATCTAATCGCACTAGTCGCAGCACCGGAGTCAATTAAAGCCCTGAGCTCTTGGCAAGGGTTGCCGTGCTCTAGCCTGACTGTAATGAATGGTCTCCTGTCCACTATACTAGGATGAGTGGTTGACTTTACTTGACACATGGCCATGGGATATCTGGGTGTAGTTTCCAGATGGTTATAATGTTCTCTCCCTAGTCCTTGTCTTCTTAACTTCATGTGTTTAATGCGTTCTATTGCTTCTGCCTGAGCTTCCGCTCGTATTCTATTTTCTTCCTCCTTACGCTTCTTTGCCAACGTGAGTCGTCTAAGCATATCCTCAGTAAGAGGTTCTTGATATAGCTTGACTCTACAGCCACTAATATAATTAGGCATTATACCTCCTTCTAAAGTGGCTAACTGTACTGCTCCACTTGTTGAGAGTCTGTTAATGATCATAGGCCCATAACCTCGCTTTTCTAACTTACGTGCATGTTGCTTTAGCGTATATACTAGAACTAAATCTCCTTCTTTTAGGCCTTTATCCTTCACATGTGCATCAAAATATGCTTTCTGTCGCTTCTTCGCTGCATATATGCCTGCTGTTCTTTAGCCTGGTTTCTCCTAATCGTTCCAAGTCCATTATTCTTGTTGATAATTCATGGCCGGTCCACTGATGTTCTTGTGCAACCTTAAGGGTCGGTATCAAGAAGTCCAAAGGAAGCACAGCATTCTGACCAAAAACCATCTGAAAGGGAGTTGCATTGAGTACGGTCTTGTAAGCCACTCGATATGCCCAAACAGCGTGGTGTAACTGTTTGTCCCAATCTGAACGTTTGTTGTTCACGAGTTTCGTCAGTACGTTACAAAGGATCTTATTAGTGCTTTCAGCCTGACCATTGGCCTGAGGATGATATGGTGCGGATTTCTTGTGAATCACCATAAAATCCTGTAACAAATATTCAATGACTTGGTTTAGAAAGTGAGTTCCGCGATCGCTCACTAACTCTATAGGCAATCCATATCTTGTAAAGACATTCTCAAATAAGAATTTTGCAGTTGTGTGTGCATCATTCTTTTTCGTGGCTTTTGCCTCTACCCATTTCGTAAGATAATCTGTGGCAACAATAATGTATTCAACATGTGTACCTTTTGCAGGGGGGTTAATGGGTCCTACAAAGTCTATACCCCACTTAGAAAATGCACGTCCGCCCATCATGGGTTTCAATGGCATTTCGTCTCTGCGAGTAGGAAACTGAGTTCTTTGGCACACATCACATCTCTTTACATAGGTATGAGCATCCATGTGAAGAGTGGGCCACCATAATCCTGCAAAGAGGATGGCTTTGATTATCCTATCCGGTCCAAAATGACCTCCTGCAACACCTTGGTGTGCAGTCTCTAGTATGCTCAGATAATCGCTCTCATGAACACATTGTCGTAGATATCCATCTCGTCCTCTTTTGTATAGGTTATCGCCAATAAGTGAATAATCGTGAGCTTCCTGCTCTAGACTGCGTTGTCGTGCTAAAGTCATTCCTTGAGGGAATGTCTTCGTCCTCAAGTATGTCATTAATTGTTCACTCCAGTCTGGTGTGAGAGACACATGATATAGTGTAGCATGCTCTACTGGTGGTCTTTCACAACAAGCGTTGCATTCCTTACACAACTTGTAGACATCTGCTTCCATCGAAGGCCAATATACTCCTAGTCTATGCAGAGTTTGTAATGTTTGATGTTTTGAATGATGTTGCTTTAATGCACCTACATGTGCTAATTGCAACCAATTCGCATGTTCTGATTCATCCACACAACAAGCAAGAATCTTTTGATTATCCTGTTTATATATGCTTCCTGCCATTATTTCATATCTCTGAGACTTGGTAATCTCTCCCTCTTTGATCTTTATCCTAGAAGTCTTGGGTCCGTATGTCAGAATAGGAACTATAGGTTTAGCCCATTCTGGTGCTATCTCAAGATTAAACAAATATGCATCTGGTAGATCATCCGCTACTCCTTGAGGAGCTTCTCCTGAGGTTAATCTTGAAAGGTGGTCAGCTCTAAGATGTGTCTTTCCTTTCCTGACTACGACTTCAAAATCATACTCCATGAGTAGTAGAAACCAACATATCAATCGTCCGGTGTTACATGGATTGTTGACTAAATACAATAGGGCTTGATGGTCTGTAAAGAACTTGAACTTATTGGCCAACAAATAGTGCCTAAACTTCTTTACTGCGTAGATCATCCCTAATCCTTCTCGTTCCGTCGTGGTGTAATTTCTTTCTGCTGCGTTCAATTGTCTGCTAGCGTAAGCTATGGGGAGATCTATGTTACCTTCCTTCGTGGGTTGTGCTAACACACATCCTATGGCATAATTGGATGCATCCACATGTACATGGAATGGCTTACTCCAATCTGGGGTAGTCAATATAGGTGCTGAGCACAAGCGTCGTTTAAGTTCATTGAATGAATTCTCACATTCATCTGTCCATTCAAAGTTGGTTAAAAGAGAGTACAAAGGCTTGGCTATGATTGCATACATGTGTATGAATCTCCTATAATGTCCGCAATGGCCCATAAATGCTTGTACCTCTTTCACATTAGTTGGTCTAGGTAATTCTACAATTACTTTCACCTTTTCTTCATCCGTAGAGATTCCATTTTTTGACACAATGTGTCCTAGAATTTTGCCTTGTCTGACCATGAAAACGCACTTTTCTGGGTTCAAACAAACCTGATATTCTCGACATTTGTCAAATATTTGTCTTAACTCTGGGATATGTGTCTGTCTTACATTTGAATGTGCACATAAGTCATCGACATAAACTTCCAAACTCTTGCGTAAGAATTCCTTAAAAACATGACACATGAGTCGTAGGAAAGTGGCGGGTGCATTTGTTAAGCCAAATGGCATTACACGAAATGCAAATATGCCCCATTCAGTGGCAAATGCCATCTTGTGTTGGTCCTCTGGAGCAATGGCTACTTGATTATAACCTGAGAATCCATCAAGAAAGCTGTAAACTTCCTTGCCCGCAACTCTTTCCAGTAGATGTTCTGTGATAGGAAGAGGATAACTATCTCTAATCGTGGCGGCATTAACTTTTTAAGGTTAATACACACACGCAATTTTCCATTCTTCTTGGGCACAACCACAATGGGGGATACCCATTCGGTATGCTCAATTTCGTAAATGAATCCTGCTTCTATCAAGCGATCTATCTCCTCTTTAATCTTCGCAGCGTAGTTATCATTGTACGTGTAAGGTTTCTGTTTCGTCGGTTTTGCATCTGGAGTCATAGGGATTCTATGAGAGCATATATCTGGATCTACTCCTTTCAAATCTTTGTAACTCCACGCAAAAACATCTCTATATTCGCGCAATAGAGCAACTAGCTCTTCTTCTTCTTCAGTTGTCAAATCATGCCCTATGTATGTACATTTTTCTTCTTCTCCTTCGATAGCAACTATTATTTTCTTGGTTTTCTCTCGGTTATCATATACTTGTCCGTCATTCACCTTTCTATTAGGCATTCGTACCATGATTCTTCTATCTTCGATTTCATATTTCTTGAAGTTCTCGGGTACTTCAAACAAAGACTCTTCTTTTTCTGACATGGTTTCTTTCTTCTTTCTTTTCTTGCCTTCACTCTTGTTAGTCACTTCCGTGGCTAACCTCACCTCATTCGTAATTTCCTCGTGTCTTTGAGTGTGAGTCTCTACCTCGAAAAAATATTCTTCCTCTGATGCAAAGGGAGAATCCATGATGATTGATTCTAAATCGAAATCGCTTGCATCCTCAAATGCATCAGTGTTAGGTTCACACTCTTCTAAAATTGCATCGCACATGATTGGCTCTATCGTGAAAACTGATATGTCATAGCCATCCTCGTCACAGTGGGGTGTCCATTGTTCCTCATTGATGGCTACATCCATGGTTGCTAGGATTTCTGCCCAACCATGGGGTTCAAACTCTTCGTCTGGGAATACTACAGGTGCGTAGGCTGGATCTTGAAGGGTCCGTGGATGTTGTTCTGCACCTAAGGTCCTGGCTTCTAACCTTCCTTCCTCTTGTTTTGCTACTTTACACATCCATAAATGAGTATCCTCATGCAACCAAGAAGGATCTGATTCTAATGAGTGCACGGATTCCGTCTCTACTGGTGTCTTATGGATGGTATTCCATTGTATTGGGGGTACATCTCTATGTGAATAGTCTTTAAGATTGACTTTGGTAGTCACTCCTAAATGTTGCAAGTACAAAGAATTAGTTCCCCAATCTTGTACAATTTGCAACTGACGCATGAATGGTCGTCCTAATATCATCTCATAAGCATGATTTTTTGCAAAGTCACAAATGGCAAAGGTATGCTCAAATTCTACACCACAAGTGGTGAGAGATATGCCTTCTAGTAAGCCTAATGGTTTTTCTATGTGTCCGTCAGCCATTTGTAGCTTCATCCTGGTAGGTCTGAGTGCTGGCTTACCCCAACGTTTCCATAAAGCAGTGGTAGCTATGGCTACTCCGGCTCCTGAATCTAAGATGGCTTTCGTGGTGTAGCCCTGATGGGTTATCGGAAGATAAGTGTTACCTTCCTCTCCTTCGCTTACATCTCCAATCTTTTCTACGGGTATTTCTGGTACCTCATTTTGTGATCCTATTTGTGAGGGAGTGGTAGCAAGCTCGGGGAATTGATTTGCTACATGTTTCCACAATTCTATTTTTATCTTCAGCAACTCCTCTAGAGTGAAGTTACATTGTACTTTAGTATTCTTGATCACTTCCGTGTTTCTAGGGAGTACTGATTCTTCATTCCTCACTAGTAGAGTGGGTGCTCTCATACTAATAGACTTTGCCTCCCAAGGTCCTGTGAACTGAGGTAATTCTTGTAACGAATTAGATTCAAATCTGGTGTTTTCACTCAGTTGTTCTTCCTCTACACCATCGTAAATAGAGGGAATGTCTTGGGGAAATTGTTCCTGCAAGTCATCTATTTCTTGAATAGGAGGACGGGTTCCTTGTTCCTTTCTCCACTTCTCTTCTTGTATTTCTCTCAAAAATTCATGTGAATATTTATGTATGGAAGACAAATTGTCTTGACTTTCTGAGTTGGGTACTTGAGACAGGGATGGCGCATTCCTTTCCTGTGTCTCTGGGACAATAGGGTTCCTAAGCTGATCCTTTTTCTCTTTGCTTTCAATCAAGTATTCTAGCCTCTCCAATAGTCCTTGAAAGTGTAGTTCCGGTTTTGCCATGTTATTCCAATTAATATATCTAGAGGCTTCGAACAAAGCTTGTGCTAGTTCTACCATCTTCATGCAAAGTTTAGTTCTCTCAATTTCTAGATCAGCTCGAGGGTAGTTTTTGCTCATTTCAGCTACCTGAGGTCCCTCTTTTAATCTAGCCTGATATGCACAAAACATCATGTCTAGATTTTCGGGTATGGGTTCCGCTAAAACTGATCCTAATTTTTGAGCTGGATTCTCTTGATTCAAGTCCTGTGAAGTCAATTCTAGGATTTTGGCTCTAGATTCCTTCAAACTTCCTTCCAACTCAGTTATCTTTTTACTCCATTTTCTCTTAATTCTTTCTCTAGAATCTTTACAAGATTTTGTCTTTTTACTGCTAGATTCAGCAACTTCACTAGTTCCGGCTACTTTCTCCTGATTAAGCTGTTGGTTCTGTAAGAGCGCTTGGGCTCTTGTTATAGCTTGGATAGGCACGTATGTTGGGTTGGATCCATCTGCGTTATTTACAATACCTATCACGTTGATCGGTGTCACATTCGAAGCGTTAACTAGATTTTTAGGACAATCTTTGATTATGTGCTCTTTGCCACAATCGACACAAAAGCCTTGGATGTTATAGTACTGTGATTGTCCTGCTATCGGGGGATGTGGACAATCCTTTATGAAATGATCTCCTTGGCACCTAAAGCATGGTCCTCTAGGGCCCTGTGGTCTTTGTTGTCTCAATTGGGGCCGTGGATTTGGGTTTGTGTACATCACATTAGCATAGTCGGGCTCCCAACTAGGTTCCACTGGTGGACTATCATAATGATATGTTTCTACGTGTTCTGGTGACTCTGTGTAATATGCGGGTGGACTATCTACATGAGTAGAGTCAAAACTGTTCGAATTCGGTTCACCCTCTGTGATCAAAGGTGAAGAAGGCACTAAGGCCCTACTTAGGTTCTCTTCTGCAGCAGCGTATTTGACTGAGATGACATTCGCTGGTGGGGGTGGCTGCTGAGCTAAGACAGGTTGAGGTCTCTGTTGAGCCTGGTATGGGTAGTTCTGAGGAGGCCTATAGTAATAAGGCTGAGCATTGTATTGGCCTTGATACCTACCTGGCTGCTGGTATGCTTGCGGGTAGTTCTATCTCACGGTCTGTTTGTTGTATGGGCAATCCTGAACCGTATGATTCGTGTATCTTCTCTCAATTGTACAGTATTGGCCACTAGGGTTGGCTTGAGGTTGTGTTGCATTGGGACACACATTTGCCATGTGGTCACCACCACAGGTGTAACAATGCTTGTTCATTAGCACCCTAGGTTTACTAGAAACTCCTAGTTTCTGTGCCACTTTTTCTGCAAGGTCTTCTATTGAGCTAGACAATTTTGTGGATGCTAGAGATGAACAGTTTGAGTCCTTATAGACCTTGGAGAGTTCCAACTCATCTCCTAAGTTGTCCTCAATGTCTATACAAATTCTTATACATTGCTCTAGCGTTCTGGGTTCTTTTAGGTACACGTAGGAGCGTAGTTTAGAGCTCAACAAGCCATCTAGAAACAATGACACTTGCTTGGCTTGTGAGGGTAGCTCTTGCATTGGACATCGTTCAACATATTGTCTAAACCTACGTCCTGCCAGTCTAACTGTTTCCTGAGGGGTCTGTTTGAAGCTATGAATCAACGAAGACGTGTCATGTCTAATCCCACTTTTAGAGAATTCGGTGATGAATGACTCTAAAAAGTGATGGATGTCTCTAAATTGCCTCTGTTGCAATGGTTGGAACCAAGTTAAAGCTGTATTCTTTAACGTTAGTCCAAATGCATTATATTGCGTGAACATGTCTTCAACTTGTTCTGCTCTTAGTACTTGCTTGAATTCTGCAACATGGTCATAGGGATCTCCTGTCCCATCAAAGTAATTCTTCATTGATTTCACTAACTGAGTGGGTCTCAATATTCTTGCGTGTTCACGTGGTCTAGGTAGAGGAAAATCATCTCTACCACCTGGTACTCCATGATCTCTTTGTCTATCCGCTCTATTAGTGTCTGTGGTTGTTCTATCTCTCTCTACGGGGTGATTAAAGCTTACTTCCGATCTCTCTTTATTTCCCTCTCTTTGATTTCCATGGGCTGAGGATGTTCCTACCCCTTGTTGACTCGTATTCATGTTCGTCCTAGATGGAGGGAATACCAATTCACCTCTCCATGTGTATGTGTTTTTAGCGCGGTCAGGCACCACAAAGACTCTTTCTGAAGTCTCATCCAGGTATACAACCTTTCCAGGTGTATCCGGGTCCTTGAACTCGTATATCGTGATGATTCCTACTTCGCTAAGTATTTCGGTCTTGTATCTCCAAAAGGCTTCATCAGTTTCTTTATTTACAAACAACTCTATGCTTCTGTTGTCCTGAGGGATCCATTCCGGGATTAGTACTCGTGTCAGTACAGATTTCCCTCTAGGTGTTCTAGGCTCTTCTAATGGTTCTTTTCCTTGAGGTTTTGCTTCCGTCTCTGGTTGAATCACGCCAAACTCGTTGGTATTGTTTGACTGCGTACTTAATATGTACATTGTTCCTTCCTTGTCTATGTACGCGTCTCTCTCAAATTTCACCACTGGATGTTCCAATCCAATGGGTTGATCGGGGTTGTGCATTTGCACCACTTGCCTTCGCAAACCATCCTCATAGATGCGAGCACCTAATCGGTTGGTTCGGAGAAACTCTAGTTGCGTTCTATAGGGTCCTTCTGGTTTTTCTAAGTATGCTACGTTTGACCCTACTTCTGGTCTCTCTGTGCTAAATGCCATTTCTGATTTGCTAGTATCTGAGCTCTCGTAGGGATAACTAGTGTTCAATTGTTGAGCCCACGATCGTGCAGTAGTTCTTACACTTGCCTCTGATGATCTAAGGCTTCGTCGGTCTGCCTTACCTATATATTTGCCCGATCTAAGGTTCATTAATTTTCTTCCTTGCACACTCAGTACACGCTCAGATCGTCACATATTCTTTGTTATCACTTTCTTGATTCTTTTTAAATTTCTTTAGATTCTTGTCTTAATGTATGCATCAGGAATTCGATTTTCTGTGGTATTTTGAGTTCTTGTTCCGTCAGACTTATGTTCTTTCCTTTAGGTTTTCGTGTCACACACCTTTATCTTTAGTCTTGGACTTGATAAATTTAATTCTCTTGAACTTGAGGCGTTCCTATCATCTTTAATCCACAATGCTACCGTTTAGCCTAAGCTAAGAATTGACTGAGGGGGTTGAGTAATCTTCCAACCTCGAGTCAGCTTTTCTGGTTGCTCTGATGCCCAAGAAGCCGCACTTCCCAAGCTTTATGCCCTTCACTGCCTTGCCTTGGTTGCCTTCGATTGCCCTTGCTAGACCTGGAAAAATCCAATATTAGACCAATTCACAGTTGGATGATCAAGCACTTGAGTATATGCACCTTTTAAGTCCCTTCCCTTTTGCCCAACTTTTCAATGTTTGCCCCCTGGCTTTCTAGTCCCAAACTAGGTCAACCTCAAAATAGCTTATCTAAAAATAGATGTATTCTTTAAGAAAAAAATATTTGAAAAAAAAAACTAGGTCAACCTCAAACTAGGTCACGTAGTACTCGTAGAGAGCTTTCTAATCAGCTATTAAGCTCAAAAAACGGACTTCGGATGAAAAAGTTATGACCGTTCAGGCCCTGGGGGGTAAAAACTGACAAACAGGTGTTTCTCCAAATATGAGCTAAGGGGTCTCCTATGAGTCTAATCACCCAAAAATTTCCCAAAAATAGCCCCAAAATTGGCCAAAAAATGAAACCCTAAAATTTGCGATGGGGGTGCACAATCGCGATGGTCTGAGACAATCGCGATGGTCTGGGATCGTCGCGATGGTCCAGGCGAACCGTCGCGATGGCGTGGCACAATCGCGATGGTCCGATGGAGCGAACTCTCGCGATGGCGTGAAATGGACAATCGCGATGGCGTGAGTGTGAACCGTTGCGATGGCGTCAGGGTGAACGGTCACGATGGTCTGAAGTGCACCGTCGCGATGGCGTGAAAATGGACAATCGCGATGGCGTGAGTGTGAACCGTCGCGATGGCTCGATCAGGTGGACAATCGCGATGGCATCAGTCAACGGTCAACGTGCACAATCGCGATGGTCCAAAGTGAACCGTCGCGATGGTCACAGATGCGATGGCTTGAGCCAATCGCGATGGTCTGGGCGCGATGGCGTGAGCCAATCGCGATGGTCCGAATTTTTGAAGTGTCGCGATGGTCTAGCTTGCCACGTGGCACCGTCGGCGCGATGGCGTGAGCCAATCGCGATGGTGTGGGGTCAACCGAGCAGTCGCGATGGTCCGCAAACCGTCGCGATGGTCCAAATGAACTGTCGCGATGGCGTGAGACGATCGCGATGGTGTGACACAATCGCGATGGTCTGAGACCGTCGCGATGGTCCACCAAACTATGAATTTTTGAGATGCAGCTATGGATTCCTATAGGCGCAGGTGTGCTCTTCACGCTGGTGTGGTCGCCTTCTTCAAATTCCGAACTTTGCAGACCATCGCGATGGTCTGACACAGTCGGAAATTTCTGATAGAAACTGAAAATTTTACCTTTTCCAAGCTTTCCTGATGCACTGGAGCTCTGTACCTGCAAGAAAACTCAAGAAAACCAAAGTACACACAAGCACAAAAGCTCTCTCTCACTCTCTCGCATGCACAAATGAGGGGAAATGAGGAGAATGGGTGGATATGGTGAATTTTCTGATTTTTTTGGAGATGAAGATGATGATGCGGTGATGAAGATGGAGTGTGGGGGAGGTGAAAAACACTAAAAACCAAGTAAAAACAACAACAAAAACTGAAATTTTTACCTTCCAACGCCACTTCTTGCTATACTCTTACCATCACACATTCGTCCTAAACTCGATCCTCGGCAACGGCGCCAAATTTGGTGTTGCTCTAGCACAATGGTGAGAACCACGTTAAGAAGCTCCACCTCCTTAATGTCAATCCACGGAAGAGATAGGAGTGATATGAAGATCGTGAATGTGAGATGAAGTGAGAGTGAAGGTGAGAAGCATAGAAATGCACACACACATACACACACACTACGAAGAGACAAGCAAGACACAATGGAAGGTGAGAAATCAACTCTATTACTCAAGAACACTCTTACAAGATCAAAATAGCTCTAAGCTCTTCTCTACTCCAACAAGCTAACCTCAAAAATGAGCTCTCTAGCTCTTTTTATAGTTTCTAGACTAGTTTTGACCGGTTTCACATCTAGTGACCGGCATAGTTAAAAAATAGGTCCTAGATGCTATTTGGAAGGGTAAACGATGTCTAAAAATAACGAAAATTGATACGCTTGTTCTACCTAAGCTCCTCAAGCTCGAGGACTCCTCGGCTTGCACAAAATGGAGCTATGGATTACAAAATGGGGTTTTCTATGTTACATATGTTACAATAGTGATAAAAATCACTGTTGGAGGTTTTTGGAAAGTATTTGAAAACATAATTCTTTGAAAAACGATTCGACTGGCTCATTGCTCCGTCGTTACATGCTTCCGCGTCGTCTGTGCCTCTGGCTGCTTCCAACAGTCCCATTAGACCTCCTACTACGATTATTAATCATCGGTATATACTTACTTGACTAATTATGCTACTCGATGGGCTGAAGCTTGGGCTTTACGGTCCACAACTGCATCAATGGTGGTCAAATGTTTGATGATTGATGTTTTTGCTCGTTTAGGTCTTCCCTTAGAGATTTTTTCTGATCAAGGCACACATTTTGTTAATTCCTTAATGCAAGCGCTAACCCAAACCCTGAAGATTGTTTATAGATTTAGCTCCACGTATTATCCTTGTGCCAATGGACTTGCTAAAAGTACCACTAAAACCCTTCTTAACATGCTCAGGAAACTAGTTCTGGAATGTCTGGAGCGTTGGGATCAGTTCCTTCCTTCGGTCCTATGGGCTTATCGCACTACTTACAAAGTGGCTACAGGAAATACGCCTTTTAAATTGGCATATGGGACTCCCGATTACTCTCCCCCTTCTTCTTCCACAACCGTTTCGGCTAATCCCTCTAGACCCATATCTACCTCCATCATCCCTGACTCCTTTGCCCAACTAGCTCAAATTGGGAATTACCTTATCCACCTCTCCAAGCAACTCCCTCACCAATTACAAGATGCTCATTAGTCCCTGCGTACGGAGTACCAGTCAAAGGTAGATTTACTCGAAGCTCATATTGCAACCCTCCAAGAAGAGGTCTTAGCCGCAAAAGCCGATGCAAGCCTATTGCAGGAGCAGATCCAAACCTACTGATAAGGAGGACGCTCTCCAAGCTTTTGATAATCTTTTAGATATGAGGCGAAGTCAATTCATTATGGTAGAGCAGAATTGTCAAGTGTTGGCCGAGTAAGCCTTACAAACAGAAGCGGAGATGAAGAAAGTCACTGAAGAACTCTTCCAAAAAATTAGGTCACTGGAAGAGGAAATAGGTTGGACCCTCAAACTTAAGAAAGACGTCGAAGCTATCCAGAAGGAAAGGCAAGACTTCTTCAGAACCATGCAGCTTCAGTCCCACGAGCTACAATATCAAGAGAAGCAAATCAATATTCAGCAGGACCATCTATCGCATATCAATGCAGAGATTGAAGAACCAAAATTACGCCGAGATGCTACGCTGGCAAACAAATTCTACCTCGAAGAAGCATTTTTGCATAATCAAGCTGAAGTTTTGTTATCTCAAGTTATGGTTTCAAGCTCTATGTGGACCGATGCACACCTTGTTGATCCACAAATTTTGCAAGAGATGTTAGAATCCTTAAAACAGAAAATTTCCTGCACCTTTAAATTAGCTTGAACCATGTACATACAAGGAATCATTGATGATTCTTAATCTTGTAATTTTCCCTACTATGTTCAAGTCCACTATGCGTGCCAGTGTAAGGCCACCGGAATATTATCCAGTATATTAATTGTAATTAGGTAAAGACGTGCACTGAAAGGGTGTTGCACAAAACATTGTAACGATTTTCTCATTAATAGAGCAGTCAGTGGAAGAGAACGACAGACGTGTTGTCGGACTGTTCTGTCTAGGCGATCGACTAAAGTTTGATTCTGTTACGAGTTTATCAAATTATGGTGTCGCCTGTATTGTTAAGGTTCAGTAGTGAAGTCACTAAGGTACTACGTTAACATCTTATTGTGTTATTGATGAAGGGAAAGTATAACAGTAATGTTAAGTGAACAGTAGAAGTTTTATGCGCATGTGGTTATGGTAGTCATAGGAGTTGTTATGCATTGGAAAGTGGTAGTTAAATCTATTGTAATTGTCAGAAGATAATGAAGTGACTAGGGGAAATACATAAAGGGCCTCTATATTACAGAACCCTGACCATCCCAAGAACCCACGTATTGATCTGATAACAAAGTAGATTAACCATAAGATTAACATTCATGTTGAAGAAAATGGAGCTAAAGCTATAAAAAATGATCTCTATAATGTTGGTGTAGTAATGAAAATCACTTTTGGTTGAAAATAATTTATGAAAAAATTGATTAGGCATATTCTTTGCCATATCTGCATAATGTTTCCATCTCCTTGCTCCTTCTACTCTTCTCTTTTGCCGTCTTGTTTGTTGATGCTTGTAACATTAGGTTTAACCATCAATAAATCTTCTAAAGTGAGATGACACTCCACTTTAGTGTTCTTTATCACATCTTGTTCCTAGGAAGAATTGATTCTTCATTTCTTACTAGTATGGTGGATGGACTCATATTGATCGACTTTGCTTCCTAGGGATCAATGAAGTGAGGTAATTCTTGCAAAGAATTAGATTCAAAATTTGTCTGTTCACTAGGTTTTTCCTCCTCTTGTTCACCATATATAGAGGGTATGTCCTATGGGATTTGTTCCTGGAGATCATCTATCTCTTGAATTCATGGGTGAGTTTCTTGCTCCAACTTCCATTCTCTTCTTAAACTTCTCTTAAACAGTACTATGTATCAATGAAAGGCTCTCCCTCTCCATAGTTTTAGGCACTTCTGGCAAAGAAGGTGGAGTATCTTCTCGTGTCTTCGACTCAAAATAGACTCTCTCATAATCAACCTTCTTAGTGTTAGAAATGAGGTTTTCTAGTCTCTCTAGCATTCCTTGAAAGTGCTTTGGTTTCACTTGGTTGCTCCAATTGACATACTCCAATGCTTCAAACATGCTTTGGGCCAATTCTACCATTTTCATGTAGAGCTTAGTTCTCTCTATCTCTAGATCGAAAATGAGTGAGTTCTTGCTTAGTTCTCCTACTTGGGGTCCTTCTCTGTGTTGTTGAATTATTATGGGTTGCTCATAATTTCTGTTGTGCATAGGCACCCCTTTATTACTCAAAAAGACCCTTTTTTGTATAATGGAGATGTGTCCATGGGAACACTCTCCTAAGCACTTTTTTTTTTTTTTTGAGGGTACAAGGAAATTGGAAAGCATACTGAAATTGAAATACACACTCACACACCCAACCTCTTAAGGTAGAGGCATCCTTCATGATTGACTCATGGATATGTCCGGCCAGGACTTGAACTCAGGACATCCCCCTGCAGCTTCAAGGCGTCAGCCACTAGGCTACGCGGCCACGGACAAATCCTAAGCACTTTTTAATACTTCTCTTATGCTATAATGTGGGAAGCTCTTAAATAATTCACCTTTTTGCACATGTAAGGAATTTCCCATGTAGAAATCCCATACATCTACATTCTTGGGATTTGTTAGTTAGAGAGAATATTTGTAAGATATCAAAGAGATATGTTAGTTATGCAGGTGCTCCCTTTTTGACTAGTCAAAAGGAGCACATGGCAAATAGAGCTTAGCCTATATATAGAGACTCATTTTTGTAAAGGGGGAGTGTTGTGTGAGAGCTCCATAGCTTCCACACAAACTAAGAAGACTAAGAGAACTAACTAGCAAGGCCACACACTAGGAAGAGAGATGTGTTTCCACCCAACCAACCCCTCCAATATATAGCTCCAAGACCAAGGGGGTAAGTCCTTCTCAAGAGGACATGTGTACCTTCCATCACATGGGTCCCTAAGGTGTTCACATGGTTTCCAAGCTTAGGAAATCACATGAAATCACACGGCTTCTAAAAGAAGACTCTCCAAGCTCTCACGTACAAACCAAGTGGCTAGGAGAAGCTTCCAATCAAGCCTAAGGTACTCAATCTTAGAGAATTAGCCCTAAGGTTCAAGACCCATCTAAAATGGGTAAATAAACCATAAATCCCAAGGGTTTCACACCTAGAAACTCAAGGGTTCTACCCCTTAGACCCATGTAATTATACAACATTCCCCCCCCTTAAAAGCATTTCTGTCCTCGAAAATGAGTGGAGATATATACCTTGTGGTATTCCCCCATGTTCCATGATCAATCTCAAGCATCATGGCTTCATCTCTCTAAGTCCGCCTCTTAAATTGAAAGGGAAATTCTAACTCGACTGAATCTTAAAAGAGGAGAATCCATGTGTGGTCTAATTCCCTGCCCCAATCATTCAAAATTTCATCTAGTTTGCATATGAAAAAGAATTGAGTCGAATGCAAAGTATGGGAAGAATGAAAAGGGTGGAAGAGAACATTCCTGCCTATTTCCTTGTTTAAGCCATGTGCCATCTGGCTCTCCATAGCTCAAACATTTGAATTAGGTGGATAGAAAGTGACTTCAGCTAAATTACTACCTTGGTCCATTGCTTTGCACCACTTGTGCATGGACCTAGCAAAATATATGAATGCTACTTAAGGTTTCCTTATCAGATTCATCACTCAAGTTAGAATCCAAATTGTTCTAAAAGGAATATGAATCTTACATAATCCCTACCCAAATCACTCTCTTGTAGTGAAATGGGTGGATTTTCTTGTTTGCAATTCGCCTCTAATAAATCTAAATAGTTGGAAGAATTCTTTTTCCCTTTGAGAGGATAATTGAAGAAGATACTCATTCCTAGAAATTATCTTCTTGATGTATTCCATTGGATCATGAGTCCCTTGTTCTTCTAGCCATCAAGAAAAAGTACTCAATGGGAATCATTACCCACCGTCCCATACCGGTGGGTTTCTTCATCCAATCCACATAACTATGTCTCTATATCTTTTCACCTTCTTTGTCCTTTTAAATGACCTTCATACTATGGTACCAAATTATAAGAGCAAGGACTAAGGTGCTTAGATACACCACTACTAATCTTACTTAAATAATTGGTTAACCATTAAATGTGGTGTGACTCATCTTATCAAACTTAAAGTTTGACTTGATCTTTGCCCTACTTGGGTCTTTTGGCTTTCTTCTCTTCTTTTGCCAAAATAAGAGATAAGACTAGGTCTTTCTCAAATAGATCCCTTCATGTTCAATGCTTTACCCATGGGTTTTACTTGGGGATCTAGCTATTATGCTTCATACAAGAAGCCATTTTCCTTATGTCTATATTATTGCAATCTATAACGTATGTTTGTTATCCCCATCAAGAATCAAGATTGATTATGCTTTATAGCTCATCCAACTTCTTTTCCTAACTCACTTAGGATTTATACAATCCTTATGGTGTATGCAAGCCTTCTCTTGCATTGGGGTGGTTCTTTAAAAATTCTCAATCTTTGAGAACTTCATTTAGTTGGAAGATGTAATGAAAGATATATGAAGTAATAGAATACGAGGAAGTACTTCAAGTTTATCTATTTCTTGCCTATCTTTTACCTTGCAATACCCTATTTGGTCTTTTCAAGGCATAAGATACAACTTCTTGGGGACTTTCTGCCTTCCTTAAGAGTTTTCATCCACGAAAACTGCCTGAGGGTATATTGAAAATCGTGTTCTTTCAATAGAATTTGAAAGAGTTTATTTTCAATCTTTTATTGTTCTCCCAGTCTAAAAGAATTATTCAAAGCTTTTTTGCTTTCTTTTCTGCAAGCATATAGAACACATGTCCCAAGGTTCAAGTTTTGAATTACCTCTAAATTCGATGTCCCATACCACCGAATCAATGTCAGTTATAATGTAAGCCTAGATGTCCCATACCATCCGACTTACACTTCCACTTAAGTAAAGGTAACTTTAGCCTAAATTTTGGGATCAAACCTTCTTGTAATCAAGTAAGATCTATTACTTCTTGGACTTGTAAGTATTATTTCCACTATAGAGCATATGTATTGCCTATGCCACAATGGACTTTCAACTTACCAAGTCTCAGTTCTAATTGCAACTTGACAAGACTTAATGTCAAAGATTGGTTTTCAATGATTCCTTTGTTCAAATTTACTCTAAAAGATCATTTTATGTCACCTGATAATAGAGCTAGCTTATAATCCACTAGATATTATCTCTTATGACATAATGAGTAATCAGAGAAAGAATAATTGACTTGTCAATCAATTCTCTATGTTGAAGTAGATGGTAATTCCATTTACTATATAGTCCTTTATTTCTATGAAATTAGAAAATGGTACTTAGGGTTTATTACAACCCTTGTGTTTTACCTTCTCTTCATGCCTTGCATGTGCTTGGAAGAATAATGTAAAGATCCAAATAGTTCTGTAGTTCTTTCAAACAAAGAACTTTCTTGACCAAAAGCACTAATACTTTCATCTTCCAAAACTATGATTCTGGTATACCATATTTTCTCTTCCTTAGATCTTTGAGAAGATAGTGCTCTAAGTTACCACCATTGTATCGTGGTTTTAAGAGAGAAAAGTTTTGTACTACTACCTTAAGTCTATGGCCTTGCTGATCAGGCATGCCATGGGCTTTTATGGAATTTAAAATTCCATAAGAGGGATTTTAAGCTTGAGTTATTTTCAGGAAATTAGGATTATTTGGTTTTTAAATATTAAGCCAATCATAAAGGTTAAATGGTTTATAGCAGCCAATTGGCCTCATCATCATTCTTCCTAGAAACCAATAAAATCAAATCCTATTTAAACTTAACTTCAAGAACTTAATCTCCCTCTCAACTCAAAAACCCATGTAATATGTTGCATGTGCATAGTGCTTGCCAAACATGTACACCTTTATTAGAAAATGTGTAGCATGCATAAGGTTCAAAAATTGAACCCCTCTTCAAAGCATGCAAAAGTTCCAAATTAGAACTTTGTTTGTTCAAAGGATGGTGCAAAAATTTCCTTGCAACTTTGTGTATATAGTTGCATCCATTGCATTAGATGCATTCCTCCAAATCATAACCATATTTATGCCCATCCAATCTTTCTTTTCCAAAACCATATGAGTTTGATGCATAATGCAACTTATCTCCATGATTGATTGTCTATGTGACCACAAAAACTAGGCCACCCAAATCTATGCATCCACTTCCAAGTCCTGTCTATTATGGCATGCATTGTTCTTTAAGGAAAAGAAAGAGGTGCAAATACTTACCTGGAATTTAAGCTTCATCCATCCCTTGACTTTGCTTGAGTGTTCTCATGGTGATGGAGTAGGCTTGGGCCATCCCATTTCATCCATTGTTGAAGTCTGTCTTGGGCACTTGATACTTACTTATGTGCCCAAAATGTGCATCAAGTTTAAAAATATCCATCTATTCTATCTATGCATACTAAAAGATACGATCTTTGTTTTCCATATACATCAAGAAGAATCATGCTTTTATAAATGCACATACCCCACTATTTATGGGGAAATGAATGATACTTAAATATGTAGGGTGCTATAAGGATCATAAGAAACAGAAAGGGGGTCGTATATATATATATATATATATATATATATATATATATATATATATATATATATATATATATATATATAAAACCAAGAGTTGGCTTATGTGCTGTTAAATGGCTTCTTTCACAAGGTCAGATGGACTTTATCATAAATGAAACCGCATACTCTTGGGTGAACGTTACAAACAATAGAATAAAAACAATAAATAAATACAAACTTATTTGTTTGTATATCTAATCTATTAACGAAAATGGACAACAACTCCCATGTGTCCACCTTTGATCCTTAAATTTCCTTGAAATCCCCTTGATACTGAGCATTTTTGAGACACTAAGTTAAGGCTTGTATTAAGTTCTCCTTAAGAGTGACTAAAAAAATGATGCTATGATGGACGGGGCAACACATTTGTAGGCCAAAGTTTCAAATTCAAAGTGCACATTTGAAGACATCATATCTATAATAGGGAAATAAAATATGGAAAGAATGAATAAAGAAATAGAAAATTACTTCCCCAAGTCAATATGTCAAAGAAACTCCATGGATTCTTCATGTCATCATGTTGAATCCATCTTGTTATAAATTGCTTCACAATGATACTTGGTAGCATCCAGCCTCTGATTTCACTCCAAGGAGAGCTTAAGAGGACAGCTAGCAAGAATTGTGCGTAGATTTGTTGCCACGAAGGACAAATATCCCACATAACTCTTAAGCGAGCTTCAAAACGTCTTCAAATAAACAGCCTGAGTGCACCTATCATATCGTTAAAGGAAAAGGAGAGAAGAGCTCACGGTCCCGTGGCTCTCTCTACTTGTCTCACATGACTCTAACTACGCCAGTCATTTCAACTTGCCCGATGCCCACGGGCGGGCTGCCTTTGTTGCTCACAAGGGGCCATACAGTGTCTTTTTCTCTCTCTCTAGACAGAGACCCCGGTTGTAGCAAACAACACTCAATTGTAAAGACATATCCGTCGATGCTCCTTGGCAAAAGGATTGTCAACAGTAAGAAATCCCCCCCCTTCAGGCACCATCAAGTCCTTTTGATCAACAACAAGCTCAAACCCAAGTGGGTCCCGCATGAGGGCGACGAGAGGGTGATCAACCTTCTTTGTAATGCAACCTAGGAATCAACCAAGCTTCCCCTGCTTTGTGGGATTTGGGGGGTCCCGTGGGCACTAGTCCCCTTCTATTGTACCTTTGTTTCTTAATTTAATTCAAGTCCGGGAGAGTAGGCTATTGCCGAACTTCCTTTATAAAAAAAAAACACTCAATAGTTAACGTGAAGGTTTGAAAAAATGAAGCTAAAAATTCAACATGGCTCTCATACCACTCTTGTATGGCTCTCATACCACTCTTGTGTGAGAGCTCCATAGCTTCCACACAAACTAAGAAGACTAAGAGAACTAACTAGTAAGGCCACACACTAGGAAGAGAGATGTGTTTCCACCCACTCAACCCCTCCAATATATAGCTCACTCTAGACAGAGACCCCGGTTGTAGCAAACAACACTCAATTGTAAAGACATATCCGTCGATGCCCAACAACACTCAATAGTTAACGTGACTCTAACTACGCCAGCCATTTCAACTTGCCCGATGCCCACGGGCGGGCTGCCTTCGCTGCTCACAAGGGGCCATACGGTGTCTTTTTCTCTCTCTCTAGACTGAGACCCCGGTTGTAGCAAACAACACTCAATTGTAAAGACATATCCGTCGATGCCCAACAACACTCAATAGTTAACGTGAAGGTTTGAAAAAATGAAGCTAAAAATTCAACATGGCTCTCATACCACTCTTGTGTGAGAGCTCCATAGCTTCCACACAAACTAAGAAGACTAAGAGAACTAACTAGTAAGGCCACACACTAGGAAGAGAGATGTGTTTCCACCCAATCAACCCCTCCAATATATAGCTCACTCTAGACAGAGACCCCGGTTGTAGCAAATAACACTCAATTGTAAAGACATATCTGTCGATGCCCAACAACACTCAATAGTTAACGTGAAGGTTTGAAAAAATGAAGCTAAAAATTCAACATGGCTCTCATACCACTCTTGTGTGAGAGCTCCATAGCTTCCACACAAACTAAGAAGACTAAGAGAACTAACTAGTAAGGCCACACACTAGGAAGAGAGATGTGTTTCCACCCAACCAACCCCTCCAATATATAGCTCCAAGACCAAGGGGGTAAGTCCTTCTCAAGAGGACATGTGTACCTTCGATCACATGGGTCTCTAAGGTGTTCACATGGTTTCCAAGCTTAGGAAATCACATGAAATCACATGGCTTCTAAAAGAAGACTCTCCAAGATGAAGGTTTGAAAAAATGAAGCTAAAAATTCAACATGGCTCTAGTACCACTGTTGTGTGAGAGCTCCATAGCTTCCACACAAACTAAGAAGACTAAGAGAACTAGCTAGCAAGGCCACACACTAGGAAGAGAGATGTGTTTCCACCCAACCAACCCCTCCAATATTTAGCTCCAAGACCAAGGGGGTAATTCCTTCTCAAGAGGACATGTGTACCTTCCATCACATGGGTCCCTAAGGTGTTCACATGGTTTCGAAGCTTAGGGGACATGTTCCTTCTCAAGAGGACATGTGTACCTTCCATCACATGGGTCCCTAAGGTGTTCACATGGTTTCCAAGCTTAGGAAATCACATGAAATCACATGGCTTCTAAAAGAAGACTCTCCAAGCTCTCACGTACAAACCAAGTGGCTAGGAGAAGCTTCCAATCAAGCCTAAGGTACTCAACCTTAGAGAATTAGCCCTAAGGTTCAAGACCCATCTAAAAGGGGTAAATAAACCATAAGTCCCAAGGGTTTCACACCTAGAAACTCAAGGGTTCTACCCTTTAGACCCATGTAATTATACAATAGGGAGCTTTTGGTTTGACGTGCTCTCATGTACATATTCTTTATGATTGGAAGAATACTCTCTTTTACTCTTAGACTATGTACACTCTTGTATTGTGTCTTTGAGAGTGTGACAGAGTGAGGTCTGTGTGTGCCCATGCATGTCTCTCCTTTGTGTGAGTAGATTAGTTGCATAACTTGTGTTTTTCACATGGACAAGGATCCTTGATAGCCCTTCTCTCCATTTTGACATGGGCATGTTGCATAGAGTGGGGCTGATGGCCAATGGCATGGACATGTTGGAGGTTGGGTTGGATGAGAGGAGAGTCTATCTTGAGCCTTCCTTCTTGGTTCCATGCAAGGTGGTGTGGCTCTTGGCAGTACTACTACAACGTTAACATTATTTGGCATTGTTGCCAGGGAGATCTGCCTTTCATCACTTGGAGAGCTCAAGAACATGTGGTAAAGTATTGTGTTGCAATCTTTCTATTCATTTGCATAGTATTGAGTTCTTGCATGGCATTTACCCCCTTCCTTTGGATCATTAGCTCCCCATACCTTGTTTTTAGTAAGTAGTTTTAGTTCACTTTTGTTTGTTGCACAAAAACAACCCCTAACCCCCTTCTCTCTCTATCACATTTACACACCTCTACACACACTCACATGGGCATCACTATGCACCATTGTCATTTCTTCTTTTGAGTGGCTGTCTTGAAAAGGGGGATGGTTAGTCGCCTCTGTGGCCCCTCCCTCTCTTCTTGTTTCAAAGAAAACACCAAAAAATGGGAAACTTCAATGGTTTGGTTAATTAAAACCTTTCACAAATGTTTCCTCTCACACTTGAAAATGTTTAGTGTCCTGTCAGTTACAAGATGTGGTTTAAATTAGCATCTAAACGCCTCAAAATATTTGTTTGGGGGGTGGGATTTCAATTTCCTTCTCCTTTTTAAGAGACTCGAGTCTCTATCGAAAATCGAGTCCTTGACGGGGAGATATCTCTTCCCTCTCTCCTTAGTAACTTTAAGGTGAATTAGGTGGGGTTGTCCTAGCCTCTTTCCCCTTCTTCTTCAATGCATCCTAACAAACTCAAATGGCACTTGAATGCATGGGGAGGAAGGAGTTTCCTCTCCCCTTCTTTTCCCTTTTGTCATATCTCGAGGGTGAGCTCCCTTTGCGAGTTTCCCCATGTGGGTGACATCAGTGATCTTCAGATTGTCACTAAGGGCTTCCACACCTGTTGAGCCTTTTGCTCCTTTCCTCCCCAATGATTCTCAATTGGTGTAGGTCTTCTTAGTGAGGCATTATTTCTACGATGCATCTATGGATTGAAACCTCTAGTTGTACCTCAACCATGGCTCGCTCAACCTTCTTCTCGTTTGTTTGAGCTCTGCCCTGACCTCTACAGGCACATCTTCAAGGCTAACTTCAGTTAAGGCCTTCTGTTATGGAGTTTGGGGGTGGTTCCCTTGACTCTCTATTGTCCATTCATGTTCTGAATCATCGTACAAGTGGGGAGATGGTGGCACTCCTCTGATTTTGTCACAAAATCAAGGATATTGCCGATCAGCTAGGAAGCATTGGAGAAGTGATAGGTGAAGAATAGATTGTAAGGTAAGTCATCAGTGGCAGCAAAGTAGATGACAAGTGGGAAGCCTTTACCGTAGCAATGGATCTATACATGGATATGCATGTATCAGACTCATTGGACAATTGTTTACTCAAGAGGCCAAGCCAACAAAGCTTTATATGGACTCAAACAAGCTCCAAGAGCTTGGAATCACAGACTTGTTACCTTCTTGTAGGATAAAGGATTTCAACCTAGAAACCTTCTTGTAGGATAAAGGATTTCAACCTAGAAAGGCAGATCCCTCACTCTTTATCAAAAAGAGTGATTCTAAAGTTATTCATTTATGTGTCTATGCGGATGACATTATTCTCACAAGAAATGACGTAGATGGAACTAAAAAGATCAAGGAACAGATGAAAGAGGAGTTCAAGATAAGTGACCTTGGGTCACGCACATACTTCCTAGGTTTGGAAGTAGTATATAAAGATCATGGTTTATTCCTTATTCAAAGAAAATATATCAAAGATATGTTGGCTAAAGTCAAGATGCAAGATGCTAAGGTTGCAGGTACTCCAATGAAAGTTAATATTAAACTAAGCTCACATGACGGAGAACTCATAGAGGATATTACAAGTTATCAAAGCCTTTTGGGAAACTTGAACTATGCCACCTTAACTAGGGTGGATATATGTTATGGTGTGAGTCAAGAAACCTCATATGGATGCTGCCAAAACGATACTTAAATACCTCAAAGGGACCATGAATGAAGGATTATATTATCCATATGTATTTGATCTAGGAGTAAAATTATTCTCTGATGCAAATTGGATGGGCTCCAAGGAGGACAGGAGAAGCACTTTAAGATATCTTACCTTTGCAAGGTCTAAACTTATTTCATGGTCATCTAAGAAGCAACCCACAATTGCTCTCTCTTCCACAGAAGTTGAATACAGAGGTCTTGCCATAGCTACTCAAGAAGCTCTACTTCTCTACGTCAATACTCACAAGAAATTCTAAGAGAAACTCAAGAAGAGAAATGGGCAAAAGAAAGTGAAAATCCTCCTCCCATTGAACTTGTGGATGACTTACATGATCAATTCCCACAAGGTATTCCTTTTATTTATGGAGAACAAGAGGATGCCCCCTCAAGTGAATGATTAGACTTCGAGTCTAACTCCCTACAAGAACTGCCTCATTTCACGAGACCATGGGAAGTAAAATCCACCTATATAAGAGCACCCACTATCATGGTAAGAAATGAAGACTGAGTCATACCTAGAAACATGGAAGTAGTAAAAAACACTAAAGTGTAGTGTAACCTCACTTTAGAGGAGCTACTCAAGGTTAAGCAAGAACTATGGAAACATGTAGCCAATCAAGTGCCACAGGTAGCTAAGTCTCATTCCCAAGTAGGGTCACATCGAAGAGTGCCAAAAATACCCTTGGATAAGATAGGAGACATGAGTGAAGGAGAAGGAGGAACCACCTATCTCCCTATCACTCATTAAGGTTACACAATCAAGGCTATTTTTTACTCAGGTGCAAGAGTTGCAATGGCTACCACTTCCCTATGGAAGCATTGGGCCAAGCCAACACCAAGGCCAACAAGAATGAAATTACAAATGGATGATGGTCACATAGAGAGACCTTTAGTATTGCTAGAAGGGATAACTCTCACTACTTGTGGTGTAGAGTTTGAACATACATTTTCCATATGTAACTTTAGCAAAGACCTGGCCTATAAGGTGATTTTGGGAAGACCACTCATGAGACAGTTGAAAGTAGTGCAATATTGAGGAACCAATTCCTTGTATTTGCAACACTTAGGTGTTACAACTAAAGTCAATCTCAAGGGTTACTCTCATAGAGACATGTCACCTATACAGTGGAATCCCATCCATAGAGCCACAAATGACACACGGTCATTGCATTCCATAGGATCACGGTCCTCATGGATGCATGAAGACACTCACTTGTAGATGTGCAAAGTTGTAGCGGAAGGAGAGAAAAGAGAAAATGCCAAAGAGGTAGGTGCAAAGGAAACTCATAGATCAAATTCAGACCCAGCCTATGCACATGTAGTATTTTCGGACAAAGAATTTGAACCTCGTGGTTGGGTAGAACTCCTAGCAACAGTGGGCATAGCCATCAATGAGGAACAATGGACACCACATTGTGACAAAGATGGCTATGACATTTCAGTCTTCACTATAGAACCAATAATGTGTGATTTGATTATTTAAGAATGTGAGCCTATCATGGAAGAAATTGAACAAGCAAGTTACTCAGATCTAGAATCAATTATTATGGATCCTTTTTGTGCATTAGAAGAAGAATACTTGCATCTAGTAGAAGCTCACCCTCAAGGACAAGAAGAGTTTATGAATGATGTGAGGTTAACCACACAGTTAACCACCAAGAACGAATACAAGAAAAGAAAGAAGAGAGAACTCCCATCAAAAGAGGAAGAATCCTTATTTGAGGTCCCTGAAAACTTTAAGAAGTACGAGATTGAAGATCAAAAAGTCATGATCAGAATGCCTAAATGAGAAGCACTCACAGGAGTGGCCTATGATAACAAAGAGACAATGAAAAAAATTGTTGTGTCCATAGAAGAAGGTGAAGAAGGATGCACATACATAGGACATGATTTGATAGAGGATGAGGAGCAAGACCTAATAGCCTTGCTAAGAGAATACAGAGATGTGTTCGCTTGGATTTATAAGGAGCTAAAAGGAATAGACCCTGACATATGCTCACATACAATCCCCATGACCTCAAAAGCCAAACCCTCCAAGCAAAAGCCATACACATATAATGATAGTTATGCTGCCAAGATAAAGGAAGAGATATATCGATTGGTAGAAGCAAGATTTATCTACAAAATTGAGCACGTTGAATGGGTTTCCCCCATTGTGGTGGTTCCTAAAAATAATGGCAAGTTACATGATTGCATTAACTTGAAGAAGGTTAACACAGCCACTATTAGAGATAGTTATGCGCTTCCTATCACTGAGCATCTATTAGAAAGGGTAGAAGGCAAGGAAGTATATAGCTTCTTTGATGGGTTCTCTCGCTACAATCAAGTGGCCATTGCCCCAAAAGATCAGCATAAGATGGCTTTTGCCACCGAGTGGGGCATATTTGCTTTACGAGTTATGCGGTTTGGTCTTGTCAATGTGCCAGATACCTTCCATAGGCACACGTGCAATGTATTAAAAGAGTTCTTGCCTAAAAATTTGGAAGTCTATGTTGATGAACAATGAACTCATTCCAACATAAGAAAAACACATATACCTGAGCTCAGACAAACCTTTGATAAATGTAGAGAATATCAAGTTTGCTTGAACCTAGAAAAGTGTGTTTTTATGGTTGGGCAAGGCAAGATTCTAGGACACATACTATCAAAGAATGGAATCTCCACGGACGAGGATAAAGTTAGAGCTATAGTAGAGCTACCTAGGCCAAATAATGTCAAGGAAGTACAAGTTTTCAAGGGTCATTGCAGATATTATCAACGTTTCAATCATATGTATGCAATCATTGCAAAGCCTCTATATGCCTTTCGACTAAATTTGAGTGGACAGACAAATGCAAAATCTCCTTTAAAGAGCTTACACGACAACTATGTTTAGCACCAATCTTGACTACACCAGATTGGAGCAAGCCATTTCATGTTCATGTGGATGCATCCAATTATGCTATTGGGTGTGTACTTGCACAACCTATTGGTGAAGGTAAGATGGATCTTCCAATAGCTTATGCCAATAGACAATTGAATGGGGTTGAAAAAAATTATACTACTATCGAGAGAGGACGATTAGGCATGGTATAGGCGGTTAAGAAGTTTAGACATTATTTGCTTGCAAATAAGTTTAAATTTTTCACAGACCATCAAGCACTATTATATCTAGTGAACAAACCATGTAATATTGGCCGATTAGTAATATGGTTCCTATTACTAATGGAATATGACTTTGAAGTTGTAGTTAGGAAAGGTAGGACCCACCTTAGGGTGGATCACCTTTCTAGAATAACTTCAAGAGAGTCCCCTAAAGGAGTATCAGATGACCTTCCTAATGCTTACTTGGTCAATCTAGAAGTAGTTCTGACTGGGCTAAAACTATAGTGCATATTCTCACCTTGGGACCTAAACATCTTGTTCTCATAACCAAAGATAAAGAAGTAGTGTGATCTCAAAAATACCACACACTAGCAGGAAGTGTATATAAGCGCACTGATCAAGGCATATTGGCTTGCTGTGTGGATGAAGATGAGCTTACAAAATGGTTGCAAATAGCACATGTAGATGCACTACAACAACATCAATCCCTATAGACTCTGCAAAGATTAGGTGTATATTTTCCAACCATGGAAGTAGATGTCCATAGGATGTGCAAGGAATGCCAAATCTGTGCTATTAGACCACAAGTGGAACATGCCACTCTATATCAAGTGTCTTTAGTGCCAGATTGGACCAAACATTTGGTAGCCTTTTTGAAGACAAAAACATTCCCTTAAGAGATGGCATTGGCTAGTTGAAAGAGCTTAGAGCAAGAAGCACCAGACTACGCACTCATTGGAGATAATTCATACAAGCACAAAAGAGACGGATACCTAAGACCATGTTTCCATGAAAGTGAATATCTCAAGATCTTAGACATTACTCACCAAGGTGTGGTAGGAGGACATTTTGGACCAGACTATGTGATCAAGGCAATCTTGCTTGCAGGTCTTTGGAGGCCAACCCTTCACATGGATGCACATACCTATGTGAAGCGGTGTGATATTTGTCAGCGAACTCAGTATCCGATATGCAAGGATGAGATGCCACTGAAACCCATGATGGGAGGTCGGGAATTCTTTAAGTGGGGAACAAACTTTGTAGGTCCTATTAATCCCCCAGCTAAGAGCTCACATGTTGAATACATTATTGTCGCCATGGACTATCTAACCAAATGGGTAGAAGTGAAGGCCACAAAGAAGAATGATGCACAAACCCATGCTAAGTTCTTATTCGAGAATGTGTTCAATAGATATGGGCTACCAATAGAGTAAGTAATAGAGGTATGAACTTCTTGAATGAAGTCATTGAAAACCTTCTCCAAGAATTCTTGGTGATACATAAGAAGTATGCCCCCTCTCATCCACAAGGTAACAGATAAGCCGAGAGCACAAACAAGATATTGTGTAATGTATTACAAAATTGGTGAATAATAAGCACTCTGATTGGGATAAATAGCTACACCATTTTGTTTGGGCATATCTACTTGCCCATAAAATGGTACTACAAGCCATACCCTTTCATATGGTATTTGTCCAAAATGCAGTACTACCATTAGACTTCTTGATATCGACATTGAAAGTAGGATAAGAGTGTTGGAGTTTGAGGTCTGCAAAAGTATGCGAACAACACAAGGAAGAAGAAGACGAAGCTTGGAGCACAACACACAATACTCGATGTATTACCACTAGAATGAACAAAGTTAAGTGGCCCATTAGGGCTCTAGGCATATATACAAGCCGGGGAAAAAAAACCTCCTAAAGAGGGGAAAAAGTACCCCGATGGTTTTAGTGTGTTCAATATATCACTACCTAAATATATCAACAAATTCCCTCTCGGAATGATGTGGTGAACAAGAAGCTGGCACTCATGTATAAGGAAGTGCCAAGCTATGTGGAATCAATCCACAAAAGGAAGTAAGCCCAAAGCTTTGCAAAAAGCTTCAAATTCTCCCTAGGTAGAGCCTTTGTGAAAAGGTCTGAAACATTCTCCTGTGTGGGCACATATACCAAACTGATCTCCATAGGAGAGAACCTCTCCCTGACATAATGATCATGCACCTCAATGTGCTTAGTGTGAGCATGGAACACCGGGTTCCTCACAACCTCCAATGTGTTGGGATGGATGGATGGATACTCCAAGAGACTGAGTAGGTACTGCTAAACCTGCTTTGTACCAGCCCTCTTTTGCTTCAGAGTTGACTAGACCTCCTTAGCTTTCCAATGACACCATAAAATGGCCCATGTCCTTTGGAAATGATGTGTGCAATGATTGAATCAAAACAGATAACTTTGGAAGTCTCAAACTCAAGAAAACCTTCTTGTTTTGTCTTGACACCTGCTGAGTTTTTTGCTCAGTATGACCAGCACAGTAGGAATTGGAAAAATTCCTTTTAGGGGTATCTAATTAGCTTAGTAAGCTACCTATTCCAAGTGGAATGATGTAAAGTGATAAACTATGCTAAGAGAAATCAATTTAGCAAGTTAAGCTATACCCCCGACTTTTTAGGACTGTAGCAAAAATTGACCAGAGTTCACCTCGATGCAGATTTCTCCAAAATGGCTGAATAGAATGTCTTCAAACTTTGGCAGCATGTAGATTACTTCAATTTGAATCCAACAAGCTTTGAATCATTGAATTGGGTGAAGAATTGACCGAGATATGCCCTTGAGAAGTTGACAAACTTTTGAGTAGACTAACAGAGAATACAGAGATGGACAATGTGAATGTATGTATTAATGAACATTGCTATACAACTCCATTGGCATGAATCTCATTGCCAAATGGTGTAGAGAGGTGTGGGCTAGAGTGTAGACCTCACACACACTCAGAAATCAGTAATGCTAGGCTCGGGAGTGCTCTCTCTTGCCCGCGACTTTTCATATCCATTTTTATAAGAGATGACTAAAAATTTGAATTCAAATTCAAACTTTTGGCTCCCTATGATCAAGCTCCTAAATGCTTGGAAATATTCCCTCAATCACACAACTAATTTTCCACGAATCCTTTTGGTAGGTGATTACAATAGATTCTAAGTCAAGTTGACTTTTACAATGAGGTAAAGTGGTAATTAACCACTAGCATATGTTCCTATGCTTCTTCATGTATGTATAGACTTCAATGCATCCTTTGAGCCAAATGTGTAGGCTTGTAATTTACACCAACAGCTCCCCCTCAAGCCAAACATTCTGGCTTATGTCTTCATCTTCAATCTTCAAGTATATCCTGCAATCCAATCATGGATTTGAACCTGCAAAGTTTGGTTCCATCCAAAGCTTTAGTCAACAAATCTGCACATTGCATGTTGGTTGATACATAGGTAAGTTGAATGTCCTTGCTTATCAATTTCTCTCTCACATAATGGTAATGGACCTCTATGTGTTTGGTCCTAGCATGATAAATAGGATTAGCTGCAAGGTGAAGAGAACTTGTATTATCTCCAAAGATAATTGGTGACCTAGTATATAATCCCAATTCTGTATACAAAAGCTTAATCCGAATTGCTTCTTGTGTAGGATTAGCTAGTCCTCTATACTCTGCCTCTGTGGAAGACAAAGCAACAGTGGGTTGCTTCTTTGAAGACCATGAAATTGGTTTGTCACCTGCAAAAGAGATATATCCAGAAGTGCTCCTCCTATCATCCTTGCATCCTGCCCAATCTACATCTGAATAAATTTTGATATCAATATCTGAAGTGTAAGGGAAATACAAACCATGGTTCTGTGTACCCTTGAGATACTTCAAGATTCTCTTGGCAGCCTCTAAGTGAGGTATCCTTGGCATGTGCATAAATTGACTTAGCACATTAACTCCATATGCAATATCTATCCTTGTTAAGGTAGCATAGTTCAAGCTACCTACCATACTTTGATAACCTGTAATGTCCTTGACTTCATCAGCTTCATGGGCACTTAGCTTTAGGTTTACCTCCATTGGAGTGCTTGCTACTTTAGCATCCTGCAAGTGAAACTTCTTCAACATATCCTATACATACTTTTTCTGAGTGATATATATCCCTGAGTTAGTGTAGACTAATTCAAGTCCCAAAAAATATTTCAATAGACCAAGATCATTGACCTTGAACTCCTTCATCATTTGACTTTTGATATATCTGATTCCATTGATATCATTACCTATAATGATGATGTCATCAACATAAACACAAAGGTATATTACCTCTGAATTACTTCTCTTAATGAACAGAGAAGTATCTGCCTTGCTCATGACAAATCCTTGGTCTTGGAGGTATGTAGTTAACCTGTAATTCCATGCCCTAGGTGCCTGCTTCAATCCATATAAAGCCTTTTTTAATTTGCAAACATATGTTACCTTCTTGGGGTCCTCATAGCCAGGAGGTTGTGACATATATACCTCCTCTGAAATCCATCCATTCAAGCAAGCATTCTTGACATCCAATTGGTACATATTCCAATTTTTTGATGCAGCCACACTTACCAATACTCTGATGGTTGTCATCTTGGCCACATGTGAGAATGTCTCCTCATAGTCAATGCCTTGGGTTTGTGCAAAACCCTTCGCTACCAATCTGGCTTTGTACCTATTAATTGTGCCATCAGAATTTCTTTTAAGTTTGTAGATCCATCTGGATCCTATTACCTTCATTGAGTCCTTCTTTGGTACTAACTCCCATGTGTCACTTTCTTTGAGAGCATCAATCTCCTCATCCATAGCTTCTTTCCATTCTGATTTGGTAATTGCTTCTTCATATGATCCTGGTTCTTCATTTAACAAATCTTTGGCTAGATAAACAGAATGTTTAGTAACAAGAGATGTATCATACCCATATCTGATAGGTTTCTTGCTTTCTCTTTGTGATCTTCTAAATGGTTGAGCTGAAGATTCAGGTATGTCTTCAAGCTTTCATCTTCATTTTGCCTTGGGACTTCCATGCTTTGAATTCTTCAAGGTTGATAGTGTCTTCATCATCTGAACTTGAGGCATTATTCTGAGTAGGTTCCTCCTTTGTAAGGCTTGGAAATTCCTCTTCCAAATCATAGGGTAATTTAACCTTCCTGCATTCATTCTCATACCAAGAATCATTTTCATCAAAGATAACATCTCTGCTTACCATAAATCCCTTATTGATAGGATTATAAAACCTGTAACCTTTTTTATTTAAATCACACCCAATAAAGATGCATTTTTCAGCCTTTGGGTCTAGCTTACCTCTTATCTGAGCAGGAATGTGTACATATGCTACACATCCAAATATTTTGCAATTTTCAAGTGAAGGTCTCTTACCATGCCATGCTTCATAGGGTGTCATGCCATCAAGAGACTTAGATGGTAACCTGTTTATGAGGTAAGTGGCAGTAGAAACACTCGCTGCCCATAGATAGTTAGATAACTTTTTCTCATTAAGCATAGATCTAGCTGTCTCAACAATTAATCTATTTCTTCTCTCAGCTACCCCATTTTGTTCAGGAGAATACCTTGTGGTTATCTCTCTTTTGATGCCTCTGTCCTGCAAGAAGTCTTCAAATTCATTGGAGAAGTACTCACCTCCTCCATCTGATCTTAGCCTCTTCAAATTCCTTCCTGTTTGATTTTCAACTAATGCAAGATATTTTTTAAAGCAATTAAATACCTCATCCTTATGCTTCATGAAGTATAATACAGTCCATCTACTATAATCATCAATGAAAGACACATAGTACCTTGATCCTAAGACTGAGGGGTCTTTGCTTGGTTCCCATACATCTGTGTGTACAAGCTCTAGGTAGTCTTCATGCCTGTATCCTTTCTTTGAGAAGGGTAACCTGTGAGACTTCCCAAATTGACAAGCACCACACTTATAAATCATATGTTGCTTGGATACATTAGGTATCCCAAGCACACATTGATCCTTGCACATTTGTTTCAAGGTTCTTTCTCCTATGTGCCCTAACCTTTTGTGACAAATCTCAAGCTCTAAAAGTGTTTGATCTTTATAACTGTATAGTGCAATACTCTTTGTATCTTCCAACTCAAAAGTGAAAAGTCTACCTGATTTTTCTCCTTTAGCAATCCTCTTGAACCCATGTCTTGGATCCTCCACATATGCTCCATATTGATTAAATCTAACCTGCAAACCTTTCTCCACAATCTGACCAACACTCATCAAATTTTTGGTAATGGTTGGTACATAGAGTACCCTGCTCAACAAATTCTGATTTCCATCACAAGTCTTAACATTTCCAACTTTAACTACAGAATGCTTTGTGTCATCACCTGTTTGGACTTGGTGCTTACCTTTTGGTTCCTCAAGATTAGAGAGTAATGCTACATTGCCAGCCACATGATTTGAACATCCTGAGTCAATGTAGAATAGGTGTTCATCATTTGTACCTGACTTTGAAGTCATGTTCATGATCAGAAGAGAGTCATCCTGCTCCTCTGTGTAGTTGTTGTAATCCTTCCTAGATTTGAATCCTCCTTTGTAGTTGCCATTGTAATTATTGTTGTAGTTGTTGTTGTAATTATTGTTGTAGCCTTGGTGATGGTTGAATCTACCTCTTGACTATGAGTAGCCACCTCTTTGGTATCCTCTTCCTCTCTGATTCTTGTAATTCCTGAAACACTCATCTGTAGTATGATATGATAAACCAAAAATGTTGCATGGTGAGGAGTTATAAGATCTCCCCCTACCTGGCTTACCTCCTCTGCCCCTTCCTCTTGAATATCTACCTCTCCCTGCATAGTTGGCTTGAGAGGTTGATCCTTCATCTTCCACCTTCTTGCTCTTGCCTTTATCTTTAGACTTCTTATCAGTGTATAGGGCAGAAGAGTTATTACCTTTGGATGTGTCTCCATTTTTGTTGAGCTTGCTTCATGAGTAAACAATTGTCCCATGAGAGTTGTAAGATCTGGAGTGTGCATGTCCATGTAGAGATCCATGGCAGTGGTGAAGCTTTCCCATTTTTCATCAGCCTTGATCCCAATGATCACTTGCCTTACAATCTGTTCTTCTTCAACCTCTTCTCCTATGCTTGCTAACTGATCTGCTACATCTTTAATCTTGGTCACAAATTCTGAAACAGCTTGCTTAGGTTGCTTCCTTAGTGTTGTGAATTCAATCCACAACTGATTTTTCCTAGCCCTTGTGTTGGAGGAAAAATATGATGACAAGGTTTCCCAAGTCTCTTGGGATGTCTTACAACTTCTAATATGTGGCAAAAGAAAATCAGATATAGAGTTGAGTAAATAAGACCTTTCCAATGCATCCTTAGCACACCATGTGTTGAGCTTTTCATGTTCTTCCTTGGTTGGTTATCCTCTTGCTTTGAATGAGGGCAATTCCTCATCTCTTGAGATGTAGCCATAGAGACTCCTTCCTTGTAAGTAGGTCTTCATCCTTAGAGACCATGCTTGATAGTTGTTCCTGTCTAATTTATCAATAAATGAAGGAAAACCATCTCCCATTTTACCTTTGTTTGCTCTGATACCACTATTGGGATGGATGGATGGATACTCCAAGAGACTGAGTAGGTACTGCTAAACCTGCTTTGTACCAGCCCTCTTTTGCTTCAGAGTTGATAACTAGACCTCCTTAGCTTTCCAATGACACCATAAAATGTCCTATGTCCTTTGGAAATGATGTGTGCAATGATTGAATCAAAACAGATAACTTTGGAAGTCTCAAACTCAAGAAAACCTTCTATTTTTGTCTTGGCACCTATTGAGTGTTTTGCTCAGTATGAACAGCACAGTAGGAATTGGAAAAATTCCTTTTACGGGTATCTAATTAGCTTAGTAAGCTACCTATTCCAACTGGAATGATGTAAAATGATAAACTATGCTAAGAGAAATCAATTTAGCAAGTTAAGCTATACCCCCGACTTTTTAGGACTGTAGCAAAAATTGACCAGAGTTCACCTCGACGCAGATTTCTCCAAAATGGCTGAATAGAATGTCTTCAAACTTTGAGAGCAATTTCAAGCTGAATCCAACAAGCTTTGAATCACTGAATTTGGTGAAGAATTGGCCGAGATATGCCCTTGAGAAGTTGACAGACTTTTGAGTAGACTAACAGAGAATACAAAGATGGACAATGTGAATGTATGTATTAATGAACATTAGTATACAACTCCATTGGCATGAATCTCATTGCCAAATGGTGTAGAGAGGTGTGGGCTAGAGTAGACCTCACATACACTCAGAAATCAGTAATGCTAGGCTCGGGAGTGCTCTCTCTTGCCCGTGACTTTTCATATCCATTTTTATAAGAGATGACTAAAAATTTGAATTCAAATTCAAACTTTTGGCTCCCTATGATCAAGCTCCTAAATGCTTGGAGATATTCCTTCAATCAAACAACTAATTTTCCACGAATCCTTTTGGTAGGTGATTACAATAGATTCTAAGTCAATTTGACTTTTACAATGAGGTAAAGTGGTAATTAACCACTAGCAATATGCTTCTTCATGTATGTATAGACTTCAATGCATCCTTTGAGCCAAATGTGTAGGCTTGTAATTTACACCAACACAATGTGCTCTAACTGTCAATGAAGATGGTGGTGGCAAAAGACTGACCAACACCCAAATTAGCCATAAGGTGTGTGAGCCACACATACTCAACAATCACTCTGAAAGTTTACCTATACTCAACCTCATAATTGGAAGTGGCCACAGTAGACTACTTCTTTCTCAACCAAGATATACATGAGCTACCAAGCATGAAGCAAAAATCACTGGTGGACACACAGTGTCATAGCAACCAGCCCAATCAGAGCCAAAAAAAAGCATGTAAACCTGGCGGTAGTGATCTCCCCTTGGGATAAAACAATCCAAGTAGCTCGGTACCACTCAAGTAGCAAAAGATGCGATTAACTGCCTGCCAATGCTTGACACCTAGGCAATGCATAAACCTGCTCATCTATGAGACAACAAGCTGAATATCTGGCCAAGTAATGCATAAGTAAATTAAGCATCCAATAGCCTCCTGATAGAGAACAACATCAAATGCATCTCCAGCATCATGAAGACTCAATCATAAGCCTGTCTCCATAGAAGTGGCAATAGGGTTACAGTCTTCAAGGCCACAATGCTACAATAATGTGTCAATATATTTGGTTTGACACAAAGCTATTCTACCATCAACTTGCATATAATGAATGCCCAAATAATGATGTAAATGCCCCAAATTTAACATCTCAAATGAGGCATGCAAATCATCCTTAAAATCAGCAATATGTTTATCATGAGGATCAGTGAGCATCATGTCATCAACATAGACAATAATGATCAGGAGCACATCATTGGCATGCTTAACATATAAGGTTCTCTCATTTGAACTGTTCTCAAAACCATGTGCAATCTGATATGCATGTATCATTTCATACCAAGCACATGGTGCTTGTTTCAAACCATATAATGCCCTTTTCAACCTGCACTTTGTTTTCATGCCCTTTCTACACAAAACCATGGGGCTAAAAACATACACTTCTTCGTGCAAGTCAGCATTCAGAATATAGTTTTAATGTCCAACTGATGTACATTCCAACCATGATGAGCTGCAAGTGCACAGGTGCTATGAACAATATTCATTCGGCAAGTAGGAGCAAAGGTCTGATCAAAATCAATGCCTCTTTCTTGAGCATAACCCTTTGCAACAAGCCTAGCCTTATGAATGTTAACTGTTCCATCACGCTTATGCTTCAGCTTATATACCCACTTAGTGCCAATGGCCTTCTTACCAAGAGGCATGTCACATAAAGATCAAGTACCATTCTTTATTATAGCATCATATTTAGATTGTATAAAAGTCATCAAACTTTTTGAGTTTTGTGCTTCATCAGACAAAACAGACTCATTCTCATCACAGAGACTAGAGGCAGCCATACCATAGAAATCTGATGCAAAAGAGACACTATGAGAGCCAGAACAAGTACAAAATGACAAAGTTGCATCTAATTTTTTTCCAGACAAAGTCTGCACTAGCCATTTTGGCATATGTTTTGCCTCCTCAGTATCATTCTCTCATCAGCAAGTGCATCATGTAAATCTACATCAGAAATGGCATCATCATGTGAAACCTATAAAGGCTGAGAAGTTGCCTCATTCGGACCAGCACTAGAGTATCCACTTGTAAAAAGAGGTAGCAAGGTGTCATACATGTCTTTGGAGCTAACGGATGTCTCCTTAGTACATGAAAGTAATGGCTGAATAGCATCTTCCACAAAGAAAACATCACGGATAACGAGAATGCATTTAAATTCTATGGATGATAGAGTTGATAGCCTTTGCTTTTAGAACTATACTCAACAAAAATACATTTCATTGCTTTATCATCTAGTTCCGTGCATTGTTATTAAGGCACTGATGCATATGCTAGACAACCAAAAACATGCACGTGAGAAATAGATGGCTTGCGACCATGCCAAGCCTCATATGGAGTGATAGACTGCAATGCTTTAGTGCGACACTGTTAAGTACATATGTTTCACACATAAGAGCCTCAAGCCAAAAACTATGTGGTAAAGCCTAACTCTTGACCATAGACCTCGCCATCTCCATGAGTGACCTGCTATCTTGTTCAACAACTCCATTCTCTTGAGGTGTATACGGCACTGTACACTGATGTTTTATCCCACATTCAACCAAAAATGCATTAAAATCAAAAGAATTATATGCCCCCCCCCCTTATCAAAATGAAGGGTGCCCATTTTACATGTTGACAGATTTTTAGCCAAATCAGAAACTATTTGAAGCACATAAACACTTTGGACTTTGCTTTCAATGGATATACCCATGCATGCCTAGAAAAATCATCAATGAAGTTCATGAAGTAAAGATATTTCCCAAAAGATGGTGTCTACATAAGACTACAGACATCACTATGAACAAGCTATAATTTATGGGTAGCTTGAACTGAACCATCTTTTGGAAGGAGGAACACTGCATTTTCCCCAAAATACAGCCTTCACATACATGTTTACTAGATGCCTCACGTTTGAGCAGAGAGGACACCATTTCAAATTTCTATAAGCATAGAAAAATAGCAAAACTTAGATTACTAAAGTGTGCATACCAAAGCTTTGCATCTGACGTAGCCTAAGAATCATGTTTTACACGTTGAATCATTCACATATTTTTTAGTCTATGAGCTTATATAGCCCACAAAATAAAATCCCAAAAGCAATAGTGACATTGTCATTAAAGAGATCATGAATTGTACATCTATCATCAACAAATTTCACAACCAAGCCAATCTTGGCAAAAGTTGAGACTGATAACATAATCTTCTTGATCCCTAGCACAAATAAGGCATCCAAAAATGTAAAATAACTACCATCAGGAGTAGTGAGAATGATCTTACCAACTCCCATGATAGGATAAGAGGAGTTGTTGGTGACAGTATTCCCTATAGGAGCAGGCTCGAGTGAAGTGAAAAAACTGCACTATGAGGTAATATGTTTGGTTGCCCCTCTATCAAAGTACAAACATCTGAGTCTACTACAAACATAAATTGTTCATGATAAGATGGGTCATAACTGCAAATAGTGGAAAATGCCCATTCTTTATTTTGCAAAGATTAGCACACTCTGTTTTGGGTGTAGAGACCTCTACAGCAACCATTTCAGCCTCTTTCTTCCTTGCCTCTTTATAACTAGTTTTGGAGAGCTCTTTATGACATCATCATTTCCTTTATAGTATTTGCAAAACAATTTTTGCTTTTCTATTTTCTTCTCATTTGTGTCATCCTTCTTTGATTGTGTAGAATTAGCAGATTTTTTCTCACTAATAGAAGAGCTCCATTTACCTTTGCCCTTCTAACTAGCTAGGAAAGCTTGATCAATAACACACATAATGGACTTGTTCTGCCTAGACTAATTGGCTTGCAACAAAACATAGACTAACTCCTCAAATCTTAAGGCATTTGGATTGCCTTTCATCATCAAACAAAGAGTAGAAGCAAAACTTTGATATGAATCGGGAAGAACATTCAGAATAGTCTATACAAGTGAACTGTTAGACAAGACTTCATTAGTAGAAATCAATTGTTTCTTCAAATCTTTGATCTTTGTTAGAAAACTATCCGTGGAATTTCTTCATTCATGTGCTCCCTCTCCAACTATTTTTGGATGTAAGCAACACGAGCCCATTCCTTGCATGGTATAAAGTGGTAAGTGTATCCTAAGCATCTTTAGCTATTCTACAAGAGCAAATGTGAGGAATAATGGTGTTTGATAGACAAGGCTATCAATACATATGCTTGAGCATCTATGTCATACCAATGAATTTGCTCTCTAGTATGTGCAACAGGACTCGTAACACAAACAAGAACATGAAGAATATCATCTTCAATGTCATCTACATCACCTTCAACAATTGTGTTTGCAAGTGTAATAAGACTTTTTTCAACACCCTGCACAATATTCCACAATCCTTTTGCAACCAATACATGATGCACCATATAAGCCCATAATGGGTAATTGGTACCATCCAACTTATCCTCAACAACTAACATACAAAATACATCACTGCTTTCAGTCATGGCCACTCACTAAAATACCCTGATGTAGAAAAATGATTGTATCTCAAAAAGTTGAACAAAACTACCCTGTTGAGTTTCGCTAAACCTATCCAAACTTCAAGATGCTTATACTAGCGAACTAAAACCTGTATATATCTTTGGCACAAAAAGATAAAATTGCCTGCACAAGCACTATGATAGTGCATTTAGAGGCCAAAACAAGCTCAGATTGTGATTTCGGCACCACAAAGCAAAGTGGTTTTGAACTCCTAATCACCTTGAGTAGGTCACCAAATTTCATGCAATTTTGAGACTCTAATCGAAGGGGTGCCAATGACGCGCTAGATGAAGCGACGGCCTGCTCTAGTACCAATTGTTGGAGTTTGAGTTCTCTGGAAGCACATGAACAACACAAAGAAGAAGAAGAAGCTTGGAGCACAACACACAATACTAAATGTATTACCATTAGAATGTACAAAGATAAGTGACCGGTTAGGGCTATATGCATATATACAAGCCAAGGGAAAAAACCCCCCTCAAGAGGGGAAAAAGTGCCCCAATGGTCTTAGTGTGTTCACACACATCACTACCTAAATTTATCAATAAATCCCCCCTAGGATTGATGTGGTGAACAAGGAGTTGGCACTTGTGTATAAGGAAGTTTCAAGCTATGTGGAATCAATCCACAAAAGGACGAAAGCCCAAAGCTTTGTAGAAAGCTTGAAACTTCTCCCTAGGCAAAGCATTTTTGAAAAGGTCTACAATGTTCTCTTGTGTGGGAACATATGTCAAACTGATCTCTCGAGTAGAGAACTTCTCCCGGACATAATGATAGTGCACCTCAATGTGCTTAGTGCAAGCATGGAACACCGGGTTCCTTGCAACTACCAATGTGCTCTGACTATTAGTGAAGATGGTGCTGACAGAAGGCTGACCAACACCCAAATCAGCCATAAGGCATCTAAGGGTGAGTTCAGACAGGGCGGTATGCTTTTGCTGACTCACCTTGAGTGAAATTCTCCTTCGTTCATAGAGGGTGGCAGCTCTGGGCTCAAAGCAAAAGAAATTTGTTAATCTATTGGCTGAGTTCTTTTCCTGACCAATCAGAGTGAATTACTAATGCGGTACCTGTTTGTTCCGAGGGGGTAAGGCCGTCCCAGACAATAGTGGACCCGGAACAAGTAGGCTTTCTCATGAGCCAATGATTTTTATCCGAGTGGCAGCACAAACTGTGCCGCCACTCTGTGTGAACCGAGTCTAAGCCACACACACTCAATAATCACTGTGAACAGTGCCCTATACTTAGCCTCATAACTGGAAGTGGCCACAGTAGGCTGCTTCTTGCTCAACCAAGATATACATGAGCCACCAAGCATGAAGCAAAAACCATTGATGGAAAGAGTGCAAGAACAACAATTGCTTTCTATAGAGATCTATAGAGTACTCATGGCCTAGCTGTTGGAAGAGGCTAGTGTAGATTCTCACTTCATTGAGACTCTACAGCTCCTCTCCCAAACTTGTGGTGTTGTGGAAACTATACGATACACTTTATACACTCCTTATGTCCAATACGACCCACTCAAGATACAAATACAACCAAGATCAAGAAAGAACATTCAAATTCCCATCACTACTATGGAGGCAACTACTATGGAAATTGAACCAATTGAGACAACTTTCCAATCAACTGCCACTACCATGCCTAGTCCATCGAGGCAACTACTCGTAACTTCTAGTCATGAAAAGACTATTGTCCATGAAGATAAAATAGAGCCACTCCCTCCAACACCTCCACCATCACCCCCTCACAGAGGGATTGTAAATGTCCTTCCTTCTGCTGATACCCAAAAGCCAATGTTCATCTTCCATAGCCCCACTTTAGTTCAACCCTATTTTCTTCTTTCAACAACCCTTGTATCATACTTCCACTATTATGCTAGAATCCCTCATTGATCCTACCTTGGGACATCGTGCCTCAACAACCACAGTCATAGGCCACCCAGACATCATATCTACTTTTCTAGGTTTCCAATTTCTAAAGCTTCATCCATGGTAGTTCCACCTCCATCCTCCCAAATTCCCACCTCTGTCCCACCAATCCTCCAACCCCTACATGACATTTTCTCTAAATTGTTCCCACCCCTCACCTAGACCTCCTTGTCCATCCTATTCTCAACACCCACATCACCATTATTCACCATGACCACATACACCCCACCCACCATTCCTCTATACATGGTAGACACCACATACACTTCCATGTTTGATAGCATGGACATTTCACCATCCAAAGCACCTCCTCCTCCACCCATGATTCCCCTATCCCCCATTCCCCTTCCACCAACTTCACCTACACACACCTCTCTATTAGACACAACATTCACACTCGCCATTCCCTTTCTCTTGCATTGACCAATCTATAAATTGCATTTTCATCTGTAGATATTGCATTTAATACTATGATTGAGTGTATGATGCAACTTCAGACAGGATACCAGCAACTAGAGGCACACAATAGGACATTACAGAATTGCTCTGCAAAATTACAACAATGAATAAGAACACTTGAGGAAGACAATGAAAGTCTACAAACGTAGTTTCATACATTATAGGAAGCCCATAGCACATTAGAGGTGAAGTTTCAGGACATAGATGCAGAAGCCATGCAACAAGTCGAAGGTCATCTATGAACATAGATGGAATGCAACTTTAAACTCTAGTGCAACATGGCACTACTAAGAAGGCATCTCGTAGCGGCTCAAGAGGAGAATAGATGTTTCCAGCTCCAAAATCAAGAGAAATTAGAAGCAACCATAGAGAGCACACTAGGGGCGCCCATAACTCCATCAAAGTTTCAAGTTGTGCACCGTGAGAACATCAAAATTATCTTGGAAGATTATGCCGACTTGTTGGAGGCCCATGATAAATTATCAAAGGAATTGGATCAACCCCATCAGCAAAGAACGTTTGACACTACAGTTGCCCTAACTATCACGACATCAACCTGTCCTGTTGATACTGACTCAACATTGCTAATAGAACTACAAAAACAGGTTACAAAATTGCAAACTCGACTTATGAAAGTCCACCATCCCCACCTGAAGCCCCAGTGAAAGAAGAAAAATCTCCATTCCACTGGAGCAAACATTTGAAGATGACTACGAAGCACAACCCATGCCTACAATATGGATAACAGAAGAATCGTAAGATACATTTGAAGCTCCATGACCCCTATGGTTAAAGAAAGTAGAAGACATTGGGGGCACCCATAAAGATTGCATAGTGGTGCAAAATCAAGCTATGCAGGTCATAGAAGAAATGGTGATGCAATCCAACTACTTCCACTACAAGGAATACGGGCGCATAGCGACGGTTAAGGCGACACAATTTCATCGCTATAAAATTGCAAAATGCATCACAATGAGCGTCGAGCATGGACCGTCGATTAACGATGAGCCGAACGACATTTTTTTTTACGTGTGGCATGACAGGGTGTGCGACGCTCGCATAGAGCGTCGCTTATGCGATGGTCTAAATAAGTGTCACATAAGCGACACTTTTTGCATCACATAAGCAGCGCTAAAAAATGTTGCTTATGTGACGTCAATTTCAGTGGTTCTTACGATGCGTTACCATCACTTACATGATGGTCTATTGACGGAAAAAAATTAAAATGTTGGAGTCTCTTTGATCGGCATTTTCATGCATCTGATCAAAGATCTCTCCAATGTTCGCAATTGCACTGCGCTTACGAGCTGAAACAAGTATATGAAAAATTGTTGTTTTGCCTAAGCTCTATCTTATTGTCCCTCTCTGTCTCTATTTCTCTCTTCCTACGTCTTTCTCTCTTTGAGTTCTCTCTCTCTCTCTCTCTCTTTCTCTCTCTCTCTCTCTCTCTCTCTCTCTCTCTCTCTCTCTCTTTATTGCTGGTTATTCAAGAAGCTAACCAAGCAAAAAGTATGGCTAACTATTGTAAGTACAATTTCTATTCTTTGTATATCATTTGAATTGTGTTATTTTCATTACATAGCATACTCACAGTTATTGATATGCATATATACACTTATACATGATGAAGATGCACGTTCATACATATACACATGCACATACACACATATATATACACACAGATACATGTGCACATACACTTAGACATACACACACATACACATGCATATGCACAAACATTTCTACAACCACATAAAAAGACTTACATGCATGCATTATTGCATATATATACACACATTAACATATACTTAAATACATGTATATGCACATCCACATGCATGCACATGGATGCAAATGGAAATGCATCCACATACACATGCATGTTTCATACACGCACATATATATGCACATACGCACACACACATATACACATGCACATACATACATATACACATATACATGCACATACACACATATACATGCACATACACACATATACACATAGAGTTACACATATACATGCACATACATATACACACACATACACATGCACATGCACATACTCATATACACACATATACACTTACACATGCACATGCACATGCACATGCACATACATATATATACACACACATACACATGCACATACATACATACATACATATACACACACATACATATACACTTACGTACACACATATGAATGAATTATATGCTTAATATAAACAATAATAACAACCAATAGAACAAAACTCTTCATTACTTAATACCATACACACAATTCAAAACATAACTGAAATGAAATAAATATATATATATATATATATATATATATATATATATATATATATATATATATATATATATATATATATATATATATATATATATATATATATATATATATCAATGTAAATACATATAATACAATGTCATAATCAAGAATCCTAATCATCATCATCATCAACAGCATCATGATCATCATGATCATCCTCATCCTCATCATCATGATCACCCTGTGATGATTGAGATCGTCCCTTGTGTGTCTGTCTCTCCACCTCATCCATATCTTCCTCTCCATAATACTCATGTATTACATATAACAAACATAAATAAGTAAAACAATTAAACCATTCATAAAAGTAAAATAATTATAGAAAATTTAATAATACTCACAAAGGCATCCGGATGATCTCACATATACTCGCTCAAATGCTGATATCCAAAATGTGTAGCATACTCGATCTTATGTTTCGTAGGATATCGGCCATAATCCTTTCGCTGCATTGAAACAAATAAAAAAGATTAGTTTCTTGCATTTTAACTAAAATAAAAAATATACTCACAATAACACATATACTTACAAATGTAGCGACAAAACCATGATGGCCCATTTGGCTTTAGGTGTGATGTGTGGCCCGACTCAGCTCTCTTCTTTTCAGTAGCCTATTTATTTAAGAAAAAAATACATAAATTTAATGTAAAAAATTACTAAAATATATGAAAATTATAAATATAAACTATTAATTTGTATACCTTCTGCTGAGGAAATGACTCTTGAAGATGTAGCTGTCTATGAAAAAGCCGCCACGTCTCAGGTGGTATGTGAGGTCGCCTCTTATTTTTTTCCACCATACAGTATCTCTTGTTAATTTAATCTCAAACAGAAAAAAAAATCAGAATACATACACATATATACACACACATACACATGCACATACCCACATACACATATACATGCAAACATATACGCATACATATATGCATACATATACACATATACATACATATAACATAAACACACACATATATATCCACATATATACGTACACACACATGCATGCATATACACTCGTTCATACAAAATACATGCATTTATCCCACAATAATGTGTATTTGTGTATATGTGAATATGTGTGTATGTGTAAATGTGTATATGTGAATATGTGTGTATGTGTAAATATGTATATGTGAATTTTTTGTGTATGTAAATAATTAGATTATTAATATCAAATACCATTATTTGTAGATTCTGATCAATCAAATGGAACTCCACCACCATCTCCTCATCGTGCAACGACTATATATTGTAAGTATATCAAACATTTAATTTTAAATATATTTTATGGATACATAACTTATATATTTTTTTGTTTCTTATTATAATCAGATTCTGATCAATCAGAGGATACTCCACCACCTCCTACCCATGCAATGACTTCACATGTGTCCTCCGATAGGAATTATGATGCATTTTACTATCAAGAGCATATTATATGTTGGTGTAACTCTTGTTATGGCACGTATAGAAGACCACGATTGGAATGTATTGAACATGAGGAAGAGTATGGTACTTTTGACCATGCACCATCACCTGGTCAACATGATAATGCTTGGGTATGTATTTTTCATATAAATTAATGTCATTCTTTTATTTAAAAACCATATACAAAATCAAATTACTGTTGATATACATGAATACTTGCTCGATGATGATGATGATGATAATTTTTCTAATAATGTTAATATACCTTGTACACGTCATGGATTTGTTGTTCATCAATTATAAGCAGAGGTTTCTAGAAATCCTCTACCTCCTAGTTTAGAGACTGAAATAGCTAGAGATTATTCATTGCCAGCTCGTGATCGTTCTCTAGTACAAACATATGATAGAAGAAGATATGGAGGAGGGAATAGAGGACCACTTCCTTTAGATGGAGAGGATTTCAACTTTTGGGGTAATCACTCTATGATTGCTCCATCCACTATTACTAATGCTGGTCATGGTCTCTTTATTGTAGAGGATTTGTATGTGCCTCCGAACTCGGAAGTCACTCTTATGTCATTTTATGGTCCTCTATATGGATGGGGAGATTGGCATCGACTTTCACGTTATGTTCAAAGCACGAATACTTATGGAATATGCTTGAAACCAGCATCCCTTACAAGTAGAAGAATTTTACATGCAAAAAATGAAAGATTATATATTGATGGAAGACCTTACACACATGGAAATATAGCAGGTTTAATAAATAGTAGTCGAGGGTTACATAATAGTTCAAGGACTAATTGCACATTTGAGGAGCATGAAAATAGTCATGAATCACCATACATGAGTAGAGATCTATCAAGATACATAGTTGTCAATGATATTACTACATTACATGCTGGCGGTGAACTATTGGTGAATTATGGATGGCGTAGACCTCCAAGAGCACCTTTTAGCTAGATAAAATTTTTCTATCCATATTTAATAACTTATATATTTAATTTTATGTTTAAAGTTTACTTTTTATTCATTTATGGAATACTAATGAATTTTATTTATATGTCTAGATTCCAATGTATGATGTTGATGATATTCCTCCACACCATTCACAATTGCCAGTAAGACCTCATTTATCAAAAGGTTCTATGAGGAGGATACGCAAAAGGATCGTGTAGAATATGCAAGGTTGAAAGATCTATATTCAAAAGAAGATAAAGTACAAGATTTGTGCGACAATGATGAAGATGATGGCATGGCATATTTTATTGAGGATTGGTATCAAAATGATAGTGAGATCATTGATATTTCTAAAAATGAGAAATATCTTCGAGAGGAATGTCTAAAGCATGTATATGAAGGAAGTCGTTTGACACGACTAAGTGCGAGCTTACTTATTCTCAATCTTCAAAATGGTTTTGGATGGAGTAATGTATCTGTTTCGACACTATTAAGGTATAATTTTCAATTTTCTATATATATATATATATATATATATATATATATATATATATATATATATATATATATATATATATATAAATACATGCATATATAAACATACACATAATATACATGAATGTATATACACATATAAACGTACACACACATATACACACATACACATGTTATGAGAGTAAGGTCAAATTATACATACCTCTATTAAATGAAGATGTTTTGTCCATCTAGCTTTTAGGATTTTCCACCCAACCTTTAGAATCTTCTTGACACATATGTTTCTCCTATTTTAGTCGACCTAATACTAGTGCTGCTAACTCTTTTGAATACAAATATTAAGTATCAGTTAGCTATGCAGGTATTAAGTCATATGTAAAATGGGAGGAGCAAATTTATATTGAAGATTTTGAAGGATGGAAAAATACTTTTAAAGGATGGGCAGACAAAAAGTGTCCATTCAATGCAGGGTTTTACTCTTACTTTAGATAAGGTAAGAACAAGAACTTGCATTGAATGGACACTTTTTGTCTACTCATCTTTTAAAACTATTAATGCATCTTTCAAAATATTCGCAATAAATTTGATCCTCCCATTTTACATATGACTTAATACCTTCATAGGTAGCTGATACTTAATATTTGTAAACAGCTTAGCAAGACAGGTAATAGATTGACTATAAAATGGGAAACCGCTAGATGATTCAATGGTCTAGATATGAAAATCTGCAAACCACAATATACAAAAAAACAATTAAAAACATATACACACATACACATGTTATGAGAGTAAGGTCAAATTATACATACCTATATCGAATGAAGATGTTTTGTCCATCTAGCCTTTAGAATTATTCACCCAACCTTTAGAATCTTCTTGACACATATGTTTCTCCTATTTTAGTTGACCTAATACCTGTGTTGCTAACTCTTTTGCATACAAATATTAAGTATCAGTTAGCTATGCAGGTATTAAGTCATTAGTAAAATGGGAGAACCAAATTTAACTTAAAGATTTTGAAGGATGGAAAAATAATTTTAAAGGATGGGCAGAAAAAAACTATTCATTCAATGCAGGTGTTTATTCTTACTTTACCTAAGGTATGAACAAGAAATTGCATTGAATGAACACTTTTTGTCCACCCAACCTTTAAAACTATTAATGCATCTTTCAAAATAGTTGCGATAAATTTGATCCTCCCATTTTACTGATGACTTAATACCTTCATAGGTAACTAATACTTAATATTTGTAAACAACTTAGCAAGACAGGTAATAGATTGACTATAAAATGGGAAATCGCCAGACGATTCAATGGTCTAGATATGAAAATCTGCAAACCATAATATACAAAAAACAATTAAAAACGAAATCAAATATACACAGGTACACATGCATACATACGTATACATACATATATACATATTCATACATACACATACATTCATATACATTCATACATACATACACATGTGTACACACATACATACACATATATGCATACATATATGCATACGTATATATACATACATATACACCTATAAAACACATATACATACATATATACATATACACATACACATATGTTTACGCATGCACATGCATATACACATCCACATACACATACACATAATCATACACATATATAAAATTATATGCATATATATATGTATATTTATTTATTTACTACTTTTTTTAATATATCTTTTTTTGATGAACTTACAGGTTATTATCTGAAAAGTTTTTACCAAGTCAAAATATTCTTCCTACCTCACATGATGAAATGAAGAAGATAATCAACAATCTTGGTATAGATTATCAATGTATACATGCATGTCCTAACGATTGTATTTTATATAGAGGTGAATATGCAGACTCTTTGACATGTCCCAAATGTCAATCTCCTTGATATAAGGGCAAAGAAGGTAAAATCCCAAAAAAGGTATTGAGATATTTCCATTGGCTCCACGGATTAGACATATGTTTCAAAGACCCGAATTATCAAAGCTTTTGACATGGGGACATGATCATAAAAGTATTGATGGAATAATCATAATTCCTCATGATAGTGTTGCTTTTCAGCATATTGATTCTACATGGCCTGAATTTGCACAAAATCCACAGAATCTAAAGTTAGGAGTTGCATTAGATGGGTTCAATCCATTCTCCATGAAATAGTAAATTATCAACACGACCAGTGGTACTCATAAACTACAATCTTCCACCATATCTTAGCATTAAAAAGGAACATTTAATGCTTTCACTTTTAATCCCAAGCAAAAGACAAGTTAAAGATATGAATATATATCTTGCTCCTCTCATTGACGATCTCCAAGAGTTATGGAGAGGTATTAATGTCACTGATGTGTCAAAAAGCATCAATGAAAGACATCTTACGGTTCATGGTATTGTGGCTTGGACTATTCACGTTTTTCTAAGATATGGTGTTTATTCAGGTATTGATGTAATTTTTTTATTCAATATGCATATAAATAAATATAATTTAATCTAATTATAGTTTTATCATTTTCATGATGCAAGAATATCTACTAAGGGTTATAAAGCTTGTCCATATTGTGGTGATTGGTTGAGATCAATCTATAGTAAGAATCTCAACAAGAATATTTATCTTCGACATCGACGATTCTTGCCTGATGATCATCCATTAAGATCTAAAAGAGAAGCGATACATTTTAATGGAAAGCTTGAAACAAGTCAGTGTCCAAAACCTATGATGTCTATGGATTGGTATAAAAAATGGACAGACGGACCTCTGATAGATCCAGAATCAGAAATCTTCAGTGATGATGAAGATAATGAGTATGTGAAGAGAGGTAAAGGAAAATTGGCACTTGCAAAGAACATATCAATATGGTATTCTTTGGAGTATTGGAAAGAGTTAAAAGTATGTCATCTTCTTGATCCTTTGCATATATTCAAGAATATTGTTTATTCACTATGGCAGCATCTTCTTGGACTAAAAGATACCATAGCATCAAGGAATGATTTGAAAGATCAAACATCAAAACCAAAGTTATGGCCAATTTTTTATAGACATCGAAGGAAATGACTTATGCGCCTGCTCCTTGGGTACTTACAACAAAAGAGATACAGACTATCAACAATAGAATTCAATCGATTAAGACTCCTACAGGATATGGAGCATCTTTTCGAAACATGTTTACTATGGATGATAAGAGCTTATTTGGGTTAAAGACCCATGACTCGCATAACTTTTTGAAACATATTTTACCTTTGGTTATCGATGGGTGTACAACAAAAGGAGTAAGACATGTGATCTATCGTCTTGGATCTCTTATAAGGTAATCATGATACTTTTATATCTAATATGTATAAATATTGGATATCTTTTATTTTTGAATTAACTTCTTTATAATGACATCCAAAGAGATTGAAAAAACTCGATCCCACAAAAAAAATGTGAATGCAAAGAGCTACTATGTTTGATGGAGAAAGGACTTCCTACTTCATTTTTTGATATTCAGGTTCATTTATTAGTCCATCTTGTAGATGAAATAGAGATTGCAGGTGTTGTCAACACTCGATGGATGTTTTGGGCTGAGCGATTTATGGGAATATTAAAAGGTTATGTGCGACAAAGAGCGAAACCAAAAGGATCCATGGCAAAGGGTTGGATGCTTGAAGAGTGCATGTATTATGTTAGTGAGTACCTTGAAAGAGTTCATGAAGAATCTCCACATGCATGGACCAATGAGTCTTCTTCAAAAATAATAGATGAGGTATTATCAGGTAAGGGAGTTCCATTTTTATTTACATTTCAAGAAAAAAATGATGTTTCTCCTTTTGTAGCATATAATAGCGAATGCATGCAAGCATTCCTTAGTGAGTACGAACAGGAACTTCAAAATCTCCAAAGTAAAAGGCAAAGAAACAAAAGATATAGACGTAATCTCGATAATAATGAGATTACAGATATATCTTCTTTCACGGATTGGCTATATAGTCGTTTGCAATGCACCAACGCAAATAACGAAGAAATCTCAGATGAGCAGAGAGAGTTAATGATAGGTTGTGAACAAAAGGTAATTTTATTTTAATAATATTTTATTTTTTTCATATATGTATATTAGTTTCTATTTACTAATTTAGTTTCTTTTGCAAGCTCGAATGTTCACTAATATGTGGGTTTTGGATAGCATATTAGAATCAAAGCCATTGATTCTTTACATAAAACAGAGGTTTCTAGTATTATTGCTTCTTTCAAACAACTATCACGTGCTAGCTCAAAAGACATGAACCTTATAGATGGCAAACTTGGTTACGTAGGAACTATTGTTGGTATCTATGAAATTTCATTTCATACATTCAAACAGGTAGAAAAAAGCTTATATTTTTTATGATAGAGTTAGTTATTTTTTTAAGCACCTAATAATGGGGTTTTTTTTTATATTTTGATAGGTTATTTTCAAGGTTGACTGGTTTCGAGCCGAGTATAAAGGTAGTAATTCCACATTAAGAAAGGAATTATCTAGGTTTTGGGCAATTGATTCTTCCAAGGTAATGTGATCTTCTAAAGAATCATATATTCTTCCTAGGCATATTGAACAAGCATTTTTTTATAAAAACCCAGATGCTCACCCTTGGTGGCAAGTCATTCATGTTCAACCTAGAGGTAGGTCATTGTTTGAGCAGTTTATTGTTGGAGAGATCGAAGAAAGTCCTCTTGATGTTTCAGCATCAGATATTGATACATCAACATCTGAAAGAGAAATTAGAATCATTATATATGATAATGATACTAATCCTTTTGATGAAGAGAATAATACTCTACATGCTGATTCTACTGATGAGGAAGAGGAATTACCAAAAATCAATATTAATCCATCAATAGATGATGTGACTCATGAGAACACATATTTAACAATAGAAGAAATAAATGAAATCAATAAGGATAATCAAGATGAGACTATATTGATGTCTTACCAAAATGATGACAATAATGAAAACATATGATCATATTAGATAGTAAATTCTCTAGTTATCGATCAATAACTTGAAGCTTCTAAATGGATATCAGATAATAGATTCATTATTCAACTTGAATAACGATGAATCCTACTAGAGAGATGTTTTCATGTTCTTTTAAGTTAGAACATGAGGCTTGGGGGTATGAATAATTATTTTATATATAACTTTATCTTCGAGGAGCAAATTTTTATCATGTATGTATGCATATGTGTGTGTATTCATATGTATTATATGTATACATATGTTAGTATGCGTATGTGTGTGCATGTGTGTGATATATGTATACATGTGTTAGTATGCATGTGTATATATGCATATGCATTTTTGTAAAATATTCATGTATTCATGTAATATATGCAAGTGTTTATAATTGTGTATGCATGTATAAGTATACATTTGTGCATGTAGGCATGTATATGTGATGTGTACATGTATATATGTATATGTGTCTATGTGTAAATGTGTACATGTAAATATGTATGCATGTATATATATATTTATGTGTGCATTTTGGCATGTATGTGTGATACATAATATATCTACTCCATTTTATATTTATGTATGTGTATCTACATGATGTGTATATCTCTTTATATATATATTATGATCCTCGTTGATTCGAGTAGCTATATATAGAGGCATAAGGTTGGGAGGAGAGACATCTCTCTAGTAGGACATCGGAGGAATAGATGCAACATGTACATATACTTCAATCATATGGCTAAAAGCTTGAATTAGAGTTTTAAATTAGGGTTTTTAAAACCCTAATATCAAAATTAGTGTTTTCAAATTAAGATTTTTGAAATAGGATTTATTTATTTATTTATTTGCATATAGATATCTAAGGATATATATATATATATATATATATATATATATATATATATATATATATATATATATATATATATATATATATATATATATATATATATATATATATATATATATATATATATATATATATATATATGTATGTATATATATACATACAGACACACACACACATATATATATGTATATATATATATATACATATAGATATATCAGTGTGCATGCATATGTGTATGTATGTGTTTCTATATATGCGTATGCATGTGTTGTGTGTGTGTGTGTGTGTATGCATGTGTATATGTATATATGCATGTAAATATGATTATATGAGTCTATGTGTGTGTACATATGATTATGCATGTGTATGTGTATGTGAGTATGTGTATGTGTATGTGAGTATGTGTATGTGTCTATGTGTATGTGTCTATGTGTATTCATTATATGTGTGTAACTGCATGCATGTGTATGTGTGTCTAAAAATGTGCATGTATGTGTGTGTATGTATAAATGTGCATGTATGTGTATATGTGTGTAAATGTGCATGTATGATGTATATGTGTGTGTATGCGTGTATTGGTACCTCTAGTCTCACTCTTTTCTCTCTCTCTCTCTCATATACATACATACATACATGCATAAACAGTCATACTCATATCCACATATATATACATAAAAGAAATGTGCACCGTGCATTATCATGATGATGAGCCATAAGTGTCCGCATCTCTTTTAGACACCACTTTGCGAACATCCTGACCCAAACTCTGTTTCAAGTGAACTAAGTACGTATTTTTTATCCCTCTCATCATGCTCACTACAAAAATTAAAAAAAATCATGTAAATAAAACATAAGATATTTATTTCAATTTATATTTAAAATTTATACTTACTTCCATGGTAAGTGGACAAGGAGCAGGTAAGAGTCGCATAGTGCTCGCATTCTTCTCTTGAACTACAATCCATTCCCTATGTACACAATGTTCCCCTCTTGCTCTATATCGCACTCTAGCCCTAAGGTGCCTATGCATGTGCTCATAGGCAACTCTGCTCTGCTATCATGATCTGGAGTTGGTATAGGTGTCCTGAAAATAGATAGATAAAAATAAATAAAAATATGTGTTATAATATCATTAAAAAGTTTATGAAAAAAAAACATACCTATGAGCAGATAGATGTCTTCCTGCATGTGGAGCCGCAGAAGAGCCCTCCTCTGATCGTTGGGTAAGCATCTGGATCGTATGATCCAGCTCATCATCAGGCATCTAAGAGTACTCATGCATGATGACCCCTAGAGTATCAGAGAGAACTTTTGCTCTCATAAGACTTTTTATGAGAGTCACTTTCACCTTTCTCTCTCTACTAGGATCCATAATACCTAACATATAAAACAACATGGGTTAGAAATCAATATATATGTGTGTACATATGTATGTGCGTATATGTGTATGGTGTATATGTGAGTGTGTGTATGCATGTAAACATGTATGTATGCATATGCATGTGCATTATGTATCAATATGTATGCATGTGTGTGTATGTGTGTGTGTATGCATGTAAGTATGTATGTATGCATATGCATTATGTATGCATGCATGTGTATGTGTGTGTATGTGTCTTTATGTGTGTGTATGCATATATATGTGTGTATGTCTCTATGTGTCTGTCTATGCATATATATGTGTGTATGTGTGTGTGTCTATGTGTGTGTATATGTGTGTATATCCGTGTGTATCTGTATATATGTGTTTATGCATTTGTATGTATGTGTGTAAATGTGTGTGGATGTGTGTATGGGGTTTGTGTAAGTGTGTATGTGTGTGTGTGTGTGTGTGTGTGTGTGTGTGTATATATATATATATATATATATATATATATATATATATATATATATATATATATATATATATATATATATATATATATATATATATATATATATATATATATATATATATATATGTGTGTGTGTGTGTGTGTGTGTGTGTGTGTGTGTGCATGTGTGTGTGTGTGTATGCATGTGTACGTGTGTGTAAGTCTATGTGTGTCTATGTGTGTATGTGTTTGTTTATATGTGTGTGTGTAAGTTTATATGTGTGTATGTGTGTGTGTCTATGTGTGTAAGGTGTGTGTGTGTTGTGTGTGTGTCTATGAGTGTGTATGTGTTTATGGGTGTGTATGTGTCTATGTGTGTGTATGTGTCTATGTGTGTATGTGTATGCATGTATGTATGCATATGTGTGTGTATGCATTATGTATGTGTATGCATGCATGTGCATTATGTATGCCTATGTGTGTGTATGCATGTAAGTATGTATGTATGCATATGCACATGCATTATGTATGCATATGTATGCATGTATGTGTATGTGTGTGTATGTCTCTCTCTATGTGTGTGTGTGTATGCATATATATGTGTATGTGTGTATGTGTGTATGTGTGTGTGTATGTGTGTGTGTATGTATGTGTATGTGTGTATGTGTCTAGGTGTGTATGTGTGTGTGTGTATATGTGTGTGTGTGTGTATGTGTGTGTATCTATGTGTATGTGTGTCTGTCTATGAGTGTGTATGTGTTTATGTGTGTGTATGTGTCTATGTGTCTGTATGTGTCTATGTGTGTATGTGTATGCATGTATGTATGCATATGTGTGTGTATGTGTGTGTATGCATTATGTATGCATATGTGTGTGTATGCATTATGTATGTGTATGTATGCATGTGCATTATGTATGCATGTGCATTATGTATGCATGTGCATTATGTATGCATGTGCATTATGTATGCATGTGCATTATGTATGCATGTGCATTATGTATGCATGTGCATTATGTATGCATGTGCATTATGTATGCATGTGCATTATGTATGCATGTGCATTATGTATGCATGTGCATTATGTATGCATGTGCATTATGTATGCATGTGCATTATGTATGCATGTGCATTATGTATGCATGTGCATTATGTATGCATGTGCATTATGTATGCATATGTGTGTGTATGCATGTAGTATGTATGTATGCATATGCATATGTATGCATATGCATATGTATGCATATGCATATGTATGCATATGCATATGTATGCATATGCATATGTATGCATGTATGTGTATGTGTGTGCATGTCTCTCTATGTGTGTGTATGTGTGTATGCATGTGTATGTGTGTATGCATGTGTATGTGTGTATGTGTGTGTATGCATCATTATGTGTGTATGTGTCTATGTGTATGTGTGTGTGTATATGTGTGTGTATGTGTGTGTGTGTGTCTATGTGTATGTGTCTGTGTCTATGAGTGTGTATGTGTTTATGTGTGTGTATGTGTCTGTGTATGTATGTGTCTATGTCTATATGTGTATGCATGTATATATGCATATGTGTGTGTATGTGTGTGTATGCATTATGTATGCATTATGTATGCATATGTGTGTGTATGCATTATGTATGTGTATGTATGCATGTGCATTATGTATGCATGTGCATTATGTATGCATATGTGTGTGTATGCATATATGTGTGTGCATGTATGTGTGTGTTCGCGTATGCATGTATATGTGTGTGTATGCATCATAATGTGTGTATGTGTGTATATGTGTGTATATGTGTGTGTGTATATGTGTGTGTGTGTATATGTGTGTGTATGTGTGTGTGTCTTTGTATATGTGTGTATGTCTATGTGTGTATATGTGTGTGTGTATGCATATGTATGTGTGTGTATGTGTGTGTGTGCGTGCATACCTGGCTTCAATGATAGATATCTTGCTCTCTCTTTCTCTCTCTCTCTCTCTCTCTCTCTCTCTCTCTCTCTCTCTCTCTCTCTCTCTCTCTCTCTCTCTCTCTCTCTCTCTCTCTCTCTCTCTCTCTCTCTCTCGTGCGTCCAAATCCTTGCACAAATTTGCCGGGAGAAATTGAATTTTTTTTTGACATTCGAGAGCGTCGCTTATGCGATGATCTGGAACACAGGAGGTCACTTATGGGATGCTAAAATGTCGCAGTCTGCCAACATCGCAAATAGCATCGCTACTTAGTGATGCTATTTGCGATGCATACTTTTAGTAGCGCTTATGCGACGACCGCTCGTAAAAAGAAACCCAAAAAGAGGACCATCGCTTATGCGACGCTAACGTCACGTAAGCGACCAATCCCGTTTGTTTTCAATTCGGGGGCGTCACTAGGCCCCCTATTTCTTGTAGTGTTCCAAGACTTGGCACCTAGGAGACTCATCGGGACATCTGAACTCTAGTACATGCCATATTTTGTAAATTTTGGTTGATTATAATGCAAAAAATAAGATAATCACGAGGAAGACACCCACATTCATGGCACAATTTTAGCCATAGGACTTACCACTGGTAGTGCAGAAAGCTAATATTTATCAACCGACCTAGTGGAAAACCCTACTGGAAACTTAACTAGAAATGTTGTGCACTTGGAATAATGCACCATTACATCTTCTTTACAATCCATGCTTTGGACCAATTCCAAGGAGCAGGTCATGGAAAGCATTTAACATCAAAGATGGTGCACAAAAATGAAAATTTGTTGAATTCACTTATGGACTCCTTAGTGTGAAAAGATGCTCTACACCCTCAACACAATGTATTTCAAAAAACATGAACTTCTCAAACCATCGTGATGGCATGAGGCATTCAGTAGAGATGATCAAAAAATGCATATTTTTACCTATTAGGTTGTTTTGGCCTTGTACTGAAGCAATGTCCTACATATAAAACTCACAAGCGCATGCAAATCCACTCTCACACTTGCTCTCTCTCTCTCTCTCTCTCTCTCTCTCTCTCTCTCTCTCTCTCTCTCTCTCTCTCTCACACACACACACACACACACACACAAATGAGGGAAATGAGAAGAGAAGGGTGGATATGGTGATTTTTGGTGAAATTTCATGATGTAGGGAGAAGATGTGGACGTAAAGGGTGAGTGTCGGGGAAGTGGAAGCAGGTGAAAAAACACAAAAGCAACAAAAAAACACTTATTAATTACCTTCCAATTACTCTTACCATCACATGTTTATCCTAGAGCTCGTCCTTGACAATGGTGCCAAATTTAGTGTTATTTTAGACAATGGAAAGTACTACATCAATAAGCTCCACCTCCTTAATTGTTAATCTACAAAAGAGATAGGGAGATATGAAGATTGTGAATGAGTGATGTGCATGAAGGTGAAGGTGAGAAGCACACTAGTGCACACACACATACACACACAAGATAGAAGTAAGATGAGACACAATGGAAGGAAGAAAATACACTTGCATTATTCAAATAACTCGTACAGAGCTCTTTTCTCTCACTAACTAACAATCCAATATCAAAAATGAGCTCTCTAGCTCTTTTTATAGTTTTCTGGATAGTTTTTGCCTTGTCTAGACCTAATGTTCGACATAGTTAGAAAATAGGTCCTAAAGCTTATTCGGAGGTTCAAATGAAGTCCAAAAATTATGAAACTTGGTACGAGTGATATCTAGGCTCCTCAAGTCCAAGGACTCCTTAGTTTGCACAAAATGGAGTGGCTCATGAAAAAGTTGGGTTTTGTATGTTACATATCTTACATGAGTAGTGATTATAATCACTATTGAAGGTTTGATCAATTATAATAAAACAATCTTTTTGAAAATTGACAGTCCTAGCCCCCTAGTAGTCCTCATGCATCTTCCTCTACATGCTTCCTCGACATCAATGCCTGTGGCCACTCCAGATGCCACTGTTAACATACTCAAAGATACTAGATCTAATGTGCTCCTATAAATTCTTCTCAAGTTTATGCATTCTTTAGAAGGTTTGTATGTTACTTTTTGTTAGTTTCTCCTTTGCAACCTTCAAGTGGTTGAGGTCTTGATTGATATAGCCCCCTTTTGTTGTCTTCTTGACTTGATAACTTCTCTTTGTGATTCCACGAGTTGTTGTGATCCCTCCAAGGCTTCAATATGATGTCTACTAATGTCTCCAATCATCCATGATGCTCTCATACCATTGATGGGGGAAGTTTCTTACACCCAAATGTAGCTTTATAAAATGGCTTCCCTCTACTAGGCCCAAACATAGTGATATATGCTCACTATTATGGAGTTTTCTCTACAAATTATGCAAAGGCTCAAAATGAAACTTTACGAAATTAAAATTAAAGGTTAAGGCCTAAAAAAATAGCTTTAGATCAAAGAAAATGGATGTTCTAGTTTTGAGAACTATCCACTTTAAGAAATGGTATCTGTCTGCAATACTCTTTCCCTATGTATAGAGATATAGGTACACAAACTTGGTAGTTTCTCACAATTCACTTAGTAGAATAACTTGTTACTTTGGCACACGTTGGGGAACTATATGAGATACTTGACTTCAACACAAAGGAAAAGAGACAATAAATAATTCCCTCCCATCTCACACAAACTGAATCATGAAAGCCTAACTATACCCCTAGATAGAGAGGAGCAAAATTATGAGAAAATGAGATAATCAAGCAAGGGGGCTGCTTGTAAGAGTTTATTATTCTACTAATCCAAGAGGTAACACGTGGAAATCACACAAGTCATGATCTAGAAATGGCTATGTTTATACAATCTATAAAGTTCTTGTACTATAGCAGTGATGTAATTGTTTTCTCTTCATTTTCCTTGCCCTCCATGCATGTAGATAGTCTCTATAGCTTTTCTCTCTTTCTTCGACCAAGAACTATCCCTAGATGGTCTAATACCAAATGAAAGATCTCAATGACTCTATGGCACTCTCCATCCAACCTCTTGCATCTCTAGAACCATTGATCATTGAGTTACATAGATAGAGAGATGATAGGACATTGATGGAATATGAGTCACAACAAAACATAGTATGCAAATCTTACCAATAGAATCTATTAGACTAAAAAAGGCACGCAACAACTCCATAGAATAAGATATCTACTAAAGATGCTCAAAAAATATAGTACCTTATAAAAAGAAACTTTAACACATAACTAAACTATCTATACAACATACAAAAAAGAATTTACACTGAAAATTCACGAATTTTCATTATACCATACAAAATCTTTTGAGTGCCCTCTAAAGTAATACATCCTCAAAAGGTATGGTATAAGAATATCTATAACATACTAATCCCGTGAATCAAACTCAAACCTTGTATTTTTAATGAATAACCAATAGGAATTTGTTTTTTCTTTTGTAGATCTTTATCCAATAATAGAGCTTTCAAAGATAGCTTGAATATTTAGGACATATAGTTTCTAATCAAGGACTTGATGATGATACAAAGAAAGTAAAGGAGGTCACACATTTATTACTTTCCATTGCAATTGGTCACACATGCACAATCATTATGTTTGCAATGCATTTTTTGACTTGGAGAGGATTTGCATGGTAAAGATCAAGGGTCACTCATTGGCAGTTTGCAATGCTAAAGATGTTTTTTGGTTTCTTGTCCACTTGAAGAATAATGGGTTTTGACTCCTTTGGTGACTACCCATGTATTTGGGTTTGTGTCTTGAAAGCTCTATGGCTCTCCTTAGAACTTGGGAATAGTCAAATTCGAGTCACCAATATAGTCATTCTTCACAGACAATGCCTTCTCTCATGGGCCACCAAAGTTAGACTGAAATATTTGCTAACTTTAGGGTTCTAAAATTAAAGGTAATCTTAACCATGATTTTGAAGTTTTCACAGGTTTCAATGTGCAATTTGGAGCTTCCCCTTGAGCAAAACTTAGTTCTTGCTCTCTTGTGACTACCCTAATGATTGAGATGGTATCTAAGAGACTTGAATTTGTGGATGATGCACTTCATGGCTTGGGTTCAAGCATCTATTCTCTTGGAGGCCCCATCAACCTTTGGATGTCATACTTTGTGTCCATAGTGTTGTAAGGCTATGGGACACAAGCATGTTCAAGATGGTGTTGTAAGGCCACTCTTGGCATGCATTGAAAGGCGATCCTCTCTGTTCACTTTTTTATAAGCTCCCTTGATGTTTGAGCTCCTTGAGTGGTATGTATGCTTTTTTCCTTCAAACATTGGATGGTTATTGTCATTGGGACTCATTGGATTACTTGATCTTTGATTGCTTTTATGCTTGTATTTCATGAATTCTTTACACCATATACATGAAACTACTAAGGCATGTATTTTGGATTGATAGTTGGTTCATGATGCATCCTTGAGGGTTTCCTTTCTGTATTGGGCTTGCTTGACCTGCATAGCGCTCGAGCATGTATGTATAGACTTGTACTTTAGTTCATTTCATGGGGAGTAGAAACTGAAGTGGGAATACATGTTTATTGACTACATTTTTTCAAATACAGTCTACTTGCTTTTGTATGTGTTAATTTTAGGTTTGGGGGCTCCTTCTAAAGGTTTTTTTGTCTTACAAAACATGTATGCAGGCCTGATTGCCCCCTAAGGGGATTGTGTCGCTCAACACCAAAGACTTGAAGGCTTGAAGATTTGCTGACTTTGAAGACTCAACACAACCTTGATCGGATATATATGGTCCTTTTTTTCTAAGCTTTGTCGAGGATGACAAAGACTAGGTGGGGGAGGGTGTTCAAACCTATGAAGGACCCATGAAGCTATGAAGGCTATGGAGTACTTGGAGGATATGAAAGGCCCATGAAGCTATGAAGGCTATGGAGTTCTTGGAGGCCTCTATCGCAGCTAATGATACTTGGAGGCTCAAGGCCTTGTGGTGATCTCCCAAATTTCCCATTTTTCCTTTTGTATACAAGTTTCTTCATAGGAACTCCCTCTTGCTTATTAATGTGAGAAAAACTCATAAAACCCAACCTTACACTTCCTCTTTTTGTAAAAAGCTTCTTTTTTAATTCTTGCCTTATTTTAGAATTGAGAGCTCTCTTTTGGATACGTACAAAGAGCTCTCTTTCTAAAAAGATTCCTTTTTTATTTTGCCAAGTACCTATCATTTTTAGAATATTTCTAGTTAATGAAGCCTTTGGTCACTTGTATTCAATGGATCCCTCTCCTCTCTTATATAAGGAGGACCTCTTTTGTAAAAGAGGTCTTTTGACCATGGCCAAGAGCCCTATAAGCAATAGAGATGGTTTCATTTGTTATTCTCCTTCTTTGTGTGCAAGGCGATGATCTATGTGTGTGAACTTGGCATTTGGAGTTGGCTTGTGTGTGAGCATTGCCTTCCCTTGCTCCTTTTTGACATTGGCCATGGTGCCATTGTTCATGGGCATTGATGTGGATGTGTTTCTTGCACTTCTTGCAATTTCACTTAGAGAAGCTTCTCGCTTCCATGCGAGGCTGTTAGGGTCAGCTTCTCCCCTTTTCTCAACACCTAGCTTGGGACAGTGAGGATATTGTGGGGATTGTCAGAGTGATTGGGTCCTTGTTGATCACTGCTTTTAGTGGTGCTTGGATTGTTCATGAATAGTCTCTTATAGACACTAAAGCCAAGTGACCAATTGTACTTTAGATTTTGTTTTGGTTATCTTGAATCATGGTTTTTTGGAGGTATTCTTATGGGTGTGAGATCAGCCTTGTATTGATGCCTAGGAATCTTTGAGCATACATAGATGGCCTAGATTGCATCTAATGAGGCACTCTTAGAGAGGAGTGGTCTACCTAAAGAGTCATTGGAGCATAAGGATTCGGAATATAAGGTTGTAAGGCTTGTTGTGAATGTTGAATCTTCTTAGGATCTATAGTAGTTAGTGCAAGAAATCCAAGAGGAGTACATAAGCATGGTCTATGTGGATCTAGGGGTTCGAGGCTAGGTAATTTCTTTTCAATCCAAGTTGGTAAGGTAGGTAGTATCTCCTAGTATTTCCAATATAGGTAGTCTAAAAATTCTTCAAAAGTTTGAAATTATTCTCCCAATTATAGGTGTTAACAATCATGCTCCCCAATTCCTCTTTAGTGAGGTGTCCTAATTTGGATCATAGTCGTGGCTTCTCCTCATCTTTTGGTTTTGGTAGGGTCAAGGTGAGACCAAAGTTGCCATCCATTTCAATGCATTTCCTCATGCAATCAACCGATGCTTCTTGCTTCAGGTAAAAGAAACATGCTCATAATTTGGCATTGCTTAAACCATCTACAAAGAGAATGCTTAGCTTTTCATCAAATTGAAGTTGAGTCTAGTGTTCCATGTGATGTCTAAGTCTTCTCACTACTTCCCTCATTGAGTCACTAGGATTTTTCTTAATGCATAGCAGTTCTTAAAGAGTGTCATGCCTGATGCTAGTAGGCATGAATAGAGCATTTCAAACCATGTCATGGCGGGTCATTTAAACATTAGGCCAAAGGCAAGATATTGAGTGAAGAAATCCTCCACCTGCTTGGCTCTAATTAACTGGCAAAATTTCTCCTTGTGGGATCTAGGACCACTACTTACATAAAAAACACTTCACATCATTTTTTTTATTAGAGAGGTCTACCTAGATCATGCCTTTTGATTATTTTCTTAGGCTTTTCCAACTCTAATGCTAGGTGAGACACCTTTGGCTATTTTATTGGATTATGTTATCATAAGTTATCTCTATGAAAGGCAAAATGGTTGTCAGACACTTTTCTATATGTTCTTTAATCAAACATATAGTGGCCTAGTCAACCACACACTATATGTTTGATTGCATTTGTATGACCTAAGAAATATGTGTTCATGGTCTATGTATTGTGTGTTTTTCTATGTATTATGCACCCCTTGTATGGAGTACTTATGTGGCACCAAGTTCAGGTTTGTACTGCAAGGGTCTAATTATGTAGCTCTCAAGAAAGAGAGTCCACCATCATGCATAGCTAAAGAAATACTTCACTAGTATTAGAGCATTTCAATGTAAAACCTCTGTCCTTTTTGTGTGAATGAAGTGAGCATCCATCCACCCACCCACCCAAGGCTTATGACTAAGGTGGCAACCAAGGCATAGACCTTGGCATACCTTGCCTTCGGAGTCACCAAGTTCATCATTGGGCATCATCGACCAACCTTGGCATAGACCTTGGCATACCTTGCCTTCGGAGTCACCAAGTTCACATGAGGGAGGACCTCGGGAGGTCACCCATCCCAGTTTGTTCCCCCCAAAGCTAGCTTAATCGTCAAAGCTCTTGCCACTAAGCTACACTCTTGTGGTGCTTGAGGAAGGGGAAAGAATAAATTTCACATTACCTTGAACATGTTTTGGGCCCTCAAAGCTTCATTCTTTGTTTTCAAAGCCTATTTTAAAGCATTTTTGGGGTGTCTTTTGGATCCATTTTGGAGTACTTTCACGCATAGTTTTCTTTACAAAGGTTCAAGAACATTAAGAAGGGTGTTCTTTGTACTTCTACGATAACAAATATTCAGATTTGGGGCTATGTTTTGAGCCACACTAGTAAATCTACAAGTTTCTTGAAAGGTCTTTAGTTGTGGTGGGAGCAATCACTTCACATTTATGCAGGTTTTTGAGCCTAAAGAATAGAGTTGACAAACACTTATGAGTGTTGTTGGCCAGTGTTTGGGCTCTGAATTCAGCCTTTCAGTGACATTTTACTGCATATATTGAGCACATACACACTATGTATGCTTTTGTGGATACCACTTATGTACGTCTATGTGATCACTTCTTAATTGGGAGATGCCTAGATGTCAGGGTCTCTTCAATGATGTAGGTGGAAGACTTACCCAGCCTTGCCATAGGAGATGTATGCTAGTTGTTTGGGCCACATATCTTGTAGTGGAATGAAAAATCTTTCTCATTCTAGCTACTTACTTGTGTTATCTTTCTTTGATTTTTCAATTTTTGAGCATTTTCAATATGGAAATCAAACTAGGAATGTCCATAAAATGCACATTGATTCTTCAATTCAAGATCTCGTTCATCTAGATGTGTGTGGTTTATGCCCACAAGTTTATTAGGTGGTTCTCTTTACTTTGTCACTTTCATAGATGATGATACTAGAAAATTCTAGGTATATCCTATCACATTGAAGGATGAGGTATTCCCTATTCTCAAAAAATGGCTTGTCTAGTTGAGGCTGAAAAAGGAACTAAGTTTAAGGCTTTACGTTCAGATAATGGTGGGGAATATACCTCACTTGAATTCAGCGTCTTTTGTCAGTCTAGAGTAATACATAGAGAGTTTATAGCTTCTTATACCCCACTACAAAATGGTGTAGCTGAAAGGATGAATAGAACTATTCAGATAGAGTAGTTTGTATGCTACATCATGCAAACCTTTCACAAGGCTTTTGGCTAGAAGTAGTATTGACTCCAATTCATGTGATTAACCTTTCACCTAGTAATGCCAATGGTATGAAAGTGGCACAGGAGTTATGGACAAGGAAGCCACCATATTATGATCATCTTTGGGTTTTTGGGTGTGAAGCATATGTTCATATACCCAAGAATCTTAGAAAAAAGTTGGACCATAAGTCAGAGAAATGCAATTTTTCTTGGATATGGTTGAGAAGGACAATTTGTATATCGCTTATGGGATCCTAAAACATGGTCAGTGATCAGAAGTAGTGATGTCATTTTCAATGAGTCTAAGATGCATAAACAGCCCATTAAAGAGGTTGAAGTGAGAAGAGTAGTGTTTGAGGATACTAGTCCTCCAGTTCGCATGCATAAAAATGTTGCACATAGGGATGGTTAAGAAAATTTCCAATCATATTAGTCTCTAAATATTCTTGTCCAGCAATCATTGAGATGCTCTGTCACATGTCTGACATCCACCTAATACATATGTTCTAGGTTTGGATTTTGTTATGCTAACATATGATGGTGATCAGCCTTCTTGCTACATAGAAGCTATGTAGACAAAAGATCATGTCAAGTGGGAGTGTGCCATGAGGAGTGAATTGGATTTATTCACAATAATGGTACTTGGGATTTAGTAGGTCCTTTGCCAAAGGGAAGGAAAGATTTACAATGTAAATGGGTATATAAGCTAAAATTCTCCTCAAGTAGTGCTTCTCCAAAGTATAAAGCATGACTTGTTGCAAAGGTTTTTTAGCAAGAAGATGGCATTGATTTTGAGGAAATCTTCTCTACAGTAGTCAAGATGACTACCCTACACATGTTGCTTGGATTCGTTGTAATGGAGGACTTAGATCTAGTCCAAATGGATGTGAAAATTGCTTTCTTGCATGGAGATCTTATAGATGAGATCTATATGGAACAACCAGAGGGTTATGTAGTTCCTAGCAAATAATGTCTAGTTTTTATTGAAGCAATGAGGATCATTGTCTCAACACAAGAGATGCTCGGATGGCAGCTTGATATGCTTGATACTTTATGTCGATGATATGTTGATTGCTAGGAAGTCCTCTTATGACTTGTTGGTTCTCAAAAAGAAGTTGAGTTTAACATTTGATATGAAAGATTTGGGGGATTATAAATATATTCTTGACATGCACATTACTCGTGATAGGAGTAAAAGATGCATACACTTGTCTCAAAGTGAGTGCATATCCAAAGTACTTCACACGTTCAATATGCAAGGTGGAAAGGCATTGAGTACACCTTTACCTACATATGTGAAATTGAGCAAGGATGATTGCCTAAAATCAGATGAGGAAAAATAATTCATGACCAAAATTTCTTAGCAATCTTTTCTTGGTAGTCTGATGTATGTTATGGTAGCTATGAGACTAGATATTGCATTTGGAGTGGGAGTTGTGAACATATATATGTCTAATCTTGGCAAGAAGCATTGGGAAGTTATCAAGATGATTTTGAGATATCTAAGTGGCACTAAGGACAAGTGCCTATGCTTAGGTAGAGGGAAACCATCCATTATAGATTACAGAGATTCTTATTATGCTAATTGTGTAGACAATCGTAAGTGTACATCAGGGTACATTTTTTATTTTTTTAGAGGTGTGTTGGCACTCAAAGTCAAGTACAAGGTGCAAGAACACATCAAAGAATTGGACACACAAAAAGAGGGAGCATGTAGGGAGCTCCAAGAAGTATATGTCAAATTTTCAGAAGAAACCCTTATAAAAATAGTGATTTTGATTACTAATAACCATTGTAAATATGATTTCTCATTTTTTCAACTCCATTTTGTTCAACTTGAGGAGTCCTTGAGCTTGAGGACTATTAAAAGTATATACCTACCAATTTTCATGATTTTTAGATCTTGTTTGAACCCTCAAATAAACCTTGGTACCTAATTTTTAACTAGGTCGGACAGTAGGTTTGGATAGGGCCAAAACTAGTAAAAAACATGCAAAAAGATCTAGAGAGCTCATTTTTGAAGTTACTTAGTTGATGTTAGCATTTGGAGGGTTTTCCTAATGGGCTACTTATCTTTGTACATTCTCTAGTAATACATTCACAATTGTGTGTTATGCTCCAAGCTTCTTCTCCTTCCTTGTGTTGTTCGCGTGCTTCCGCAGACGTCTATCTCCAACATGAAGGAGCAAAAGACAATGGACTTCTTCCCAAGTTAGAACTTACCCTCGATTATACAAGGTCTTTACAAAGGTCTCATACGACCAAGGTAGTTTGTTCAGTAGCTTGATGGCCATATCTTCACTGGAAAATCTGACAGCCACAAAGTGCTAACTTTCATTGGTAGTCTTCAAATTGAGCGATGATTTTTGTGATTGTATCTTGTGGCCAAATAGTTAGATTATGGAATTTTGCTTCTAAATCATAGATCTTCGAGGTGTTTTATCTTTGTATAAGGCTGCTAGAGTGTTCGAGGCTTCTTTGGATATTTTACATGTCATGATGTGCCCTTTGGTCAGTCCATCATAGGCAAGTAGAAGTTGCCCTAGTGCCCTTTTGACTTTAACATTCGAGATATGCCAAGATTCTAGGTTGTTTGCCTTATTGGGCTCAGTTTGGACTCGTCTGTTACATCGTGAAGGAGATTGGTGTATAGATATGCTCTCATTATGTCTCTCCAAAGATTATAGTTTTGCCCATTTAATCTTTCATCCTTGAGTATGAAGATGGGTGTGAAGGAAGGTAAAAAATTGGCCATAGATGAGGTGCTAGCTTCACTCTTTGACATTACAACATTTGAGTGAACTTGAACTCGTAAAGAAGTGAGTTGGTGCTTTGCAAGAGTAAGTGTCAAGCGTTTAAAAACACTTTCAAAGACACTTGTGTGTGAATAAATTACCTGAAAATAATCACAAACTTTGGAAAGAAATTGCAAGGCTTGGCACCACACTGGAAATCCTTGGGGGGGGGGGGGGCTTGGAATAGCCCTACTCTTGCACAACAATTAAAGTAGACACCTTGGAGAGGGGGATTTGGGGGGCTTAGAATGCTTAAGTTACAAATAAGGGGTACTTAGTGCCAAATATTGTGTCTTTGAGAAACCTTAGGGGAATGCAATTGGATGCCTTATAATATGCCATAAGATTACAAATAAAAGCTTTGAGTAATGGGTCCTTCAGGAACCTAAAAGAGAAATAGGAAAGAAATCTGATGGGTACTTGGTATGACAAAAGATGTCCTAGCAAATGTTACAATAATTCCATTTCTACATTACCCCAATGTGAGGAAGATTTTGTCAACTCCTTTGTCAAAGAAAATGCATCACCAAATTTTAACTTAACTTCTTCGTGGGAAATAAGCACGCCAAGAGAAAAGTATAGATATCAAATTGCAAGGAGTATTGTGTGTGCATGAAAAGTATGTGAAATGTCATAATCAATGAAAAGTATGTGAAATGTCATAATCAATTATGTCATTCAGATAGCATTGGAAGCGAGTTGTGCCACTAATACCATAACAAAATTGAACGATGGGTAAGATAAGAGATGCTCGAATTTTCACATATGACATCACTTATGATGTCAAAGGCATGAATCAGTGATTGCCAAGAGTAATTAGAAAAAAAATGCAGATTATCCCACATGGCCAAACACTCTGATTAACCAAATCCAAAGCTAAATCGCAATTCCTTAGGAGGAAATAGCGTGCTCTATCTGTCAGCGCACTGTATCTGTCAGGTTGGAGAGGGGATAAATCCGAAGTGGTGCTAGCTTGCAAACTATCGAGTAGTGATGCTCTCACCTAGGCGCAAAGCTTCAGTGGAGTTCCTTCATGGCGACCCACCTGGTGCTCTTACTCTCACTTTCAGAGGCCGAATCGGATGAGGAGAGCATTAGAATTCTTTCTTTGTGTCTTAGAGTACTTGCTCTATCTAAGATAAGGTGTCATGTTGTTATCAGTGCTTCAGGACATCAAAGCGCAAGGCCTGAACACAGAAGCTACAGTAGAAATGGCGTAGCTAGATTAGAAATGAAGACATCTCTGTCTCTCTCTCTCTCTCTGTCTATTGAGAAGACAGTGCTGCAGATGCAAGCTGCTCGTCTTTCTCCCTCTCTCACCAAGAGTGCACGCTCTACAGTGCTTTGAACGGGGGTTGCTGAGGTCATAGACAAGGCGCAAAACAAATCTTGCATTCTCTGTGTCGAATCAGAGGCATCTCTTAATGAATGCTACAGAGAAAAGCAGAAGCATTATTGATATGCACCCAATACAGCAGTGTTCTCTTTATTTTCCTCTGTCGGGCACGTTTCTCTCTTCTTTGATAGCTGGTGAAGCTCGTGCAATGCTTTGAGTTCTCTACCTCCAGGCAAGTTATCGAGTTGTTGGTCTGAAGTCGTCCGCTACAGAGAAGGCTGTGAGGAGATACTATGCGGGCTCATTTTGTTGGGGAGGACAGACGTATAACCAATGCTTTGGAGGATCTCGAGAGTTCATACACAGAATAGATGAGGCACTGAGGACCTGCGAGGGTGGCGTCTGCACTGGAAGCTAAAGAAGACGAATTTATTAGAAAGTCAGAGCACACAACTAGAGGGGCAGTCAACAATAATCGGAGTGATTTCTTCACACGAGTCTGTGTGTGTGAAGGAGCATTAGAGTAGGTGCTGTGAACGTCTGCTTGCTTGTCCGGCAAGCCAATAGTACTACTTGCGCAATATACATATTAAGGGAGAAAACAAAATTTGAAAGTAGATTTCCAAACTAAACGCATAAAGGTGTGTTGAGTATAGGATATGCACATATCTTTATTTGTGCATAGGAACCCTTTTTTTTTTGTATCTACCTAGAGTTTCACATAAGAACCCCCTCCTAAGCACTTTTTGATAAATTCTCCAACACTATGGTTTGGAGACTTGTAAATAAATCCTTTCTTTTTGCAAAAGTAGGAGAAAACCCACGTCAAAATTCCCACGCACGTATGCTTGGAGATATGGTTGTTAGAAGAATATTTCCCAAGATCTTTTTGATATGTTAGTTAGAAAGCATGTGCTCCTTTTTGACTAGTCAAAACGAGCACATGGGGGAATGTGTCTAGCCTATATATAGAGGCTTATTTCTTGTAATGGGGGGCTTTTGGTCGTGCTCTCATGTAAAATCCATTCAATGGAAGAACTCTCCTTTCTCTTAAGGCTTTGTGCATATATGTATTTAGTCTTGGAGAGTGTGAGAGTGAGGTGTGTGTGCATGCTAGCATTTTCCTTTGTGTGTAAGTAGAGTGTTGCAATTGTCTTGTATTTTACATATGTGACTAGGATCCTTGACTCCCATTGCTCCATATTTTCAAGCATGTGGCATAGCTGCGGGCTGATGGCCAATGGCTTGAACATGATGGAGGATGGGGTGGATGAAAGGAGAGTCATTCTTGGGCCTCCTACTTGCTTCCATGCAAGGTGGTGTGGGTCTTGGCTCCCAAGGGCATACTACAACAACAAGGTGATACCAACATAAATCCAAATAGTGCTTATGAGCACTTGTTGAAGGTTGAGAGATGCAACTAATGCCGCCACCAAAGACAAGCAGATAGTGGTGATAACCACACTATCAACTTTACACAAGTGTTTATGAACACTACAAAATGATGAGAATGATTATCAACTCCATACCATGAACAACATTGAAGTAGACCAACACAATTTGCTACAAAAGAGGGTGGGTGGGAGGGGAAATGGAGATAAAAGGTATACACAATGATGAATGATAAGGGTGGGAGGGTGGGAAAACGGGCAAAATGAGACCCCAAAGAGCATAAAATTGATGGCAAAATCTTCTCGCAATGAGGAGAAAGCAAGACCACCAACACTCAAGCACCATCACCACCAAAATGACTGCCAAACACACCACCAAGATCTCCACCTAGCGCTCTAATAACATGTAGAGAGTACACGCGTGGAAGCAAAATGAAAAGAAGAGTGTACTGATCACAAAAGAAAGAGTGTGTGAGATTCAAAATGAGTAGACCATGAAATGGGTAAACTCATGTGGATTAGAAATGAGCTTGCCAAGATCATGACATAGGCTCCTCAAGCTTCTAACCAAGCACAAATGGGAGGAGAGGCCCTCCTTATATAGATTTGGGAGGGGCTCTCCAAAGTGCGGGGATAATTCCCCTAAAAGGAGAATGAATACAACTGGTAGAAGCAAATGGCAAGGTACCCAAATACAGAGGGAATACAATATAAAATGGAAATAAATTAGCAATGGAGTGCCTCCTAGATACAAAATGGAGATGCACTCATGCGGATTACAAATGTAGATGACATAGGAGCAATCATGTCATCAACATATATGTGCATGTGTATGCGTGTTATGTGTGTGTACATATGTGCATGTATATGTGTATGTGTATATGTGTGTATATGTATGTATGTGCATATGCATGTGTGTATATGCATGTATTTGCATGTGCATGTGTAAGTGTATGTGTGTATGTATGTGTACATGCATGTGCATGTGTATGTGTGTGTATATGTATGTATGTGCATGTATATATGTAAGTGTATGTGTACATGTGTGTATGTGCATGTATATGTGTGTATATGTATGTATGTATGTGCATGTGTCTATGTGTGTATGTACGTATGTGTGTGTACGTATGTGCATGCATATGTGTGTATGTGTGTGTATATGTATGTATGTACATATGTATATGTATATATGCATGTATATGCATGTGCATGTGTAAGTGTATATGTGTATGTATATGTATGTGCATGTGCATGTGTATGCGTGTGTATATGTATGTATGTGCATGCATATGTGTAAGTGTATGTGTATATATGTGTATGTGCATGTATATGTGTATATGTATGTATCTGCATTTTTATGTGTGTGTGTGTATGTGAGTGTACATATGTGCATGTATATGTGTATATATGTGTATGTTTGTATATATGTACGCATGTGCATATGTATGTGTATAAACATATACAAGTGTATGTATATGTATGTGTATATGTATGAAACATGCATGTGCATGTGCATGCATTTCCAATTGCATCCATGTGTATATGCATGCATGTGAATGTGCATATACATGTATTTAAGTATGTGTTAATGTGTATGGGTATATGCAACAATGCATGCATGCAAGTCCATTTATATGTTTGTAGAAATGTTTGTGCATATGCATGTGTATGTGTGTGTATATGTGTATGTGTGTGTATGTGTAAGTGTTTGTGCATATGTATGTGTGTGTATATGTGTGTGTGTGTTATATGTGCATGTGTATATGTGTATATGTGTATATGTGTGAACGTGCATCTTCATGTATAAGTGTATATGTGCATATGAAGAAGTGTGAGTATGAAAATTAATGAAAATAAAACAATTCAAATGATATAAAAGAATGGAAATTGTACTTACAATATTTAGCCATATCTTTTGCTTGGTTAACTTCTTGAATAACGTGCAATAAAGAGAGGGAGAGAGAGAGAGAGAGAGAGAAAGAGAGAGAGTGAAAGATAGAGAGAGAGAGAGATCAAAAAAGAAAGAGAAAGAGGTAGAAAGGAGAGAAACAGAGAGAGAGAGAGAGCGCGAAGAAGATAGAGATTGGACAAAAGAACAATTGAGTAAGCGATTGTTTTAGCTCATAAGTGCAGTGCAATTGTGAATGTTGGAGAGCTCTTCGATCAGATGCGTGTAGATGCCGATTGAAGAGCCTTTAACGTTTTTATTTGTTTGGTCAAAAAACCGTCGTATAACTGATGCTAGACCATCATATACGCATATTCAAAATGCATCGCATAAGCGATGCTTTTTAATGTCGTTTATGTGATGCAAAAGGCATCGGTTATGCAGCGGTTTTTTATTTTGTTGCTTTAGTGACACTTAGTGCTACCATCATAATGCATGACGCTTCACATATCAAAAGTAACATCGAAGGTTTCATCGCTTAACCAACGTGTGGTGCTCAACACTCATTGTGATGTTTGATGCAATTATATAGCGACAAAATTGTGTTGTGTTAACCATCACTATGTGCTTGTATTCCTTGCAGTGTAACAACCTGTTGATAGAGAACAACATCAAATGCATCTCTAGCATCATGAAGACTCAATCGTAAACCTGTCTTGATATGAGTGGCAATAGGTTTGCACTCTGCAAGAATATGTGTTGGCGTAGAAGCAATGAGGAGGCAGAGTAGTCAAGTACAGTCTGGCATATAAGAGGCACAATCGTTTTTTCATAATTTATTTTCAATCAAAGTGATTTTCATCACTACACAAACATTGTAAATATCATTTTTGATAGATTAGACTCCATTTTGCTCAAGCCAAGGAGTCCTCAAGCTTGAGGAGTATTAGAAGTACTCGTGTATGAATTTTCCTAATTTTTTGACTTTGTTTGAGCCCCCAAATAAGCCATGAAACCTAATTTTTAACTAGGTTGGACACTAGGTCTGGACACTTAGATCCATAGAAACGTGTGTACACATGTGCATAGATATTGAGGATAATTTGAGAGAGGAATTAGAGCTTTCAAAAATCTATAAAGATTCAGATAGCTCTACTAGTCTCAATTCAAAGCCATCCACATCTATTGAGGAGCTTGCAGAGAAGGTAGCCCAGTTGTTAGGAGTCTTTAGCAAACAAATACCAAGATTTTCCCCAGTGAAATGGTGTTATACATGTGGAGGAGAACATATGGCTAATGTGTGTCCAATCATGACTCAAGCTCAAGTGAACCCTAACAGCCAATATTGCAACATAGAAAGGAGATATACCAACCACATTGCACAAGATTGCCCATATAATAAACAAGCTATTAGAAAAAATCATCCTCAACCATATCCACAATAGGGAAGATACTAGAACCAGTACCCACCACAGTAGTATGGTAGGCCCTAGCAACCCTACCAACCACCCTATCAAGGGCAACAAAGACCTCAACCAGTTTTAATGTAGCAACCTGCACCTCTAGCCAATGTGATCCCTTTAAAGTATGTAGCCGCTCAAGAAAATCCAAATAGAACCTTAGTGTCAGTATCATCATTGCTTTCAAAAAGTGACTCAAATGATCACAGCTTTGACTCGACTCATATTGATAGTCCACACGCTTACTATATGCAGTCACGTGAGCATAGTGAGACAAACTATCATGAAGACCCAAGCAAACCTAGTTGGGAGCCAGAATATGCAAATGTTATGTATGCAAATCCTAACTCTAGGCCCCAACCTAGGCAGATAAGACCACCATTTCCTAGAGGACCATGCTACCAATGTCACGGGGATCACCTCATTTGTGATTGCCCTAGAACTCGAGGAAAGCTTAATAGAAACAAAGCCAAGATAATGGAAATCACATCTCAAATGCACTCTCACACATCACCACCACCATCCCTTTCACTTTCTAATCCACCACCCTCTAATCAACCTTATGTAATGCTGCCACCACCTAGAGTAGGATCAGTCTTAGTAGGTCCCACTCCCGAGGACATAGACATGATGCTTACGGCATATCAGGCTAGAATACAAGAAGGGCCAAATATAACAGATCATGAGAAGTGTTACCCTAGAGGTGACCTAGAGCTTGAACGGACCAAGCTTTGTGCTAAGATGGTAGAATTGGCTCAAAAAATATTTAAGGCCAGCCATCTCTTCAATTGCTCTAGATTAGCTAAGACTCAGTTACATTTTGATGGACTATTAGAAAGATTGGAGAGGGTAATTGCAAAATTTGGAAAGGAAGCCATCTTCCAGAGTGAGTACAAGGCAAGAGAAAGAATGAGCATTCCTCCCAAGGAAGCTTATGTGCCTAATTCCATTGAACCAAACACCACTTCTTCTATGAATCGATATTCCCAAGAACTTCTTAGAGAAATTCAAGAAGAGAAGTGGGCAAAAGAAAGTGAGAATCCTCCTCCTATTGAACTTGTGGATGACCTGCATGATCGATTCCCATAAGGCATTCCTTCCATCTATGGAGAACAGGAAGATGAACAGACTAGTGAACTATTAGACTTATCACACCTAAGAATATCTGGAAATGGGTACCCAAAAAGTCTCAAATCCAACACAATATAATTCAGAAACCTTTACATGTCATCACTACCAAAAGCTATGATCCCACGATAAAAGTTTAGAGAATTAAACCTTGTATCAAACCCCTTGACCCAATTTCGTAAATCAATCCACTCCATAGTAGATGCATTCTGAGTACAGTGCACATCCAAAGTATGCATCTAAGGGAATCATTAACCTACTAACCGACATTCACACATATCATGAACACTTCACCCACTAACCCCTAACCACTTTGGGTATCATGTTGGTATTGTAGAGGGAACATCGTAATATCATGTTTCCTATGCAATGCTAATATGCTTCTCTTCTTCTAGCAGATAACTATCAAGAACTAGGAGCAATCTCATGGCAGAGATAGCAGGCCCCAGCTTGCAGGTAGGAATACATCAAAGAAGTGTTAATATGGAAAATCTACCTATTGAAGTGCCACCTACTGAACAACATGTAGAGTTGCGACACCTACAATAAATACCTATACCAGACATCCTCCCACAAGAATCATGGAGAGAGTTCATGCAAACTCTCATTGGTTCAATGGCATGATAGGGCCCTTAGGAGAAGTGAAGTACATCTGGGAGTCCAAGTGTGAGTATGATAGGGCATGGGTACGATTCCAATTCTTTTCCAAAGATTTTGAGACTTTCCAAAACACACCATAACTTCAAAGCATATGCCAACGTGCAGGGCTGGCAGAATACTTTGAGGCACCCTTACTAAAATCGGATTTTCTATGCTATTACTATTTGATATCAACATTACAAGTGAGTGAGGTAAAGGACCGACTAAGAACCTTTGTCATTCCTTCTTTATTGGGAAACAATGAGTTGAAAAAGTTTGAGCTCACCCTAGAATTGGTAAGAGATGCTCTGAACATGTACGGCACGCATGTACCCTCCAAGAAGGATGCATTGATACCCGATAACATGAAGAATAGAAAACTACAGAAGTTGAAAGATATGGTAGCACTCACACCAAATGTTTCCATCCCTCTCTGCATGTGCATGCAACATTTTGCATTTCTTGGCCAAGATAGATTCACTCAGCCACACACATAGATCTGGTTCAGTCTTTACTTGGCAGAGACACGAGCCCTAACCATTAAGCTTCATGTATGGATTATAGAGCAATTGTACGGAGCTAATAAAAGGTCCTCTAGGAAGCTAGTGGTGAATGGATGTTGTGCAATAACATGCATCATTTACAAATGCTTATCATACGATGTACCCATCGAACGTTCTGGGGAGCAGCGTTTGCACGCTAGGCACCTCGCCCTAGTAGGATAATTATATGTACATCGTAGGCCCGCGCTCTCGAAAGAGAAAGAAAAAAGTGCTCGGACATGCGCATATGCTCGTAAGCATCGTGGATGAAAAATCGAAATACAATGCTAGGAAACAGAAATCACTAGGCTTGATGTGCCAGATAAATAAACTATGTTCAATGATACAATGAAAATACAACTATTGTCATCCAATGTATAGCTCTCAATAATACAATGAATCCACTATAGCGTGGATCAGGGATATAGTATATACTTCCCGCTATAGTGCGAGAAGGCACCCACGAGCTTCCCTTCGATCTTCTCTTTGCAGTCAATGATAAAAGATTCTCTTTCTTCACTTTGAATTTCTTTACTTCAAATCTACACAAAAATATGGAGAGAATCTGTGGGGAATATAAAATCACTTTTTCACTTTACTTCAATTGGTGCTTTCAAATCAAGAGAACATGTACCTGGAGAGAAGATCCACAGAAAAGATCCACGGGGCATAACTCTTCACTTCGGGTCCTCAAACCTTTCTCTTCACTTCATATAATCTCTGAAAAAAGATCGACCGATACCTAGAGAGGATCCACGGGGAATATAAAATCACGTCTTCACTTTACTTCAATCGGTGCTTTCAAATCAAGAGAACTTGGACCTAGAGAGAAGATCCACTGAAAAGATCCACAGGGGGAGGGGTGTAACAAACAAAACATCATTAGTTCCTTTGGAAAAATAATAATACACTCATTAAAAGAAATTTTTCTATTTCTCTTATATAATTCACTTTTTGTATTTTCATTTTCTTTATTTATTAACAAAAAGGATAAAATCAATTCCTTAGAATTACCCCTTTCTCTATTTCTTACTTTCTCCCCCTTTCTTTCTCTGGATGCAACTTTATCCTCTCTATGCACAACTACTTCCTCGATATCGAAGTATGAATGTTGTAAAGGTTAAATTCCTTTTGGGAAAAATGGTACTACACTCCTTTCACCCTTACGTACATTGATTTGCGATCATACATATGAAGCAACACCGTCCCTTCATGGTAGGATTTTAGCTTGTACTCTCAAATACGATTTGATTAAAGCACTGGGTTTGTGGATTGATTAAATTTCACACACATCACTACCTAAATATATCAACAAATCCCCCTTGGGAGTGATGCAGTGAACAAGGAGCTGGCACTCATGTATAAGGAAGTGCCAAGCTATGTGGAATCAATCCACAAAAGGAAGTAAGCCCAAAGCTTTGTGGAAAGCTTCAAACTTCTCCCTAAGTAGAGCCTTCGTGAAAAGGTCTGCAATGTTCTCCTATGTGGGCACATATGCCAAGCTGATCTCCCTAGTAGAGAACCTCTCCCTGACATAATGATAATGCACCTCAATATGCTTAGTGTGAGCATGGAACACAGGGTTCCTCGCAACTGCCAATGCGCTCTGACTATCAATGAAGATGGTGGTCGCAGAAGACTAACGAACACCCAAATCAGCCATAATGCATCTGAGCCACATACACTCAACAGTCGTTGTGAAAGCTGCCCTATACTCCGCCTCACAATTGGAAGTGGCCACAATAAGCTGCTTCTTGCTCGACCAAGATATACATGAGCTACCAAGCATGAAGCAAAAGCCACTAGTGGACATATGAGTGTCATAGCAACTTGCCCAGTCAGAGTCAGAAAAAGCATGCAAATCTAGCAATAGTGATCCCCCCTTGGGATAAAACAACCCAAGTAGCGGAGTACCACTCAAGTAGCGAAAGATGCGTTTAACCACCTACCAATGCTTGACACCTGGGCAATGCATAAACCTGCTCATCTGTGAGACAAAAAACTGAATATCTGGCCGAGTAATGAATAAGTAAATCAAGCATCCAATAGCCTCCTGATAGAGAACAACATCAAATGCATCTCCAGCATCCTGAATACTCAATCATAAACCTGTCTCGATAGGAGTGGCAATAGGCTTACAGTCCTCAAGGTCGAAACGTTGTAGTAATGTATCATTATATTTTGTTTGACACAAAGCCATTCCACCATCAACATGCATAAATTGAATGGCATAATAGTGATGCAAATGCCCCAAATCATACATCTCAAATGAGGCATGTAAATCAATCTTAAAATCAGCAATATGCCTCTCATGAGGACTAGTGAGCAACAATTCATCAACATTGATCAGAAGTACATCATTAGCACGCTTAACATATAAGGTGCTTTCAGTTGGATTGTTCTCAAAACCATGTGCAATGAGATAGGCATGTATCTTCTCATACCAAGCACGTGGTGCTTGCTTTAAGCCATATAATGCCTTCTTTAACCTGCACACCTAGCTCTCATGTTCTTTTTGCACAAAGCCACGGGGCTGAAAAACATACACTTCTTCATGCAAGTCACCATTCATAAATGTTGTTTTGATATCCAAGTGATGTACATTCCAACCATGATGAGCTACAAGTGCATAGATGCTACGAACAGTAGTCATTCGGCAAGTAGGTGCAAAGGTCTCATCAAAATCAATGTCTCTTTCCTGTGCATAACCCTTTGCAACAAGCCTAGCCTTATACTTATCAACTGTACCATCAAGCTTACGCTTCAGCTCGTATACCCACTTAGTCCCAATGGCCTTCTTGCCAGGAGGCAAGTCACATAAAGACCAAGTACCATTCTTCATTATAGCATCATATTCAAATTGCATAGCAGCCACCCAATTTTCTGAATTTTATGCTTCATCAAACGAAACAGGCTCATTCTCATCATAGAGACTAGATGCAGCCATAGCATAGCAATCTAATGCAAAAGAGGCACTATGAGAGCCTAATCGAGTACGATATGATAGAGGTGCATCTAATTTGCTATCACGCAAAGTCTGCACTAGCCATTTTGGCATAGTTTTTGCCTCCTCAATATCAACTCTCTCATCAACAAGTGCATCATGTAAATCTGCATAAAAAATGGGATGATCTGCATCATCACATGGAACCTGTAGAGGCTAAGAAGTTGCCTCATTAGGACTAGCACTAGACTGTCCACCTGTAAAAAGAGGCAGCAAAGTATCATACATGTTTTTGGAGCTAACAGATGTCTCCTTAGTACATGAAAGCAATGGTTGAATAGCATCTTCCACAAAAACAACATCATGGCTAACCAGAATGTGTTTAGTCTGTGGATGATACAGACGATAACCTTTACTTTCAGAACTGTACCCAACAAAAATACATTTACTGCTTTATCATCCAATTTTCTACGATGTTGTTCAAGCACTAATGCATATGAACAAAAAACATGGATATGAACAACAAATGGCTTGCGATCATGCCAAGCCTCATATGGAGTGATAGACCGTAGTGCTTAAGTGGGACACCTGTTAAGTACATATGCTGCACACATGACAGCCTCAAGCTAGAAACTATGTGGTAGAGCTTGACTCTTGACCATACACCTCACCATCTCCATGAGTGACATGTTCTTTTGTTCAGCAACTCCATTATGTTGAGGTGTATACGGCATTTTACACTGGTGTTTTATCCCACGTTCATCTAGAAATGCATTAAAATCAGAAGACATATATTCCCCCCCTCAATTAGAATGGAGGGTGCCCATTTTACATGCTGACAGATTTTCAGCCAAAACCAAAAACTCTTTGAAGCACATGAACACTTTGGACTTTTCCTTCAATGGATATACCCATGCATGCCTAGAAAAATCATCAATGAAAGTCACGAAGTAAAGATAATTTCCAAAAGAAGGTGTCTACATAGGACTACAGACATCACTATAATTTTTGAGTAGCCCCAATTGAACCATCTTTTGGAAAGAAGGAACGCTGCATTTTGCCCAAAATACAGCCTTCACAAACGTGTTTTCCGGATGCCTCAAGTTTGGGCAAAGAGAACACCATTTCATATTTCTGCATGCGTAGCAAACTAGCAAAATTCAAATGACCAAAGCGTGCCAGCCAAAGCTTTGCATCTGACATAGCCTAAGGATCATGTACTGCACATGCCAAATCATTTACAAATCTTTCATAGTATATGATCTTATACAACCCACGACATAAAATGCCAGAATCAATAATCACATTGCTATTTGACAGATCATGAACTATACATCTGTTATCAACAAATTTCACAACCAAGGCAATCTTGGCTAATTCAGAAACTGATAACAGATTTTTCTTGATCCTTGGCACAAACAAAGCATCTGACAAAGTGAAAGAACTACCATCAGCAGTAGTCAAAATGATCTTATCAACTCCCATAACAAGATAACAGGAGTCGTTGGTGCATGTAACAGTATTCCCTGTAGGGGCAGGCTCGAGTGAAGAGAAGAAATTGTGTTGCGAGGTAATATGTTTGGTCGCCCCACTATCAAAGTACCAAACATCTGAGTCTACTGTAGACATGCACTGCTCATGAGAAGATGGGTCAAAACTACAAACAGTAGTAAATGCCCATTCTTCTTCTTGCACAAGATTAGCAAACTTAGTTTATGGTGTAGAGGCCTCTGCAACAAGCATTCCAACCTCTTTCTTCTTTGCCTCTTTAGTAGCCAGTTTTGGATAGTTCTTTATGATATGATCATTTCCTTTACAGTACTTGCAAAACAATTTTTGCTTTTCTGATTTCTTATCATCTTTGTCTTCCCTCTTCGATTGTGCAGAATTAGTAGATTTTTGCTTACTACTTGAAGAGCTCCATTTTCCTTTGCCCTTCTGACTAGCCAGGAAAGCTTGATATGCAACACGCATAATGGACCTCTTCTGCCTAGATTGATCTTCCTACAATAGAACAAAGACTAACTCCTCAAATGACAAGGCATTTGGATTACCTTTCATCATCAACTGAAGAGTAGAAGCAAAACTCTGATATGAATCACGAAGACCATTCAGAACAATCTGTACAAATGAGCTATCTACTATAACCTCATCAGTAGAAATCAACTGTTCCTTCAAGTCTTTGATCTTTGTTACAAAATTGTCCATAGAATCACCTTCATTCATGTGCTCGCTCTCCAACTGTTTTCGGAGGTAAGCAACACGAGCCTCATTCCTAGCTTGGTACGATATGGTAAGTTTATCAGCATCCTTAGCTATTCTGCAAGAGCGAATGTGAGGAATAATGGCACGTTTGACAGACAAAGCTATCAATGCATGTGTCTGGGCATCTCTGCCATCCCAATGAATCTTATTTGCAGTAGGTGCAGCAGAAACCGCAGCATGAACAGGAATATGTAGAATATCATCATCTTCGACACCTTCCGCATCAGGTTTAGTACCTCGAGTTGTAACAATTGTAGGTGTGATAGGATATTTTTCAACACCTTGCACAATGTTCCACAGTCCTTTTGCAACCAATCCATGTCATATCATATAAGCCCACAACGGGTAGTTGGTACCATCCAACTTATCCTCAACAGCCAACATACAAAATACATCACTACGTTCAGCCATGGCCGATGACTAAAATACCTTGATGCAAAAAATTGATTGTATCTCAAAAATTTGAAGAGAACTGACCAAACGAATTCTGCTAAACCTGTAGCAGACTTCGAGACGCTTATACTGGCAAACCAAAACTAGTATATAGCTTTGGCACAAAAAGATGAAATAGCCTACACAAGCACGATGATAGTGCGTTCGGAGGTCGAAATGAGCTCAGATCGTGATTTTGACACCACAAAGCAAAGCAATTTTGATCTCGGAAACATGCTAAGTATGCTCACCAAAATTTGTGTGATTCTGAGACTACAACTAGAGAGGTGTAGACGACGCCCTAGATGAAGCGGCAACCTGCTCTGATACTAGTTGTTGGAGTTAGATGTCTGCAGAAGCACGCAAATAGCACAAGGAAGAAGAAGAAGCTTGGAGCACAACACAGAATACTGAATGTATTACTAGAGAATATACAAAGATAAGTAGCCCATTAGGGCAATAGGCGTATATACAAGCCGAGGGACAAAAACCTCCTAAAGAGGGAAAAAAGTGCCCCAACGATCCTAGTGTGTTCACACACATCACTACCTAAATATATCAACACCCTTCATAAATTTATGTTCATAAGTAAGGAACATCAAGATGAATGATTAACCGAAATTGATTGAACTTATTACATACTAGCTTGTGGGCGTATTTCTTACTCAAATGGTGAAAAATCTAATCAAAAGTTTAGGCAGAGCCATCTTCACCAGCCTTTAATGAAGATGGAATATTATTATATGATGCCTCTCTCTCTCTCTCTCGACATGGTAATGCAGGGCATGAACAAGAAACCAAAAAACATAAAGAATGGACAAAAAGACAAGAAGCATACCTGGAGAGAAGATCCACAGAAAAGATCCACGGGGAGAAACAAATGAGATTTGGACACCTATTTATAGGTTCCACCATCTAGGACTTCTCACTAGAATCTTCTAGCCTCCTTATCTAAACTTTGTAATTACAAAACCTTCTTGCATGTTCATCTTCTAATGTGGGAAAATCCCATCTCTTATTCTATTTTTTTCTCTTCTTTTTATTTTTCAATTTTTCTTTTGCTATCTTTGTATTTTTTTCTTTTTCTATTTTTATTTTTCGTGGACTAAGGTTTGTTCACACTTGTAGTCAAAATTAAATGAAACTAAAGGGTTAGACTTAGGGTAAATGATAATTTTAAGGCTCAAACCTGGGATTTGAGTTAGAAAAAGTTAGGGCTTGCCTATGTTTAAGGTCACACACATCAATTAAAGGGTTTATTCACATTTATGGGCTAAAATCCTAGGATTTCTAAGGGTTTAGGTTAGGTTTCCATGGGGTAAACTCATATTTTTAAGGGATTTCAAGGATCAAACCTAGGGTTTCAAGGATCAAAAGTTTTTTCAATGAGCTATTTACAAGTGTACAAGTCTAAAGTACAAAAATGACATGATTTTGCAACCAAAACATGCACAATTTATAACTCTCTGTAGTCAAACACCATTTCACACCTAGAAAATCAATGAAATGAGCTTTGAAAAAAATATCTTGAGGTACACTTCCCTGAGGGATTTCATCTCGACACTGAGCACATCCTCCCAAAGATGGAAGAAATCAACAAAAGGCTGCCATGTACAATGGGATGATGGTCAACAAAGGTCCATATCCCAACAACTAGAATGACCAAAGCATGAAGATGAGGAAGAAGAAGAGGGAGAAAAAGAAGAAATGACTGAAGCCCCAGCTTATACTGTAGAACTCCATAGATTATACCAAATCATGGAACGGGTGAGAGTACAACAGTTGCTCTCTGAACAAAACAATAGAATGCTCTGTTGGAAGAGGTTGGAGTAGACTCTGAATACAGTGAAACTCTCCTATTGCTAGCAAAAACCTACGGTGTAGTGGAAGGAATCCGGTCTTCATTACAGAGGCCTTCTACCCAATACGATCCTTGTAGATTCCAAACAGGACCGAGGTCAGGCAAGAACTTTCAGATCCCCCTCACAACTGTCGAGGCAGCTACTATGGCAACCAAACGAATAGAGACAACTTTCAAAGCAACTAGAACTCTGGGCCATGAAACCATGGTCATCCATGAAGACTCAACAGAACCACTACCTCCAACAACCCCACCATCACCTTCTCGAACAAAAGCTGTAAATATCGTCTCGACTACTAACCCAATAGTGCAAACCTTCATCTTCCATAGTCCCACTTCCAGTTCAACCTTGTTTTCCTCCTTTGATAACCCTATATATCATACCACCACCATTACAACCAAATTCCTCATGGAGCCTACCTTAGGATATCTAGTCTCCACGACCTCAATCATAGGCCACCTAGACACTCGAACCACATTTCTTGGCTTCCCTATTTTTGAACCTTCACCATGGCAATCCCACCTCCAAGCTTTTACATTCCCACACCCATCCCACCAATCCTTCAACCCATCGAGACTACTTTCTCAAGAATGTTCCAACCCATGTCTCAACCATTTCCACCATTTTCATTCTCAGCACCCACTTCACACTTATTCACCACGATCACACACACACACACCACCTACCATTATGATGTATATGATAGGCACCACTCTCACCTCCACAACCGGAAGTGTGGACATTTTGCCACCCACAACACCTCCCCCACCCCCCTCACTTCCACCATCCCCCATTCCCGCACCACCAACTTCACCTACACACACCTATCCCTTAGGCACAACATCCACACTTCCCATTCCCCACTCCCATTCCCTTGCATCAACCACCGTACACACTACATCTTCATCTATAAATAATGCCTTTGATACTATGTTTCAGTGTATGTCACAGCTAAGATTAGAGTACATGCAGCTAGAAGAACATAACAACAGATTACAAGCACACTCAGAAGAATTACGAAAACACATCGCTACATTGGAGGATTAAAATGAAAGTCTCCAATGTAGTTTCGTACATTACAGGAGGCACACAGCATATCTAAAGCAAAGTTTTAGAATACCGACAAAGAGTCCTTGCAACTAGACAAAGGGCACCTACATGCACAGATGGAACAAAACTCAAAACTACAGCGCAACATGGCACTATTACAAAGCCAGCTCATCGCAGCCCAGGAGGAAAACTGATGGCTACAGACACAAAATCAAGAAAATCTAGCTGTAGCCATAGAGAATACACCTAGGACACCCATCAGTCCGTCAAAATTTCAAGCTGTACCCTCGGAGAACATCAAAATCATACTTGAAGACTATGCTAACCTACTAGAAGCCCATGAAAAATTATCAGAAGAATTGGATTAATTAAAGTATCAATGAACATCAGCTACTACATATGTCCCACCAACCACTGTTTCAACCTCTTCCACAATTATTGACTCAGAGGCACTACAGGAACTCAAACAACAAGCCAGAGAATTACAAACCCGACTCCTACAATACAAAAGGCCACCATCCCCATCGGAGGCCTCTATAGAAGAAGGAACCATCTCAATTCCTAAAGAACAAATGTTTGAAGACGACTACGACCCTCAACCCATTCCAGGTGGACAGATAATAGAAGAGGGCTAGGATACATTCGAAGCACCATGACCCCCATGATTAAGACAAGTGGAAGAAATGGGGAGTACTCATGAAGATCGCACAGTGGTGCAAAATCAAGCTATGTGAATCATAGAAGAAACAATGTTACAATCCAGCTATTTCAAAAACTTGGCACCCAGGTGTCTCATTACATCACCAAAACTTCAGTATCAGCCCTACTATGTCATTCTTGTATATTATAATGCAGAAATACATAGAGTCATAGGGAAGATCCCCACCTTCGTGACCCAGTTTCAACCCGAGGACCTACCACCACAAGCATAAAAATCCAAGATCTATCAACCGACATGGTGGCAAAAGCTCTTAGAGACTTACCCTGCGACATACGTGGGACCATGCACCTTTAAAACTCATTTAAGATCCATGCTATGGTCCAATTCCACAATGCAAATCATGGAAAGCATTCAATATTAAAGTACATAATAATGCCCAGTGTAAAGAATGGCTTAATTATCCATACATTGTGCCACCGCAAGGAGCACCCTCCATTGCTTACATGATGGCCACAATCTGCTAGTGGCTCGTTTGTCGCAAGCCAATGCCAGATGTCACGGCGCAAATGGTTTTCCTTTGCCAACACCTAGAGAGCACACTAGGACCCTGAGGCCAACCTAGCTGGTTAAGTCCATGAAGAATTACTTCGATGGCACTCGAGACCCTTACGACCATGTCGCAGAATTTAGGCAAGGCTTGAGAGATGAACAAGTTGAGGACCTATTCATGTAGTACAATTCTTTTGGTCTAACTCTTAGAAACATAGCCCTTACATGGTTTCAACCACTACATGAGAGGCAGTTTAGGAGCATAGACCAACTTCTAGAAGCTTTCGTCACTGAGTTTTCTAAAAGTGGTATACGGCATAATACTTCCTCACTTATTCATAGGTTCAAGCAAACACCTCAAGAGATGGTTAGACTGGCAAGAAGACGGTTTAGGCAATACCCAGAGAGGTGTCCTATGCCTGAGTTACCCACACCAGCCAAACAGGTAGCTTTGTTCTTAGATGGATTGCAGAGTACCAAGCTAAGATCATATGTGTATCTGAAGGACCCTAGAACCATAGAAGAATGTGTGTGCATATGCATAGACATTGAGGATAATCTCGGAGAGGAGCTAGAGCTTTCAAAAATCTACAAGGATTTAGATAGCTCTAGTAGCCTCACTTCCGGTCAATCCACATCTATCGAGGAACTTGCTGAGAAGGTAGCTCAAAAACTAGGTGTCTCTAGCAAACAAATTCCAGGATTTGCCCTAGTTAAGTGGTGCTATACTTGTGGAGGAGACCATATGGTGAGTGTATGTCCCATTATGGCCCAACCCCAAGTGAATGCTAGTAGCCAGTACTGCACCATAGAGCAAAGGTACACCAAGCACACCACACAAGAATGCCCTTATAACAAAGAAACTCTCAGGAAAAATTACCCTCAGCCATATCCACAACAGGGCAGATTCCAGACCTAGTACCCTCCACAGTAGTATGGACATTGAGGATAATCTCGGAGAGGAGCTAGAGCTTTCAAAAATCTACAAGGATTCAGATAGCTCTAGTAGCCTCACTTCCGGTCAATCCACAGCTATCGAGGAACTTGGTGAGAAGGTAGCTCAAAAACTAGGTGTCTCTAGCAAACAAATTCTAGGATTTGCCCTAGTTAAGCGGTGCTATACTTGTGGAGGAGACCATATGGTGAGTGTATTTCCCATTATGGCCCAACCCCAAGTGAATCCTAGTAGCCAGTACTGCACCATAGAGTGAAGGTACACCAAGCACACCACACAAGAGTGCCCTTATAACAAAGAAACTGTGAGGCAAAATTACCCTCAGCCATATCCACAACAGGGCAGATTCCATACCTAGTACCCTCCATAGTAGTATGGTAGGTCCCAACAGTCCTACCAACCACCCTATCAAGGGAAGCAAAGACCTCAACCAGTTCTAGCGGAGCAAACCCCCGCTCCAACCAATGTGATTCCAGTGAAATATGCATCTACAGAAGAAAATCTGAACAGAGCCATAGTCCCAGTAACACCATTGCTATCACAAAGTGACCCAAGTGATCATAGTTTTGACTCTACACATATTGATAGCCCACAGGTTTACTACATGCAATCACCCGAGCATAATGAGTCATACTATTATGAAAAACCCAGTGAATCTAGTTGGGAGCCAGATTATGCGAATGTCATGTACGCAAACCCCAACTCTAGACCTCAGCCTAGGTAGATAAGACCTCCATTTCCTAGAGGGACATGCTTCTGATGTCAGGGGGATCACCTCATTTGTGATTGCCCTCTACCAGCACCTACACAAACCCAATCTGTGACAAATCAAGGCTTTTGCCCCAATTGTGGAAAGGAGCATTTGTTACGAGACTGTCCCAAGAACCCCATCAACATGCCAAAAATCGCTCCTATCAATGTTATCAGGCTAATAGTAGACTCTACAAGAAGTGTAACTTCCACAGCCCTAGTGCACATGGTCACTAGAGCTCAAGCTTTGCAGCAAAACCAAGGTTTAGGCCAGGAAAAAAGTTTTAAGGTTAGTGAAACTGAGAGCATAACTAAGAAGAGGACCAGAGCTTGGAAGGATAGCCGCGAAAGAATGAAAAGGCAATGGTCAAAGAAGATGAGTGAACTCGAGGAAAGTTTAAGATGTTTACAACTAGTTTTTGGGAATCTCACTCTAAAGTGTTCGGGCCACAACCAACCCACCTTCTATAGCTATTTGCATGCGAACAGACTATGCATTCACAACTATATACAACAACACAATCTGACATTCCTGGTGCGGTTAATTGGGATTCCCTTCAAAGAGATCTAGTCAGGGGACTAAGGATCAGAGAACAAGAGTTAGCCACCGACATAGTCCAACACTACATTGATCACCTTGTGGAGCAAAGGTCTATCAGAGATGACAAACGCTAGGGGGGGGGAGAGTGTTGACATCTGGGAAGAAGCAAGTACGAGAATACATGCAGATCTAGCACTGAGGCAACCAAACAAATTTTTTCAATCCTCAAATTAATGTAAAAGTGATTCTCATCACTTGAAACCATTGTAAATACCATTTTCAGTTTTTGTAGCTCCATTTTGTGCAAGACAAGGATTCCTTGAGCTTGAGGAGCATTAGAAGTACCTACATAGCAATTTTCATATTTTTTAGACTCCATTTGAGCCCTCAAATAGGCCCCTGAACCTAATTTTTAACTAGGCCAGACACTAGGTCTGAACAGGGCCAAAGCTAGTCAAAAACTATAAAAAGAGCTAGAGAATTCATTTTGGGGGTTACCTTGTTGTAGATTTGAACTTGTATGAGAAATCTTTTGCAATAGAAGTGACTCCATTGTCTCTCTCTATGTTCTTGCCTTGTGTGTGCATGTGTGTGTGTATGTGTGTGCATGTTTGTGTGCTTATCACTCACACACTTGTGCCATCACTTGTTCGAGGTCTTCATACCATCCTCATGTCTTCCCGGATTGACATTAAAGGAGGTGCTACTCATCACTGAGCTACATCTACATTGGCAACTTCTAGATCTCTTGGTATGGCTACCACTTCCTGATCATCGTCGTCGTACAATATATCGTCTTACCTCCTCCTAAACCTCGTCTTCTTCAAAGAACTCTTCTTCTAGGACAATGATGTCTTCCTCCTCGATTACCACATGCATCTTAGATTCCACTGCAGATGAAATTTATTCTACATCTATGTCCTCACAAATTTGTCTGCTACATGGAGAGACTTGTAAAACAAATTGCCACCATGGTTCTTTCAAATCTGGCATAAAGACAACTTACTCACAATTACATTTCTTTCAATGGTGACTACTTTGAACCATTTCACATTAAAAAAATCAGTCAAGCCTCCTAAATGATAGCTTTAAGATATCTTGAATCACTCCAAAATACTCGAGCTGGCCTTCTTGAGCATTATCATCTCTTGTGTTAGCTCTACTTTTTTGGAGGAAAGTACCCCACTATCAAAAGTAGAACTATTTTCATCGATGCGTTCAATCTAAAAGTGTTGTCCATGAGACCATAGTGCAAAGTATTTGTAATATTTCCAATTAGACCCCTTTGTGAGTTCTTCCTCTTCTTTAGAGATATCCTCATCCATTGCCTTTTGTTTTGAAATGGCTGTATCTATCCATCTAGGCATTGGAAAGGGTGGAAGAGGTCAAAGACTTTTCGAAAGAGGCAAAAAGTGAGTGAAATGATTCTTTTGAAATTGGGTTCTTTCCTTTATATTTACCTCCTTAGCAAGCTCATACCTCTCCAACCACTTCTGCATGGGCTCTAAGTTAACAATGTAAAACTTCATTTCCTTCTCTCTGAAAACTGCATGCATTTTTGTTTGGCTCCCTTTATCTTGAGGCTCATCACCTACGACATGAACACCTTTATCATCACTCCATAAGCGAGGCATTTCTAGGTCTGACATGTGTAGAAACTCTGTTATGAATACTAGAGACTCTTGTACGAGCCACCCCTCTGCCATGCTGCCCTCTAGATGTGATCTTTGATGAACAAACCATTTTAATGTATTCATGAACCGCTCTAAGAGGAACATCCATTGACTAGGGGTAGTTCCTGCTATTGCAACTTCATCAACCACATGAACTAGTAAATGAAGCTCAATTGTGAGAATACTTGTGGGAAAGTACTTCTCAACCATACAGAAAACCTTTATAGCATTGCCAAACAAAGAACTTAGAGGTTTGATGCGTGACTTATCTAAATCTAACTGCTGGCAAGAATTTGGAGGTGTGATGTGTTTGACCGAATGTCATCTGCTTCTTCACCAGTTGAACTTCTCAGTTCTGAATGATGGTCAGATAAACTAGCCCAATTACTTGTGGTTCTTCCACCAGCCGAACGACCCCTATTGTCTGGGTGGTTGTCCGATGGTGATGGCTGAGCAGAATTATGAGCATCTATGGTGATGAAAAGACAGCATTGTTGAAGGCGCAAGCTGAGGTTGATTTTTAGCTGGCATGCGCTGCCACATATAGTCAGGGAGATGGCGATGTGGGGTTGGAGTGTATTGCCCACGTAATTAGGATAAGAAAATTAGATGGCATGTTCTAAGTTAGGATCATTTGATATTGATGTCCAATAATGTCCCGTTGTGGATGTTTCGGTAGGTGGAGGAAAGGTCGCCACCTTTAGTGTCGGGGAAGGAGAATTTAGCGGGAGGAGGAGGTGAAAGTAGTGAAGGCCTGTGAGGAGGATGAGAGGTTGCTAGAATTATCAGGAGGGAAGATGAGTAGTGAAGGTCACTGCATCCAGACATACGAGTAGGAGAGGGCGCTAGAACTATCAAGAGGGAGGTCGCCCGAGTTATAGGAAGGAGGAAATAGGAGGAGAAATCTCCCAATTTAGAGGAAAGATGAAATAGGAGGAGAAGAGGTCGCCTAGTTTTTAGAGGAGGGGAGGTCACCGCTTAGGAACCAATGAGGGAGGAAGGGAGAGGAGGTCGTCAATTTAGGAGGCAAATAGGAAGAAATGGAAAGGGGAGGTCACCAAGGCAGATTGGAAGAAAGGGGGAAGTGAGGTCGCCTCATCCACACCCAGAGCATTCTCGCGATTTGGACTTGCCAAGTTATCTTGATGGGAGCTGTTCAAGGATATAGAGTGGCAGGTGGACCTCTTGGTGAGGTGGAAGATCCTCTCTACCCTGGTTGTTCCTTCGACCCGTTGGGCCTGGCTGACGTTCTAGAGGCCTTCGTTGAGTTGAAGGTTAAGGAACTGATCTGTCTGGATTCTTTGTCGAGGCCTCGTAATATGCAAAGGACCCATTGAGAACCTCTCTGACCCGTTCGCTAATCCCACTATCAACAACGCCTGGTCCTATGCCACTATCTTTGTCCTCAAAAAGTGAGCACCATTCTCAATAGACGGGCTCACTTTTTCGATTTACAACTTATTTCTTCGTCATTGAGTCAATTACTATTGGAACTCAAGGTCAAGCACAAAGCATGGAAGCGCATCAAAGAAGTGAACATACAAGAAGAAGGAGCAAGTAGGGAGCTCCAAGAAGTACATGTCAAATTTTTAGAAGAATCAAGGTCAAGCACAAAGCATGGAAGTGCATCAAAGAAGTGGACATACAAGAAGAAGGAGCAAGTAGGGAGCTCAAAGAAGTACATGTCAAATTTTTAGAAGAATCAAGGTCAAGCACAAAGCATGGAAGTGCATCAAAGAAGTGGACATGCAAGAAGAAGGAGCAAGTAGGAGCTCCAAGAAGTACATGTCAAATTTTTAGAAGAATCCCCTACAAAAATAGTGATTTTCATCACTAAAAACCATTTTAAATACCATTTTCTATTTTTGTAACTCCATTTTGTTCAAGCTGAGGAGTCCTTGAGCTTGAGGAGTATTAGAAGTATCATCCTACCAATTTTCATATTTTTTAGACTTCGTTTGAGCCCTCAAATAAGCCCTGGAACCTAATTTTTAACTAGGCCAGACACTAGGTCTGGACAGGGCCAAAACTACTCCAAAAAGTATAAAAAGAGCTAGAGAGCTCATTTTTGAGGTTAGCTTCTTAGAGAATAGAGCTTTGTAAGAGAACTCTTTGCAATCGAAGCTTTCCATTGTTCCTCTCTTTGATCTTACCTTGTGCGCGTGTGTGTATGTGTGTGCATGTTTGTGTGCTTTCACTCATGCACTTGTGCCTTCACTTGCTCGTGGTCTTCATACCGGTCCTCACATCTCCGCAAATTGACAAGTAAAGGAGGTGGTGCTTATGCTTGAGCTACACCAAATTTTGGCACCGTTGTCGGGGAGAGAACTTCGAGGATGAGCGTTGTGATGGTAAGATCGTAGATTTGCGATGTTGGAAGGTAAAAAAACTGTCATTTTTGTTCATTTTTTTATTTTTCTTCTTCATCTTCATCATCATCACCATCTCCATCTTCTTCCATCTTCTTCTTCATAGAAATTTCTTGTTTTCTAGTGCATTTTCACCATTTTCATACCATCTTTCATACCAGTTAAGAAGTGCAAGAGAGAGCAAGTGCTTGTGTTTTTTCATGATTTTCTGCATATACGGAGCTCGCCATTGCTCGGTGCTCAGAAATTTGAAATTCCCGCCAAAAAACATGATTCTATGAGAAAATCACGATTTTCATAAAATTCAAATTTTTTCAAAAAAATACGATTCTCTAATTCCCACCTAAAAGCTTTTTGAAAAGAACACGATTCTGGGGTCATTCTCAGAATCGCGATTCTCTGGTTTTGCTCAAAATCGCGATTTTCAAGAAAAAATACAACTTTGAGGAAACACGATTTTCAGTACGCTCAAATCGTGATTCTCACAAATCACGATTTTCAGTAAAAAAAACTCGATTGTGATAAAAAACACAATTCTCTGTTGGCAATCATGATTTTCAAAAACACGATTCTCTGTTGGCAATCGCGGTTTTTGAAAACACGATTCTCTGTTGGCAATCGTGATTTTCAAAAACACGATCCTCTGTTGGCAATCGCGATTTTCAAAAACACGATTCTCTGTTGGCAATCGCGATTTTCATGATTTTCAGAAAATGCGATTTTCACTAAGGTACAAAATCACGATTTTCAGAAACATGATTTTCAAGCTCAATCCAGCATCACGATTGTCTCACAACATCGCGATTGTCTAGTCTTCAAGATCGCAATTTTCATCAGTGCTCAGCATCGTGATTTTCATGATTTCACAAAATCGTGATTTTTGTGGTTGCTCAACATCACGATTTTCATGATCTCACAAAATCGCGATTTTCACACAAAATCATGATTTTTCCAAAAGGCCCTATTTCCCTGTTTTGACCTCCAGGAGCCTGAGTCGACATAACTTTTTCATCCAAAGTCCATTTTTTGAGCTCTCAGGTGGGACCAGGAACCCAAGGGGACTCCAAAGGATTTTGAACCATACCAAGGGGAAATTTTGGACTCTTAACCAAAGCTTATGAACCTGAGATCTGGTAGACACCTAGGCAAGGATAAACAAAGCATTAGATCTTCTGAGGCTAGTGTCAACCATACAGCTAAGTGTTGGGCACAACAACTAAGTGGTTATCCTTACGTACAAATTTCAGACACAAGTGATTCAGAAATGTCTTTTAGCATGGGGAAACCTGTAGGTGGCTCAGGAACTACCTATTTACAAACATCGGAAGGCCCCTATAAGACACAGTTGGAATATATTCGGACCAACCGATTAGGTGCTCGCATCTATGAGGACGGCCTAAGGCGATCAGTGGTCCAACTCAAAAATCCAGATCAACCCTTTGGACTTGAACACCTAGTAGTCAAGTTTGAAGAAGGTTCATACATGGATAAGGAAGGAACCATGTATGTGGTCACCAACCTACCAGATAGGACTGATGAGTTTGGAAATGTCATTCCTGAGAATGAGATAGGAGACCTAGAATAAGGAAATGTAGGACAAGGACCTCAGACTCCTAAAGGTAAGTCAGTTTTGACCAGAGTGATCACTTCAAATTGGATCCCTCAAGACAACAAAAGCATAGAACTATTCTTGAATAGAGAAACAGAGGAAGCCTTTTGGAGATTCAAGCCAGATCAACCTAGCCAATTGGGCATAGTCATCATCTACAAGTTCAAGGATCCAGAGATAGCAGGCAAAGTTGTCTACCTAGATAACACATCAGAGAAAATGTTCTTGGTAACAGAACATGATAGACATGCATATACTTGGAAGAGTGAATTGATTTTCCCTCCATCAAGATCCAATGTTTCCCATGGCCTCCAAGGAGTAGGATCATCCCAAGCTCATGAAGCCCAGAGAGAAAGAACTAGAGAGAGACGTGAGGTAAGTTTTGCACATACTGTGGGCAAAAATAGATTAGGATTTGAAAATGAAAGACCTGAAAGAGAGAGACATCAAGCACATAGGTAACAAAGAGATGAACATGATTTTCCATTGCCTAGACCCCGAGAGCACCCAAGAACCCTTAGACCTACTCAAGTGATCAAGGCAATGAAGAATTATTTTGATGGGATAGGAGATCCTTATGATCATGTGGCCGAGTTCAAACAAGTGTTAAGAGCTGAATAGGTTGAGGATTTGTTCACCCAGTACGAGGCATTTGGTTTGACTCTTAAGGGCACTGCCTTAGCTTGGTTTCAACCACTGAGTAGTCGCAACTATCGCGATATAGGTCAATTGTTAGACGAATTCATTGTAGAATTTTCCAAGAGTGGTATCAGGCATAACACATCATATTTGATCAACAGCTTCAAGCAGACACCCCAAGAAATAGTGCGACTAGCAGGTAGAAGGTTCAAACAGTACCTAGAAAGATGCCCTACTCTAGAGTTACCCACACCAGCCAAACAAGTGGCTTTGTTTTTAGATGGCTTACTAAGCACCAAGCTAAGATCATATGTGTACTTGAAAGAGCCTAAAAGCATAGAAGAGTGTGTGCGAACCTGTATTGATATAGAAGACAACTTGGGTGAGGAGTTAGGACTATCCAAACTCTTTAAAGACTCTGACAGTTCTACTAGTCATACCTCCAGAGCCTCCACTGAGCTGGATGAGATAGCAGAGCAAGTTGCCAAGAAGCTAGGAGTTCAAAATAGACAAATACCAAGAGCCACCCCATTGAATCGATGTTTTACTTGCGGAGGTGACCATATGGCTAATGTATGCCCATTGCACAATCAGAACATGAGAGAAAGGAGTGCTCCATATTGCACTATTGAGAGAAAATACACGAACCACACGACTCAAGATTATCCATACAATAGACAGGCTATTAGATAGAATTATCAGCAACCTTACCAACAAGGTAGGTATCAGAACCAATACCAGTAGCCATATTATAGACCACAACAACAATATCACGCACCATATAGGCCATAACCAGTCCTAGGAAACCAACCACTAGCGCTTGCCAATGTAATTCCAGTTAAGTATTCAATGGCAAAAGAGAACCTTAATAGAGAATTGGTGCCAGTGACCCCATTCATCTCAGAGAATGACTCTCATGCTCATAGTTCAGACTACTCCCATGAAGGTAGTCCACGTGCTTATTACATAGAGTCACCTTAGCATAGTGAGACTTATCCATATCAATATGAGGCACCACCTATGGAACAAAATTGGGAGCCAGAATACTCCAATGTCATGTACACAAATCCTAACCCTAGGCCCCAATTGAGACAAATGAGACCACAAGCCCCTAGAGGACCATGTTTTAGATGCCAGGGTGACCATTTCATTCGTGAATGTCCCCACTCACCAACTGTAGGACAAGGACAGAACATCACAATACAAGCCTTTTGTCTTGAGTGTGGCAAAGAGCATCTCCCTAGAGATTGTCCAAGGAACCCCTCTAGTGCACCCAAGGTTACACCCATTAATGTGGTAGGCTTAGTGGTGGATTCAAGTGCTAGTAGCAGTAATGTGGCTCCTGTACAGGCAATTACTAGGGCATAAGCATCAAAACGAGATAAACCAGCAGAACAATCGGAGTCAAGTGAATCAGGAGAGCCTAGTAAGCAAAAAACAAGAACATGGAAGAAGACCAGAGAGAAATCCAATCAGGCTCTATAGGAGTATCCTCTTCTTGCTTTTCTCGATGGCCTGAGGAGGGGGAGGAATGCCTGTTCCTCTCGGATGGATAGGCTTGGCATGAAGATTCATGCTTAACTCCTTGTCTACGGAAGGGCATTGCAGGCCGAGTGGCGCTCTTCTCCAAGTCATTCTCTATGTTACAGTCAGACCACCTCTGGTGCTCCCATACTTGTTCCGCCTATGTGTATTAGGTTCGACTGCTTCCCTTGGGGTGGATTCTCTCTGGTAGGTTGGAAGGGAACCTAAAATGCCTTAATTTCTTCTTAGGGAAGCTCTGCAACTATTCGAGTCAACCAGCTTTCTGGAGATTTCATGACTGCTACACCTATTGATAAATCTAATCTTTCTAAGCTTCGACTGGTCCATTGCTCCTCTTTTGATGAACAATTGAGGGTTGTCGCCCGGAAGGCCTCTGCGCGGGTCATGCTCATCTACATGCTTCCGCCCATTTGGCATACCTTCAGGCCTTTCTCTCTTTGCCATTATCAGAGTTGGGCAAATAGTAGGCTTGTTCACTCGTACTGTTGAGAATTCATGACATTGGTTGTGGCATTCATGTGGTTCCTCTTTGTAATGTATGTAACTTCGAATCAGGCTTCTGCTCCATTCACGCACTCTGCGTACGTCTTCTCTTCCACAATATGCTGGTTCTGCTGCTTGAGGCTATGGGGGGTTGAGCTTTGTGCTCCTTGACTGCTTGAAGGGTGCAAAACACATAGCCGTCAGTTTAGACTTGATGCATGACTTTTTTCATCACTTATAGACTAAGCTTCGGTTGTCTCTTGCGGTTTCTTCTCTAGCGTACTTGATGCTAAAAAGAGCTGGCTCTATACTTCTTTTTGTATCCATCATTACCTGTGAAATGGCTGCAACATCTTTCGTTCTAATCCGAAAACTCAATGGGATCTATAGGATTTTCTCTTACTCTATTGCTAAAAGATCTTTGTGCAGGGTTTGTTTTTCACTTAGCAATGATGATCAGTACTCCAGTCACAATGCAATGTCATCTCTCTTTGTGAATCAATAACGGTACTGAGTTCTTTGTCCATACAAGCATCGCAATGTTCTTACATTAGTTGTGTGTATTCTCTATTGATATCATTCGTGACTAAATGTCCTTGTCAAATCTTTCTATGTGTTATGCTTCAAATGCTTAAATCATGCTGACTTCATGCATAGTGGTCATGACTCGCGGATTGTGGGTATTGATCGTGGTTTCTTATTCTCGTGATGAGCTTGGGGCGTGGTGTCAAGCCCCCTTCTGTCTCCTCATTTAGCTCTACACGATGGTCTTGAGGTGTTGACAGAGCATGCAGGGGGGGGGAAGGGGGGCTGCTCGATTTTCTTCCATATGCCTACTCCTCTAGCTGCCTATGCTATGTCTGTGGTATTGTGGGAGCATATATGTGTTTCTGTTTTAATTAGGGGAAGATTCTACACGTTCGGTTTTTTGACACCATGAGTTGTTATGAGAAAAGGGTCACGCCTTCGCACTTACTGTTGAAACATATGTTGTAATTCTCCCTTTGCCTGTATCCGCACTGTTTAAACTACTCTCCCCTGGTCTTGAATGACTGCCATTGGATGGGTCTATGGAAGTTTTTGTTTTAAGAGTTGTATGCTTTTCTTCTTTCAGATTGCTTCTGGAGAGTATTATCTCAAACGGTACTTAAAACAGCTATCAAACATGGGTTCTTGAGAACGATGATAGACAATTGATCGTGTCTTTAATATCGTAACAATTTGTTGGATATTCTTACCTCAGGACATGAGCCTTGTAAGTGTCTATTTGAACAACCTTAGGCTTCCTAAATCGTGTAATTAAAGTTTCTTGCAGGACTTACCCCTCGATTGGAATTGGAAGAATTACAAAGGGAATCACTTCTGATTAGAACCATTCATGGACTCTCACATGTACTAATCGACTGTAGGTGGTTGCTGCCTGCCACTCTCCAAGGACCTGTACTCGGTCTCTTGCCTGATCTACTCTGTCTCCTATCTGGCGTCACACCTTACGAGGGCTACTTTGGCCTTTATTTGAAGCTACAGTGCTAGCCTTCCCTTTTCTCTCTGGGCCAAAGTGTTGCTCTGTGAAGTTCTGATATGATCGGATGAAGACCATGATAGAGTTTCTTTTATATTTGGCTTTGTTCAGTTTTTTAAGCTTGATAAAAGTTAAGATCTGACTATGCTGAAAGTGTCATCAGGTACTAATTCTTGAGTACTATGTAAAGAATAGATCCTGCGGCCAACTTCTGGTAATGTAATAACTCATGCAGGAGCTCTCTCTGAGGAAGCATCTGAAGCATCCTTGCACTTCTACTGCATTATCTGACATGTATGCAAATATGAAATAGGATAATACACGAGTTGATGGGTCCTTTGGGGCTTCTTAATCTTGCAAAGAAAAGAATATATTGGTGATTACCTTTCTAGGGAAGTATTCAAAAATTTTCAACCTTAACTAGGATATCGAATGCTTGAATGTTTATTGTAAGCCTGGTCATTATCATTTCACTGTCATTAATGACATTATGAATGGCTCATTCAATTTCTCCTCTCTCTCGTACTTGTCTGATCACATGAAAATACATGGGCCAATGCATTCTCATTAGAGGCACTAAAGGGCAACATTTATCTGATGTTTTTCAATGAAATATGTCCCACTTCCACTCGTTCGATAAACACAACAACATTGATTGTGGCATAGTTAAGGATGGTGAGATTTGGAAAATGATAAGGCCACTGTTCGTGATGGGCTCCTTGGAGCGATCTCTTTTCTCTTGCTATGCAGGGATATGAAGATCTTAAAGCCAAACCACGAGTTAATTTTGCAATTGAACCAACAAACTTATTAACTCCACGAGAGAAGATCTTCATGAAGATCTCTCTAGAATAGAAAGTCCTATAGGACTTGATGCTCCCTGAAGTGGAAACTAAAGTTTGACTAAATGTGATAGGCTACCTCTTTTTTAAAGGCAGTCTACTTGTTTTTATGTATTTCCTTTCAGGTTTGGGAGCTCCCTACGAAGGCATTTCCAGCTTTGCAAAGGATTGCACTAGTGGAATACATGATGGGTTGACTGCCCCCCAAGGGGATTCTGTCGCTCAGATCTGAAGATTGAAGGGCTGAAGACCTGAAGATTAGAAGACTGAAGTGCTGCAAATGTGAAGATAATGGATAACTTGATGATTTGCAGCCGACTGAAGACGTGCCGATTTGAAGACTTGAAGTTTTCCAGATTCCAACTGGAACAATTCAACTGTGTATGCTTCTCTTTCCTAGCTTTGTCGAGGATGACAAAGTCTAGGTGGGGGAGGGTGTCGGAACCATGAAATTATGAAAGGCCTATGAAGCTATGAAGGCTATGGAGTACTTGGAGGCCTACCTTGGAGTTAAGGATACTTGTATACTCAAGGCCTTGTGACAGTCTCCCAAATTTCCCACTTTTCCCTCTTGTAAATAAGTTTCTTCATAGGAACTCCTGCTTACTTATTTATGTGAGAAAACCCATAAAAACTCAACCTTTCCCTTCTTTTTTGTAAAAGACTCCTTTTTTGAATTCTTGTCTTAGTTTCAAAAAGAGAGCTCACTTTTGGATACGTGCAAATGCTCTCTATCTAGGAAGATTCTCTTTTTTTATTTTACCAACTACCTACCTTTTTTTAGAACATCTTTAGTTAATGAGGCCTTTGGCCACTTGTATTGAACGGATTCCTCCTCCCCTCTTATATAAGGAGGAGCTCATTTTGTAAAGGGGGGCCCTTGGCCATGGCCTTGGCCTCCATGTTGGTAATGGAAGAAGGTGTCATTTGCTACTCTCCTGTTTCCTTGTGTGCAAGGCGATGATCTCGGTGTATGGATTTGCATGTGTGTGTGCATGGTTGGGAGGATGTTCCCCTTTGCTCCTTGTGACGTTGGCCATTGTTGCCATTGCTCCATGAGCGTGGGTGAACCTCTCCTCTCATTCTTTGCCCCAACTTGGAGAAACCTCTCACTTCCATGTGAGGCGGTTAGGGTTGTTGCTCCCCTTTTCTCAACAATCAAGCTTACACTATGCTTGAGGTGGATTTGATCTATATCAAAGGCTATCGCATCAAAAGAATATCCGTTGGAGAGTTCTTTTTCATATGCTCATTTATTGTATTTCTTTGAGAGATTTTTGATGGTTCATTTACCGTTATAAAAGCCTGGTGCTTTACACATGTAAAGGTAGAAAGATAAAGCCCAAATCCCACGAATTTGTGGTGGTTAAAGTTGCATTCAATCAAGCAATCAATCACCTAAAAGTAGATCAAACTAGATCTTCACTTTTCCTAGATAGTAGGAAAGTGAATCGATTCCCTCCAACAACCATTCCCACCTTCATTTGAATTAAAAATTCACTTGTAGAAGTTTTGGAACACTCCTAGAGTCTATATAAAGACTTGAAATCACTTGTACAATACATGGAAGCAATATACATACACTTGTGACCATCATTGTCTTGCTCCTTCAATTCTCTACATCATCTTCTTTGCCAATAGTAATCTTGCAGAGGCTTCTGCTCTCTCTCCACAGCTTCAAATTGAGTCCAAGATGGCTCATTGGAAAGATATTAATGTCTAGTTTATGCTTATACATTTTCATAGCATTTGGTTCAGTAGATTGGGAGAAATATGAGTTTTTCTATCTCAGGTTCAATCTCTACGTATTCCTGAAAAATAGGAAGTACCACCGGTGAATGTCTCATTCATTCCTATAGCATATTTTTCTTATTCCTTGTACTTTTGTGCATTCTATACACTCAACCCTATTTTTATCACTCCCATAAAAGGATTTTTTCTAATTGTAATCATGTTGGTCGCTATGGGCTTTTGAAGTTCATTGTCTCTTCCATAGATAGTAAGTTTTTAAGCTAGTCGACCCGCGAACCTATCTGTTTTGTATCGACTCATTCTTCTTGATGCTCCAAAGTACATGTTAAAAATAAAGAAGTAAGCTCGTATATATTTTTGCAAAAAGGATTTTCTTAAAGTAGAAGGAAAATAAAAAAATGAAAAATAGAAGCATTTCCTTCAGCAAGTAGTGGAGGCCAAAAGAGAATCATTCAAAAGAGAATCAAATCCAAAAACTAAACTGTAAGAGGAGTGATTGTCCAAAGTAGTGGAGAAATGATGGAGAAGAGCTCTCAAACTCATCATGAGATTTTTTGGTCATTTGGCAATAAAAGAAGCAAGGGAGGACACTCAAGAAAAGTGGAAGAAGGCGTGGAAGCCCCCTTGTAGCTACTTCATTTGTTTTGAGCCATTTCGTTCAGTTCACTCTCATAGAGTATGTCCAGCCGCACACCCATTTCTGGGTAGTCTACTTGTGAGAGTCATATCTCTCAATATATGTGTTCAATTTTAGTGTTTAAACATTCGTTGGAAAGCTTATCTTGAGTACTTCATCTATCTATAAGATTTTTATGAAATCATTTATTCTCTGTGAGTTATTGAGTTTTTAGTGAAGTCTAGTTTTTAGTCTAACTGAGTGGACAGGTAGCCTGTTTTGTATCAATGAGTTGCCAACCCAAATCTATTCCAAATTGAGTGTTTGATAGCTCATTTGAAAGCTATAGGTGTTTAGTTTGAGTGACGAAATTTCAAGTTCATTTTGTTTTTCAATTGGTGCTAGTTTTCATTTGAAGGTTCAGCTGTTGGCAAGAGTCTTGATCTTGAGAAGGTCTTCTACACTTTTCGCTGCGATTAGGAGAGGAATTCTCCAACAAGTGGTATCAGAGCATTGGATTTTGAAGAGGCAAAGCATTGGAACTAAAGTGAAGCAAAGGAGAAGCTACAAATCAAGGGGGAGCTTCATAAAGTCAAGGAAGAGCGTGTTGATGTTGTAGCATCACAATTCATACTTGTCAAACCAGGAAGCATCTCATGAGACCCAAATGTTTGCGTAGAAGCACTCAGCAGACGTAATGGCGCTTCGTCAACGTATGATTAACAACGTTATCAACAAGAAGATACAACATAAGCATCGCGAATGATGCACCTAATTATAATCACAAGCATAATAACGACATAATCATACATCAACGTGTCACAAGCATTAGACAAGAAGAGAACAAGCATGCATGCACATCATGACTAAGAGAGAGCAAGAATCTATCTACAAACTAGCATAATCTTATTACTTCTCAAAGAGCTCTCCCCAAAAGAAGAGGTGGAGACCTCTTTATATACAAAATGGCAAAAAAGCATGCTATGTGGGATTTCTCAACTGAAAGGAGAATGAATCCCACTTATTCTCTAGTGTGGCACTCACACACACCTATACAAGAGTGCTTTATTAACTGAATGAAATGTAGAAAAAGGTACAAACGATGATGAAAATGAAGTGGATCCAAGAAATACATGTTGTATCCTTCAACACTCCCCCCCTCCTTGACTTTGTCGTCCTCGACAAAGCTTTTGCAAGTATGGAGCTTTTGTGGAAGAGTGGGTAGGAGTTCCTTTGGATTTGCATGATCCTTGCACCATTGGAATGCCTTGCTTTATTGTTTTTCTTCATCTTGCTTTTTGTTTGGAGTCGAGTGTCTTAACTTGGTTCTTTTGCCTCATATAGATGGGAATGAATATGCTAGAATGCCTCTTCTCTCTTTTTTTTTTTTTTTTTTTTTTTAGGTAATAGATGGATGATGTATGAACATGAAAGGAAGATGATAGATACAGATGGATGAAATTAATTCATCTCTTCTTAGTCCATATGCATGAGTGGGGACTAAGGGTGCATGGGTGGAAAACAAAAAAGTGCCTATGCACGGTCTTGTAATGTGACCCTATCTTATGCATATACTCTAACAAATGCATACAAAAAACAATGGTGTAAAAAATGAATGGGTCTTGAGCAAAGTGCTCAAGGGTTAGGTGATGATGAGGCTTTCTCCAAATCTTCAGCTTCAAGAACCTTCTCTTTGTCATCAACCATTTGACATGGATGATACCTTTGTCCACCAACCTGCAAAAAGAAAAATAGCAAGCAAATTTTTGAAATCTATGTACATGTTCCCTCTTTGTGCATGGGTTAAACTAAGTGTGCCAAATGCTTGGCCTTTGGATGAGGCCCTATTCGTGTGCGTACTTGGTGTGCATCTTAAACATATGTTGTGCATTAGGCAAGGTTGGGTCCGACACCCATGGATGCTGCACGAAGAGGTCTTAGGCCGCCAATATGTCTTCGCTTTGTTGGTCTTGGCCTTGAGTTTTCTCCTTGGATCTTTTCTGAGTGTTGACTTTATTGCTTTGGATCCCTTTGTCAAAAGTGGTCGTTCTTGATGATAAGGCAATGTGAAACTAGACCGTGGATTATGAAGTCTAGTGTGAGAGGGTTGATTTTGTATAAGAGCTTTCTTTGGTACCCATATCATAGTGCGATTTGGTTGGGCTCTAAGTAAGTTCTTGGCCACCCAAATTCGCTTTACATCACAAGGGAAATGTGACTTCTTCTTGATGTATGGGTCTTTTGGGCCTTCTATGTGAGTCTTTAGAAAAAACTCATCTTTACATGGGGAGTTCAACAAAGGTTGAGTTTCTTTACATATATCATGCTCATGTAGTGGATCATAAGGTTGTGTGGTTTGAGATCGATCTAGAGATTCAACGATGCATTTATCTGTATTACACATAGAATCTCTAGATATCACTTTATCTTCCATAGAACTCCTACAAAATTCGTGAGAAGATTCCAAACTTAGAGGAAGGGAGGGCCCTTCCATATCCTCCAAGCACTTGGAGTCCTCCACTTCATCATTCGTCAAGGTTTCCTGTGACTTACTCAAAGAAAGGTTAGATGAAAAAGCATGAGTGGAAAGACTATTTTGTGGATTAAGAGCACAATCTTTGAATAGATGATTATGTCCACAATCCATACAATGAGGATAATCATCAGGATTTCCAAAAGACTCACTCGTGGGGATGGACATAATAGATGGACAAAGTGCTTCAAACCCTTGATGTTCAAAAAACCTTTGAGTGCCTATGACCAAGTCTTCATCTATACCTTCCATAACAAAAAATGTTTCTAAAAATTGCATATCATTCATCACAATCGGCAACACAACTTGACCCATGCAATCATAATTTTCATCGTTCATGAGGATAGATGAATGAGTGGTTAGTTGAATGTTATCCAAAATAATAGTCACTAAATCAATATGAATTAAATTCCACTCACAATTAGGGTTAACGTAAGCACACATATTTCTATGGTCATGACCAATGAATACATTTACAAAAGTGTTGCTATGTTCCCTAGTTGCAACTATGGAACCCACCCCTTTAGAAATCCCACCAATTTCCTCTACCCCTCGTAAATTTTCTCTATTTGTTTCACTTTGATCATGTGTGATTAATGCATGCATTTCAATTTTTTCTTCCTTATTTTGTGCAACCTTTTCCCCCTTCCTTCTTTCTTTTGCCTTTTTCTTTCCCATGTTTTGTTGAAACAATTTTTGGTTTTTTGAGTGTTTTTAATATTTGTTTGGTATTTTAAGAGTTTTTTAGAATTTGTTTGAGGTTTTGTGTGTGTTTTTTGAATGTTTTCTAAGATGTGTAAATAAGTTCTAATGGGGTTCTTCTAGCAAGAATCAAAAGGAAATCCACACAAATTTTTCATATGATACATTCAAGCTTAGAGCGACATGTGATGCTCATGAAAAGGAAAAACATTATAGCATACTTTCCATCATCCTAAACCTTAAAGCATGACCCAAAAAAGACATATCACAAGCAATTTGGAATATTTATGTTTCACCCATGTCTCAACTTGCATGCCTTGGAATTTTTAAAGAAAAAATCCTAACAAGGTGAAACCAATATGTGCAAGATGAAAATGATATCATTAAATTTTGGCCCTATACAAATTATGATGGGTTGTGCGACATTCTTCCAAGTTTTTTCATGCAATAAATCTTTTACCTCATTAAATCTATTATCACATCAATTTACTTGAAGTAAAAATATTAGAAGGACAAACATGAAGCAACCCGTGTATATCTAGGCATGGCCAACTTCCATTTATAGAGTATATATTGAAGTCGATGTTGATGAGAGTTAAAATGTCTTTCCCACTATACTCTTTAGAGAAAATCCCCAAAAAGCAAGCTTAAAGCGTTCGCCTCATCCAATCACTTAACAAAAATACAAGATATGTTTCATATTGGCGTGAGATATATCTGTGTAGATTCGTCAAGTTTTTAGAAGGCATGATTTCACTTACTCATTCATTATGCTTTTACTCACTCCTTATGATTTTACTCACTCGTTTAAGTTAGACAAAACGTTGTCATGCATTGTCCCCAATTGGGAATTCAGATCTACGCAGAGCTCGAAGAAGCCATAAATCTCTCTCTCTCTCTCTCGGCCTATACTCTAGTTCACCATGTCTGCAATGCTGCATTGTCTTTGGAGATTCGCTATGGTTTTTTTTTTCTGTCATCCTAGTTATGACCTGATGACGGACGCGAAGTGAGACCTGGTGCATGTACCCTTGCAGCCGAGTTTTGCCTACCAACCCGCCTTGTCTGTTCCCCAAAAAGTTGCGCAACTCTGATAAAGAGACTAATGCTGCCATAGAGATCAGTGGGCAAATACCTAAACATAGCATTGTTTCGTCGGATTTTATGCCGATACACATGTTGCGAGGGAACTTACAGATGTCGAACCTACCCATAGGTTCTGATGTACAGATGTTCATTGTCCAGCAAGCAGTTGAGTTGGGGCACTGAAGATCAGTCAGGCATCCACCTATGCCAGCCTTTTTCGAGTTGCTATCACAGATCAGTTCCGGAGACATGAGATCTCTTCTGTGTATCCAAGAATATCCTTCAGAACTTCCTCTGATCCTCATGAGAAGTTATGTCCTCGAGCCTCAGAGTCAGATTGATGATTGATGCACATCAGCAATAGGCTCCGTATGATGTCGGAAGCATCCTCCCAACAGCCTTTGCCACTCTAATTGATCTTGGAATAAGGTTGAATTCAGCACCTCATCCACCCCTCTTGTCTTTGGCAAAAAGTCCATCCATCGTCCTCGACGTATAGCTTGCCTTTGAGAGTATATCCAAGTCTGGAGTATTCGTCCTGTTCATTGACACTTTTAGTGCACATATGTACATTCTTACTGGGAGTACTGATCAGCATTTTCTGGGTTCATCCTTCCACTCAACAACAGTTTTCTACTTATCTGTAAATACATCCCCAGATTCCACAATAAATGCAGCTCCATATGCTTTTGTGTGCGCATTACTCCCTTCTGATCATGTGAAGCCGTGAACAGGTGTAGGTTGAATTCAATAATGGGGAATAACATCTCTACTTCCCCAAAAACTCATTTTCTATTGATATCATGTGTATATTCTGTAGATTCCCTGGAAGAATCCAAACTCCTCCAAATTTGTCTCCGAGGCAACTGGCCGTGCAGAATCCCTCTTTCCATCTATCATTGTCCTGCTATTCACCATTTTCCATCCCTAAACACACCCAAGCACTTAAGCCTCGGAGTATGTATTGGCGCAAAGGCTCCTATTTCCCTGATTGGACATAGAAGCACTCTTGGTCATTGGAAAGAAAATGGAACTTATGACAACTTCAGCAGATGATCCTCGCCAGGTCATGCGAGCTCTTCTGTGCTTCTCACAAACTTCATAAAGTTCTCCATTTCTGCTAATCTGTATAGCCTAATCTTTCTTGCTGCTGTCGCAAAACAGTGCTTAGAAGCTCATCGGATAATGGTTGTTGAGTCCACCCATGGCTCTTTTTCTTCACTTTTGTCAAGTAATCATCCCTTGATTGCTCCATTTGAAAAGCATGTTCTTGTTGCAAACCCTGATTGCTATCAGAAGGCCTGCCAACGCATCCTGAACCTAGTGTAGGAGTGGAAGAAGCATGTCCATAATCCGATGGGATATTGCCAAGGCCAAACCTTACTAAATCAGCAGATCCGTAGTCCACATTTCCACTGCTCTGTCCTGAACATCCATTAGAAGAGTTTGCCATTAAACTCGAACTAGAGAGCAATGTTCCCCAAATGCCTCTATTGATAAGCCTTGCGGTCCCTTGCAATCTTGATCTGGTAACTTTCCCATAGAGACCCGAGATCCTCATTTGGACATGTCATGGCCGTAACCCAAACCTTTGCATCTCTAGATAGATCCCTTCTAGCTATGCACAACCCCCTTTTAATAACCATGAAATGCTGCTCCATTTCCTCTTCTTAATTGCAACAGCAAGCACCAAAAGGCATGCTTCTCCACGAAAGGACCTATACTTCTTGATCTCTATCTTTTAAATGACTCAACAGCAATTTGCAACAGGATCCTAAACTTAGGCACAAGTGTCGACTGAAGGAAGTTTAGCTTATCTGGAATATGACTCTTCCCTTAGCAAGGCTTAGCTACCTTCTCCTTTTGCATCCTCCATAGTCTCTTCATCCCTATCACTTCTCTGCTGCATCTTCATCTTCATCAGTGCTCAAGCCAAGTTCGATCGTTCTGTGAACTTACCGCCATGAGCATTAGGATCCTGAAGGATTGAATCTCAGAACCAAAGATGAACTGCCCTTCTTCCTCAGCTCTTCCCAACATGAACTTCCTCGCCCTTTTCAGTTGCTCCTGTCCTACCTGTAAAAATGACATACACAAAGTCGTTGTACCAATGTGAATCTGTTCGTACAAGCCCATGTCCAGCAGTAGCAGAATATTGAGTGAAATAGAATGGCACTGAAATTCCCATGTACACAGAGAATCCCAGGATGAACTTCGTTCTGGAGTTATTCATGTGTATAAATTGCAAGAAGGAGAGACCGCAGCCTACCACTTTGCTGAATAAGAGATAGAAAGTGGCTACAGAAATGGGCCCTGGAACTGACGCCAGAACAGCACCGAATTTGCCGAATAGAGAGAAAAATATCATGAAGCCAGCAGTTATCTCTGTAACTCGTCGGCTCCCTACTCTTGTGATACCAAGTAGTCCGACATTCTCCATGGATACCATGGAGCCAGAAAGTGTTCCGAGTAGCTCATCAATTAGAATACTTATGCCCTGCCATCCAATGCCCCTACTCAGTATAAAAGGAGGCGGTGGAGTAGCACTAGAAAACCTCATGTCTCCCAGGTAGCCACCAATAGACTCAACCGACGCCATTAACTGTTCGCCTCCCTACATGCTGCCCTTATCTCCAACAATCACTGTAGGGTTAGTAAAACCATGCGAGGGCTCTCCATCCTTCCATAACAGAAGTTAGGGGGCAACACGAGCAGGTCCAATCTTTCCCACACGGACCAGAGAGGACTTCCGCCTGGAGCATCTTCGCTTCTGTCCCAGAGGAGTCATTGGCCGCAGCTTGTGCGACGCATTTTGCATAGAGCTGCTGATCCTACCCTTGCTGGGTTAACTAGACATGATATAGATGATATAGAGTTCTCAGTTGAGCTATGAGAGCTGTTGAAAGCCCGCCACGACAGAGGAGGAGGACCAAGAAGCAATATCGTAAACTAAGCGATATCGCTAGCCAAGCTTTGAAACTCATAGATTTTCGAGCTCAATGGCTTGAAGATCTCCAAACCCGAGAAGAGGATGACCAGAAGTTGCGATTGCGACCCTACAGATGAAGGTGATGAACCACAGATTCCATGATTCCATTGAAACTTGCAGAAGAACCCAAAGAAGCTTATTTACACATCAAGGAAATAATTAACGTACTGAATGGAAATAATTGACATAATAACTTAAAAATTTTGAAAAATTACTATTCTACTCGTGACTCGAAGAATCACCACACATGGTAGATTAATCACCCAAAAAAGGGTATTTTAATCACACCAAAAATGGCTCATCTCAACAAGTTATTGTAAATCTTGCAAGCCGCAAATGCTCACAAGAGCGTAATGAAATGAAGAACTCAAAAATCCTCATGAAAAGCTTGCATACACGTCTCTTCAAGCCATAAATGCAACGGCGCCAAGAAATTGTTGACGTTGTAGCATCACAATTCATACTTGTCAAACCAGGAGCATCTCATGAGATCCAAATGTTTGCGTAGAAGCACTCAGCAGACGTAATGGCGCTTCGTCAACGTATGATTAACAACGTTATCAACAAGAAGATACAACATAAGCATCACGAATGATGCACCTAATCGTAATCACAAGCATAATAATGACATAATCATACATCAACGTGTCACAAGTGTTAGACAAGAAGAGAACAAGCATGCATGCACATCATGACTAAGAGAGAGCAAGAATCTATCTACAAACTAGCATAATCTTATTACTTCTCAAAGAGCTCTCCCCAAAAGAAGAGGTGGAGACCTCTTTATATACAAAATGGGAAAAAAGCATGCTATGTGGGATTTCTCAACTGAAAGGAGAATGAATCCCACTTATTCTCTAGTGTGGCACTCACACACACCTATACAAGAGTGCTTTATTAACTGAATGAAATGTAGAAAAAGGTACAAACGATGATGAAAATGAAGTGGATCCAAGAAATACATGTTGTATCCTTCAACAGAGCGCCACACAATACTTGAGGTAAACTTCAATCTTGGAAGTTTTCAATGGCTGATTTAGGACAACAAGTTGAGAAGTTAGACAAAGATAATTTTCAGTCTTGGAGGTATAGAATGATAAATTGCCTTAAAGGTAAAGGTTTATGTAGTCTAGTTAGTGGAGATGATCCACAACAACCGGTGGACCTTGAAGATCCCGGCATTACTCCGGCACAAAGGAGACAATTTGCTGATTGGGAAGAGAGGAATCGAAGGGTGATGTTCCTCATCTCACAAGTTATTTCTAACACTATGATTTGTCATGTGCAAAGCTTAGAAACAGCCAAGGAAGTTTGGGAAGCATTGGAGAAGGTGTATTCTACCTCAACAAGGTCTTGGAGGATGCAACTCAAGAACGAGCTCAACAACATGAAGAAAAGCTCAAACCAAAGCATTAGTGAGTATACATTGAGGATCAAGGAGCTTCGAGATCAGCTAGCATCAGTTGGATGCAAGATAGAAGAGGAAGACATCGTCCAAACAGCCCTCAATGGCTTGAGGAGTGAAGAAAAGTGGAAGCCCATCATCACAAACATTCTTTATAGAGATCATCTACCAACATTCAACGAGATTATACCAAATCTTGTGGCTGAAGAGGTAGCTCAACAAGGAGAAGGCAACAAAGGTAAGGACAACCATAGTCAAATGTTATATGCAGGAAGAGGTAGAGGAAGGAACTCAAGAGGAGGCTCGAGAGGAAGAGGAAGAAGCTACAACAACACAAATTTCAGCCAACACAACTCGGAGGACAACAAGGACAACTCAAATGATAACACACATGGAAGAGGTCAAGGAAGAAATAGAGGAAGAGGTCGAGGTTCATACAATTCTCATAAAGGTATAACATGTTATCATTGTGGTAAACTAGGACATTATGCAAATGATTGTTGGCAAAAGAATGGAAGGCGGAATGGAGGCAACCAAAGGAGCCAAAATAACTATGCGATTACATCAAGTGAAGGAGACAAGAAAACCATGCTTGCCATGAAGCATGACTACAACAACTCGAGAAGTGATGACCAAAAATGGTTCATAGATTCAGGTTGCAGCAACCATATGACATGCCAAGGAGATATATTCACAAAGCTACAAGCTCCAAGTGGAAAAGGATGTGTGGAGACCGGCGATGAAACTCAACACGCAATTGAGCATGTTGGAGATATCAAGCTTGGAGATAGAAAGGTATTGGCTGATGTTCTTCATGTTCCTACTATTGCAAAGAATTTGATTTCAGTAGGACAAATGGTAGAGAAAGGATATCATGTTATCTTCAATGAAAAAGGCTGCTTTATAAAGAGTCCAAAAGAAGGATTCAAGGTCATTGCTCAAGGAACAAAAGAAGGTAGGATGTTCACCTTGGACATTCAACAACCACATGGAAAGGTGATGTATTTTCAGTTTGGAAACAAGAGGATTGCTGAAATTGATTTGTGGCACAAAAGATTTGGACATATCAACATTCCCAAGCTCAAGGACATGAGCAACCATGAAGTGGTAAGAGGTCTTCCAAGATTCAATGATGCTGGACTACATGAGTTTTGTGAAGCATGCCAACTAGGAAAGCAAACTCGACAACCATTTAAGAAGAGCAACTATGTGGCAAGGAATGTCCTTGACTTGATACACACGGATGATCAATGGTAGGATGTTCACCTTGGACATTCAACAACCACATGGAAAGGTGATGTATATTCAGTTTGGAAACAAGAGGATTGTTGAAATTGATTTGTGGCACAAAAGATTTGGACATATCAACATTCCCAAGCTCAAGGACATGAGCAACCATGAAGTGGTAAGAGGTCTTCCAAGATTCAATGATGTTGGACTACATGAGTTTTGTGAAGCATGCCAACTATGAAAGCAAACTTGACAACCATTTAAGAAGAGCAACTATGTGGCAAGGAATGTCATAGACTTGATACACAACAACCATCAGTGGCTGGTAGTAGATATTTTGTCCCTTTTATCGATGATCATTCAAGAAAAGTATGGATGTTTTGCATAAAACAAAAATTAGATGTGTTCTCCATGTTCAAGAGATTTAAAGCACAGGTAGAAAAGGAAACAGGACGCTACATAAAGACCTTGAGGTCTGATGGAGGAGGAGAATATTTCTCCAAAGAATTTTCAGATTTTCTTTATGAAAATGGCATCAAGAGACAATTTACATGTAGGTACACACCTCAACAAAATGGAATAGCTGAAAGGAAAAATCGACATATCACAGAAGTTGCAAGATGCATGCTCAACGAGAAGAAGATGCCACTAAACTATTGGGCTGAAGCAACTAGTACGGCCGTTTATTTGATGAACAAGTGCACAACGGCTGGAGTGCATAATCTAACTCCCGAGGAGGTTTATTCCGGTAAGAAACCTGACCTTACACATCTCAAAGTTTTTGGATGTGTGTGTTATGTTCACATCCCTCAAGAACTAAGGACAAAGATGGAGGCAAAGTCTAAAAAATGTATTTTTATTGGAAATACATCGGAGCAAAAGGGATATAGGTGCTACAATCTGGTGACAAAGGAGCTACGAGTCTCACGAGATGTGGTATTTGATGAGCTAAGACCATGGTTTGGAGACAAAGGAAAGAGAAGATTCTTGAAGAAGATTGTGAAGATGATGGAGGTGTTGTCCAAGAAGAATTTCAGCAAACAAGCACTCAAATGTCATGTCCAGAAGCTTCTACATCACTTGGAGAAAGCTCAACATGGAAGGGGAGACTAAGGAGTCATTCCTTATCACCAACATCATGTTATGAAAGGTCTAAAGCTGAAAGTGCTGCCCAAAATAGTGATTCAAATGCAAGTGAAGAAGAGTATGAAGAGGTGATCACACCAAAGGTAAAGTTGAACCAGTTGAAGAAGCAATGTTCAAAAGGAAATGAAAGGAGGTCTTCGAGAGCAAGGTATCCAATTCAAAGGCTGAGCTATGATAGTTTTATTGCAAAGCATTTTGCATATATGACACAGGTGGTCAAAGACAAAGAACCGGATGCATATGAAGAAGCATGTACACAAAAAGAATGGCAAGAAGCTATGCAAGAAGAGATAAAATCTCTCAAGGACAATCACACATGGGAGCTAGTTCCAAAGGCTGAAGGTATGAAGATTGTTCCAAATAAATGGGTGTTTAAAATAAAGAGAAATGTTGATGGTTCTCTAGTTAGGCATAAAGCTAGACTACTAGCAAAAGGATTCAAGCAAACTCACGGCATCGACTATGAAGAGACTTTCAGCCCGGTTGCAAAAATGGGAACAATTAGAACCTTGATTGCAGTGAGTGCAGCAAGGAGATGGCCATTGTACCAACTTGACATAAAAAATGCTTTTCTCAAAGGTGAACTTCAAGAAGAGGTATACATGAGTCAACCGATTGGATTTGAAGACAAAAAGCATCCAAATTTTGTTTGTAGATTGAAGAAAGCTTTGTATGGGTTGAAGCAAGCACCACGTGCTTGGAATCAAAGATTGGTTGAGTATCTCACAAGGTGTGGATATAGTCCAAGTAATGCAGATCCCTCTCTCTACATGAAGAAAGAAGAAGACAAGCAGGTATATATTTGCATATACGTTGATGATCTCATCATAACAGGAAGTAATGTTACAAAAATACAAGAGATAAAAAGAAAACTCGGTAAGGAGTTTAAAATTTCAGATCTTGGTGAGCTAAAATACTTTTTAGGCATTGAGATAGTCTATGGGAAAGATGGCATTTACTTGATGCAAAGAAAGTACTTGTTGGATGTTCTTTTCAGATTTGGAATGAGTGAATGCAAACCACTCACTCAACCTATGGACACAAATGTGAAGCTATGCTCAAATGATGGAGAGAAGTTACATGATGTAACTACATACAGGAGTATTATAGGTTCATTGATCTATGCTACGATCACAAGACCAGATTTGTGTTATATTGTTGGAGTTCTTTCTCAGTTTATGCAAGCTCCAACAAGTGAATATTTAAATTCAGCCAAACGAGTGCTAAGATATGTGAAGAATTGCAGGTAAAGGGCTTCAGTGATGTTGATTGGGCTGGTTCGAAGGAAGATAGAAGATCCACATCAGGTTATGTGTTCATGATAGATAGCAAACCTATCACATGGAGCTCAAAGAAGCAACCTACTGTTGCACTATCATCTACAGAAGCTGAATATAGAGGTTTAGCCTTTGCAACTTGTGAAGCTATGTGGATTAAGAAGCTCTTGGCTGATCTTGATGTGCAAGTGGAGACCATTCCAATTTATGGTGACAACATGTCAAGCATTCACTTGACAAACAATCCAATGTTTCATGCACGAAGCAAGCACATAGAAGTGCATTATCATTATGTTCGAGAAAAAGTTTTGAGCAAGGATGTGGATATAAAGTTCATTGTAACTAATGACCAGGTTGCAGACATGCTTACAAAGTCCCTAGATGCTTCTAAGCTAAAGAGGTTCAAGGACGACATCAACTTACAGGATATGGCTGAAGGTGCAAGCTCACATGTGAGCTTGAGGGGGAGTGTTAAAAATAAAGAAGTAAGCTCGTATAAATTTTTGCAAAAAGGATTTTCTTCAAGTAGAAGGAAAATACAAAAATGAAAAATAGAAGCATTTACTTCAGCAAGTAGTGGAGGCCAAAAGAGAATCATTCAAAAGAGAATCAAATCCAAAAACTGAACTGTAAGAGGAGTGACTGTCCAAAGTAGTGGAGAAATGATGGAGAAGAGCTCTCAAACTCATCATGAGAGTTTTTGGTCATTTGGCTATAAAATAAGCATGGGAGGACATTCAAGAATAGTGGAAGAAGGCGTGGAATCCCCCTTGTAGCTACTTCATTTGTTTCGAGTCATTTCGTCCAGTTCACTCTCATAGAGTATGTCCAGCTGCACACCCATTTCTAGGTAGTCTACTTGTGAAACCCATATCTCTCAATATATGTATCCAATTTTAGTGTTTAAATATTCATTGGAAAGCTTATCTTGAGTACTTCATTTTTCTAAAAGAGTTTTATGAAATTCTTTATGCTCTATGAGTTATTCAGTTTTTAGTGAAGTATAGTTTTCAACCTAACTGAGTGGACATGTAGCTTGTTTCGTATGAACGCGTTGCCAACCCAAATCTACTCCAAATTGAGTGTTTGATAGAGCATTTTAAAGCTATAGGTGTTTAGTTTGAGTGACCAAAGTTTCAAGTTCATTGTATTTTCCAGTTGGTACCAGTTTTCATTTGAAGGTTCAGCTGTTGGCAAGAGTCTTGATCCTGAGAAGGTCTTCTACACTTTCTGCTGCGATTAGGAGAGGAATTCTCCAACAGTACATAGTGTGTTTCTTTGCACTTATCATATGCTTATAAGGTCTATTTATGCCTCCATAAGCTCAAGTGCTGGTCTTGTGCCGGTTGTCTTGACAAAACTTCGTCGCTTCAAAACGCACTTTCTACCTTCTACAAGCCTCTCCAAGTTCTTTTAGTGGTATCAGAGCTAGATCAAGATGGGTGAAGGCTTTTCCTCAATGATCGACAAGCTTGATCAAAACAATTATGCAGCTTGGGAAATCATAATGGAGGTCTATTTGCAAGGTAGAAATCTTTATGGAATTGTAGCAGGTGATGAAGCTATGCCTATTCCAAGATCCAAAGGAGGACCTACACAAGAGGAGACAGATAAGCTCACACTTTGGTGCGCAAGGGATGCTCAAGCAAGGTCGTACATACTAAACTCTATCTCTGACTTTCTATTACCACGTATTAGAGGATGCAAGACATCTCAAGACACTTGGGATGCCCTCGATACTTTCTTTCCTACTAGTACCAAAGCAAAAAAGAATCATCTTTGGAACGAGTTCAACCAAATGAAGAAGACACCTAAACAAACCATGATAGATTTTGTTACCAAGGTCAAGGAGGTTGCAGATCAGTTAGCATCCATTGGAGAGCTGATTAAAGAAGAGGTCATCATGAGGCAAATTCTCAATGGCATTCAAAGTGATAAGCAATGGAAATCCTTCACGACGGCTTATGATCTCATCATCGATGTGCAAACTCTAGACTTCAACATCTTTCTTGGACAACTCTTCAATCAAGAAGCGAACAACAGCACACAAGGAAGGTAACTCTTATCATGGTAATTCAACTAGTGCTCTATATGCAGATAAGAAGGATAAGAAGCAGGAAGGCAAGAAGAAGGAAGAAGATAAAGAAGAGACCTCCCAAGCCAACTTCGCAAGCAAGAGCAAGTGGAAATGGAAGAAGAAAGGACCAAAGCAAGACAAAGCCAAAGGTCAGAATGTTCAACCTTGTGCCATATGCGATAAGACCAACCACACCACTCAAAATTGGTGGTTCAATGGGAAGGCCCAGAAAGGAAGTGGAAGAGGTGGATATGGAAGCAATAGAGGCAGAGGTGGACACAACTTTAACAATAACAATAGAAGCTATATTAGAAGGAACTACAACAATTATTCAGAAGATCAACCACATGAAGACTCATTGCTTCTTATGAATCTAAGCCGCAAAGAAGGTAAAGAAGATGATCATTTGTTCTACATAGATTCGGGATGTTCGAATCATGTTGCAGGCAACATTGCTCTTCTATGTGATTTGGAAAGTCCAAAGCATAGACATGAAGTGCAAACAGGGGATGACACAAAGCACAATGTGGAGAAGATTGGTAATGTCAAAGCTTCCAATGGCAGGACAAACATTCTGAGTAAGGTTCTCTATGTACCCACTATCACTAAAAACCTAATAAGTGTAGGCCAAATAGTTGAAAAAGGCTTGCAAGTTAGGTTCACCCAACATGGATCTTTTGTGGAAGATCCATGTCAAGGCTTCAAAAAGATAGCCCGAGGTGAGAAGCATGGTAGGCTCTTTACTTTTGAAGTAGGAGAAACCAGGAACATAGCTCTATTCAACTTTGGGTCTCAAATCCTAAGTGAGCTTGAAGTGTGGCATAAGAGACTTGCTCATGTGAATGAAAGAACCTTGAAGGATATATGGAGGGATCAAAGTGTTCTAGGACTACCGAACATATCAAAGCAACACATGATCAACAGGTGTGTTGCATGTCAGATTGGGAAGGCACAAAGACCACCATTCAACCACAAAGGCTACACCACAACAACTTATTGGACTTAGTACATACAGATGTATGGGGACCAATTTAAGAAGCTTCATTGGCAGGATCAAGGTATTATGTCTCATTTATTGATGACCATAGTAGATGGATTGTTCTATACTTTATCAAGAGTAAGAATGAAGTGTTTGATTGCTTCAAGAAGTATCTTGCACATGTAGAGAATCATACAGGCAGATCACTAAAGAAGCTCAGATCTGATGGAGGGGGAGAATACTTCTCCAAAGACTTTGATGAGTTCTTGCAGGACAAAGGTATCAAAAGGGAAGTGACTACTAGGTACTCTCCTCAACTAAATGGAATTGCAGAGAGGAGAAACAAGACACTGGTTGGATCAGCCCGAACAATGCTTGAAGAGAAGCAGTTGCCACATTATGTATGGGCAAAAGCTATTTCAACTGTTGTGTACTTTGTCAATAGACTACCATCCAAATTGTTGGAGTTAGACGTCTGCGGAAGCACGCGAACAGCATAAGGAAGAAGAAGAAGCTTGGAGCACAACACACAATACTGAATGTATTACTAGAGAATGTACAAAGATAAGTAGCCCATTAGGGTAATAGGCATATATACAAGCCGGGGGAAAAAAACCTCCTAAAGAGGGAAAAAAGTGCCCCGACGGTCCTAGTGTGTTCACACACATCACTACCTAAATATATCAACAAATCCCCCCTGGGAGTGATGCGGTGAACAAGGAGCTTGCACTCATGTATAAGGAAGTGCCAAGCTATGTGGAAATCATCCGACAAAAGGAAGTAAGCCCAAAGCTTTGCGGAAAGCTTCAAACTTCTCCCTAGGCAGAGCCTTCATGAAAAGGTCTGCTATGTTCTCCTGCATGGGCACATATGCCAAGCTGATCTCCCTAGCAGAGAACCTCTCCCTGACATAGTGATAATGCACGTCAATGTGCTTAGTGCGAGCATGGAACACAGGGTTCCTCGCAACTGCCAATGCGCTCTGACTGTCAGTGAAGATGGTGGTGGCAGAAGACTAGCCAACACCCAAATCAACCATAAGGCGTCTAAGCCACACACACTCAACAGTCGTTGTGAAAGCTTCCCTATACTCAGCCTCACAACTGGAAGTGGCCACAGTAGGTTGCTTCTTGCTCAACCAAGATATACATGAGCTACCAAGCATGAAGCAAAAGCCACTGGTGGACACACGAGTGTCATAGCAACCAGCCCAATCTGAGTCAGAAAAAGCATGCAAATCTGGCGGTAGTGATCCCCCCTTGGGATAAAACAACCCAAGTAGCCGAGTACCACTCAAGTAGCGAAAGATGCGCTTAACCGCCTTCCAATGCGTGACTCTTAGGCAATGCATAAACCTGCTCATCTGTGAGACAGCAAACTGAATATCTGGCCGAGTAATGCATAAGTAAATCAAGCATCCAATAGCTTGCTGATAGAGAATAGCATCAAATGCATCTCTAGCATCATGAAGACTCAATCGTAAACCTGTCTCCATAGGAGTGGCAATAGGCTTACAATCTTCAAGGCCAAAACGCTGCAATAATGTGTCAATATATTTCGTTTGACACAAAGCCATTCCACCATCAACTTGCATAAATTGAATGCCCAAATAGTGATGCAAATGTCCCAAATCAGACATCTCAAATGAGGCATGCAAATCAGCCTTGAAATCAGCAATATGCTTCTCAATAGGACCAGTGAGTAGCATGTCGTCAACATAGACAACAATGATCAGAAGCACATCATTAGCACACTTAACATATAAGGTGCTTTCAGTTGGACTGTTCTCAAAACGATGTGCAACCAAATAGGCATGTATCTTCTCATACCAAGCACGCGGTGCTTGCTTTAAACCATATAATGCCTTCTTTAACCTACACACCTGGTTTTCATGCCCTTTCTACACAAAGCCACGGGGCTAAAAAACATACACTTCTTCATGCAAGTCACCATTCAGAAATGTTGTTTTAATGTCCAAATGATGTACATTCCAACCATGATGGGCTGCAAGTGCACAAATGCTTCGAACAGTAGTCATACGGCATGTAGGTGCAAAGGTCTCATCAAAATCAGTGCCTCTTTCCTGTGCATAACCCTTTGCAACAAGCCTAGCCTTATACTTGTCAACTGTACCATCAGGTTTACGCTTCAGCTTGTATACCCACTTAGTGCCAATGGCCTTCTTGCCAGGAGGCAGGTCACATAAAGTCCATGTACCATTCTTCATTATAGCATCATATTCAGATTGCATAGCAGCCATCCAATTTTCTGAATTTTGAGCTTCATCAAAAGAAATAGGCTCATTCTCATCACAGAGACTAGACGCAGCCATAGCATAGCAATCTGATGCAAAGGAGGCACTATGAGAGCCTGAACGAGTACGATATGACAAGGGTGCATCTAATTTGCTGTCATGCAAAGTTTGCACCAGCCATTTTGGCATAGTTTTTGCCTGCTCAATATCAGCTCTCTCATCAACAAGTGCATCATGTAAATCTGCATCAGAAATGGAATGATCTACATCATCATATGAAACCTGCAAAGGTTGAGAAGTTGCCTCATCAGGACCAGCACTAGACTGTCCACCTGTAAAAAGAGGCATCAAAGTATCATACATGTCTTTGGAGCTAACAGATGTCTCCTTGGTACATGAAAGCAATGGCTGAATAGCATCTTCCACAAAAACAACATCACGACTAACCAGAATGCGTTTAGTCTTTGGATGATACAGACAATAGCCTTTACTTTCAGAACTGTACCCAACAAAAATACATTTTACTGCCTTATCATCCAATTTTCTGTGATGTTGTTCAAGCACTAATGCATAAGCCAAACAACCAAAAACACACAGGTGAACAACAGATGGCTTGCGGTCATGCCAATCCTCATATGGAGTGATAGGCTGTAGCGCTTTAGTGGGACACCTGTTAAGTACATATGCTGCACACATGACAGCCTCAAGCCAGAAACTATGTGGTAAAGCGTGACTCTTGACCATACACCTTGCCATCTCCATGAGTGACATGTTCTTCCGTTCAGTAGCTCAATTGTGTTGAGGTGTATACGGCACTGTACACTGGTGTTTTATCCCACGTTCAGCCAGAAATCCATTAAAATCAAAAGACATATATTCCCCCCCTCGATCAAAACGGAGGGTGCCCATTTTTCATGCTGATAGATTTTCAGCCAAAACCAAAAACTGTTTGAAGCACAAAAACACTTCGGACTTTGCGTTCAATGGATATACCCATGCATGCCTGGAAAAATCATCAATGAAAGTCGCGAAGTAAAGATAATTTCCAAAAGAAGGTGTCTGCATAGGACCACAGACATCACTATGTACAAGCTGCAATTTCTACGTAGCCCGAACTGAACCATCTTTTGGAAAGGAGGAACGCTGCATTTTGCCCAAAATACAGCCTTCACATACATGTTTTCCAGGTGCCTCAAGCTTGGGCAAAGAAGACACCATATCAGATTTCTACAGGCATAGAAGACTAGCAAAATTCAGATGACCAAAGCGTGCATGACAAAGCTTTGCATCTGACATAGCCTGAGAATCATGAATTGCACATGCTGAATCATTCACAGATCTTTCATAGTCTATGAGCTTATATAGCCCACAACATAAAATGCCAGAAGCAATAATAACATCGCCATTTGACAGATCATGAACTGTACATCTGTCATCAACAAATTTCACAACCAAGCCAATCTTGCCTAATGCAGAAACTGATAACAGATTCTTCTTGATACCTGGCACAAATAAAGCATCTGACAAGGTGAAAGAACTACCATTAGCAGTAGTCAGAATGATCTTACCAACTCCCATAACAGGATAAGAGGAGTTGTTGGCGCATGTGACAGTATTCCCTATAGGGGCAGGCTCGAGTGAAGAGAAGAAATTGTGCTGTGAGGGAATATGTTTGGTCGCCCCACTGACAAAGTACCAAACATCTGAGTCCCCTACAGACATGCACTGCTCATGAGAAGATGGTTCAAAACTACAAAGAGTAGTAAACACCCATTCTTCTTCCTGCACAAGATTAGCAGACTCTGTTTTTGGTGTAGAGGCTTCTGCAACAACCATTCCAGCCTCCTTTTTCTTTGCCTCTTTTGCAGCCAGGTTTGGACAATTCTTTATGATATGATCATTCCCTTTACAGTATTTGCAAAATAATTTCTGCTTTTCTGATTTCTTCTCATCTTTATCCTAGTTCTTCGAATGTGCAGCATTTGCATATTTCTGCTTACTAGTAGAAGAGCTCCATTTTCCTTTGCCCTTATGACTAGCCAGGAAAGCTTGATCTGCAACACACATAATGACCTGTTCTGCCTGGATTGATCTTCCTGCAACAGAACAGAAACTAACTCCTCAAATGGTAAGGCATTCGGATTGCCTTTCATCATCAACCGAAGAGTAGAAGCAAAACTCTGATATGAATCAGGAAGACCATTCAAAACGGTATGCACAACTGAGCTATCTGGTATAACCTCATCAGTAGAAATCAATTGTTCCTTCAAATCTTTGATCTTCGTTAGGAAACTGTCCATAGAATCACCTTCATTCATGTGCTCACTCTCCAACTGTTTTCAGAGGTAAGCAACACGAGCCTCATTCCTAGCTTGGTACAATGTGGTAAGTGTATCCCAAGCATCCCTAGCTGTTCTGCAAGAGCGAATATGAGGAATAATGGTTGGTTTGATAGACAAAGCTATCAATGCATGTGCTTGGGCATCTCTGCCATCCCAACGAATCTGCTCTGCAGTAGGTGCAACAGAAACAGCAGCACGAACAAGAATTTGCACAATATCATCTTCGACACCATCTTCATCAGCTCCAGCACCTGTATTCGTAGTACCTGTTGTTACAGGTGTAACAAGACGTCTTTCAACACCCTACACAATGTTCCACAATCCTTTTGCAACCAATACATGTCGCATCATATAAGCCCATAATGGGTAGTTGTTACCATCCAACTTATCCTCAACAGCCAACATACGGAATACATCACTGCTTTCAGCCATGGCCGGTGACTAAAATACCTTGATGCAGAAAATTGACTGTATCTGAAAAACTTGAACGGAACTGCCCATACGAGTTTTGCTAATCCTGTAGCAGACTTCGAGGCGCTTATACCAGCGAACAAAAACAGGTATATACCTTTGGCACAAAAAGACGAAATAGCCTACACAAGCACTACGATAGTGCGTTTGGAGGCGGAAACGAGCTCAGATCGCGAAGCTATTTTGATCTCGAAAACACCCTGAGTATGCTCACCAAAATTCGTACGATTCTGAGACTGCAAATGGAGGAGTGTCAACGATGCCCTAGATGAAGCAACGACCTGCTCTCATACCAATTGTTGGAGTTAGACGTCTATGGAAGCACGCGAACAGCACAAGGAAGAAGAAGAAGCTTGGAGCACAACACACAATACTGAATGTATTACTAGAGAATGTATAAAGATAAGTAGCCCATTAGGGCAATAGGCGTATATACAAGCCGAGGGAAAAAAACCTCCTAAACAGGGAAAAAAGTGCCTCGACGGTCCTAGTGTGTTCACACACATCACTACCTAAATATATCAACACAAATCACTTCAAGTTATCACTCCTTATGAAGCATGGCATGGAAGAAAACCTAGTCTTGGACATTGCAAGGTTTTTCGTTGTTTAGCTTATGTTCATGTACCATCACAAATAAGAGGTAAGCTAGATGAAAGGGCAACAAAGGAAGTGTTTATTGGATATGTTTCAACTCAGATGGGTTACAGGTTCTTCAATCCTTCAACCAAGCAATTCACTATAAGTGGAGATGTTGTGTTTGAAGAACACAGGTCTTGGTATGATGAAGACAAACAAAAGGTAACACTACCATATGATCTTGATTCTGACTCTTATCAATTAGGAAGCAAGCATGATACACAGGTCCAGGATCCAAGAAGTGATACAGACGATGACCAAGATGAAAAAGAAAAAGATTATAGGCTATGGAAATCAAGAGTCAAAGCAAAGATGCAAGAGGTTGGAGAATGCTCCAAACAAGCACCTAGAAGATCAGCAAGAGAGAAGAAACAACCAGAAAGGTATGGATATGATTCCACATTTGTTACGAAGCATTCAATATACTTGGCAAAAGACTTTATTTCAGAGGAACCCTCAACCTATGAAGAGGCAAAGAGAAACCCTAATCGGGAAAAGGCCATGAAAGAAGAGATAGATGCATTGAAGGAAATGGGCACTTGGGGTTGGTTCCAATGTCGTCGAATCAAAAGGTAATTGGTTGCACATGGGTATATAAAGTTAAAAGAAATTGAGATGGATCAATTTGCAGGTACAAGGCAAGATTAGTTGCCAAAGGATGCACCATAGAAACTCAAGAGGCAATATGGTTAAAAGCATTGTATACAGATTTGGAACTTGTGAGTTCCAAACCCACATATTTGGAGATAATGTAAGTTCCATGCATCTAGCGGCAAATCCTATTTTCCATGTGAGAACCAAGCACATAGAAGTCCATTACCACTTCATCAAGGAGAAGCTCATGGCAAAGGATATTGACATTTCTTTTGTTCCTACTGAAAAGAAAGTAGCAGATATGATGACGAAGGCACTTGATGGAATAAAGCTTTGTAGATTCAAAGCTATGGCAGGTATTCAACCTATCAGAGGAATACATAGATACATACATATACATGCATATAGACATACTTACACATATAGATATGTACTTACATGTGCATATATACATTTTATATACACACAAGCACACATAAATATGAATGAATTGTATAATTAAAGTAATAAAACATATGCTTAATACAAACAATAATAACAATCAATAGAACAAAACTTTCATTACTTAATACCATACACACACAAACATAACTGAAATGAACAATATATAGATAATATATATATATATATATATATATATATATATATATATATATATATATATATATATATATATATATATATATATATATATATATATATATATATATATATATATATATATATATATATATATATATCAATGTAAATACATATCCAATGTCATAATCAAGAATACTAATCATCATCATCATCATCATCATGATAGCATCATGATCATCCTCATCTGCATGCTCATCATCCTGATCATCCGCATGATCTGATGTATCTGTGTGAGCACCCTGTGACAATCAAGATCGTCCCTCTTGTGTTTGTATCTCCACCTCATCCATATCTACCTCTCCATAATACTCTTGTATTACATATAACAAACATAAATAAGTAAAACAATTAAAACATCCATAAAAATAAAATAATTATATAAAATTTAATAATACTTAGAAATGCATGCGGATGATCTCGCATATACTCGCTCAAATGCTGATATCCAAAATGTGTAGCATACTCGATCTCATGTTTCATAGGATATCGGCCATAATCCTTTCGCTGTATTGAAGCAAATAAAAAAGATTAGTCTCTTGCATTTTAACTAAAATAAAAAATATACTCACAATAACACATATACTTACAAATGTAGCTACAAAACCATGATGGCACATTTGGCCTAGGTGCGATGTGTGGCCCGAATCAACTCTCTTCTTTGCAGTAGCCTGCTTATTTAAAGAAAAAAGAAATACATAAATTAAATGTAAAAATTTAATAAAATATATGAGAATTATAAATAAAACTATTAATTTGTACACCTTGTGCTGAGGAAATGACTCCTGAAGACGTAGCTGTCTACGAAAAAACTGCCACGTCTCAAGTGGTATGTTAGGTCGCCTCTTATTTTTTTCCACCATACAATATCTCCTGTTAATTTAATCTCAAATAGAAAAAAAGAATCAGAATACATACACATATATACACACATACGCATACACATACCCACATACACATATACATGCAAACATATACACATACATATACACATATACACATATACACATATACATACATATAACATAAACACACATATACATATCCACATATATACGTACATACATACACATCCATGCATATACACTCATTCATACAAAATACATGCATTTATCCCACAATAATGTGTATTTGTGTACACGTGAATATGTGTGTATGTGTAAATATGTATATGTGAATATGTGTGTATGTGTAAATATGTATATGTGAATGTTTATGTATGTAAATAATCAGATTATTAATATCAAATACCATTATTTGTAGATTCCAATCAATCAGATGGAACTCCACCACCGTCTCCTAATTGTGCAAGGACTATATACTATAAGTATATCAAACTTTTAAATTTAAATATATTTGATAGATGCATAACTGATATCTTTTTGTTTCTTGTTATAATCATATTCTGATCAATCAGAGAGCACTCCACCACCTCCTACCCATGCAACGGCTTCACATGTGTCCTCCGATAGGAATTATGATGAATTTTACTATCAAGAGCATAGTATATATTGGTGTAACTCTTTCTATGGCATGTATCGAAGACCACGATTGGAATGTATTGAACATGAGGAGGTGGTACTTTTGAGCGTGCACCACCACCTGGTCAATGTGATAATGCTTGGTATGTATTTTTTCTATAAATTAATATCATTATTTTATTTAAAAACCATATACAAAATCAAATTATTGTTGATATATAGCAATACTTGCTCGATGATGACGATGATGATAATAATTCTCATAATGTTAATATACCTCCTACACGTTATGGACTTGTTGTTCATCAATTACAAGCAAAGGTTTCTAGAAATCCTCTACCTCTTGGTTTAGAGACTAAAACGGCTGGAGATTATCCATTGCCAGCTTGTGATCGTTCTCTAGTACAAACATATGATAGAAGAAGATATGGAGGATGGAATAGAGGACCACTTCCTTTAGATGGAGAGGTTTTCTACTTTTCGGGTAATTGCTATATGATTGCTCCATCCATTATTACTAATGCGACTCGTGGCATCTTTATTATAGAGGATTTGTATGTGCCTCCGAACTCTAAAGTCACACTTATGTCATTTGTGGTCCTATATATGGATGGGGAGATTGGCATCGACTTGCACCTTATGTTCAAAGCATGAGTACTTATGGAATATGCTTGAATGCAGCATTCCTTACTAATAGAAGGATTTCACATGTAGAAAATGAAATATTATATATTGATGGAAGACCTTACACGCATGGAAATATAACAGGTTTAATAAATAGTAGTCGAGAGTCACATAATAGTTAAAGGACTAATTGTAGAATTGAGGAGCGTGAAAATAGTCATGAATCACCATACATGAGTAGAGATGTATCAAGATACATAGTTGTCAATGCTATTACTACATTACATGTTGGTGATGAATTATTAGTGAATTATGGATGGCATAGACCTCCAAGAGCACCTTTTAGCTAGAGAGAGAATGAAAGTTTTCTATCCATATTTAATAACATATATATTTAATTTTATGTTTAATGTTTACTTTTTATTCATTATGAAATACTAATGATTTTTATTCATGTGTGTAGATTCCAACATATGATGTTGATGATATTCCTCCAAACCATTCACAATTTCTAGTAAAACCTCATTTATCAGAAGCTTCTATGAAGACGCTATGCAAAAGTGATCCTGTGGAATATGCAAGGTTGAAAGATCTATATTCAAAAGAAGATAAAGTACAAGATTTTTGTGAAAATGATGAAGATGATGGCATGACATATTTTATTGAGGATTGTATCAAAATGATAGTGAGGGCATTGATATTTCTAAAAATGAGAAATATCTTTGAGAGGAATGTCTAAAGCATGTATATGAAGGAAGTCTGACACGACTAAGTGCAAGCTTACTTATTCTCAATCTTCAAAATTGTTTTGGATGGAGTAATGTATCTATTTCAGCACTATTAAGGTATAATTTTCAATTTTCTATCTATTTATATATATATATATACATATAAATACATGCATATATAGACATACACATAATTATACATGAATGCATACATACATATAAACATACACACACATATACACACATACACATGTTATGAGAGTAAGGTCAAATTATACATACGTGTATCAAATGAAGATGTTTTGTCCATCTAGCCTTTAGAATTGTCCACCCAACCTTTAGAATCTTCCTAACACATCTGTTTCTCCTATTCGAGTCAACCTAATACCTGTGTTGCTAAATCTTTTAAGAACTTTGCATACAAATATTAAGTATCAGTTAGCTATGGAGGTATTAGGTCATTAGGAAAATGGGAGGACCAAATTTATCTCAAAGATTTTGAAGGATGGAAAAATAATTTTAAAGGATGGGCGGAAAGAAAGCGCCCATTCAATGCAGGTTTTTATTCTTACTTTAGCTAAGGTAAGAACAAGAACTTGCATTGAATGGACACTTTCTGTCTGCCCATCCTTTAAAACTATTCATGCATCTTTCAAAATCTTCGAGATAAATTTGATCCTCCTATTTTCCAAATGACCTAATAGCTCCATAACTAACAGGTACTTTATATTTGTAAACAAATATGTAAGCCTTAGTTACCAAGGCAGGTAATACATTGACTATAAAATGGGAGGCAACCAGACGATTCAGTGGTCTAGATATCTATATGAAAGTCTACAAACCGCAATAAACAAAAAGAAAATTAGAATTGAAATCAAATATACACAGCTATACATGCATATATACACATACATACATACACATATATATACACATAAACATATATACACATGTTACGAGAGTAAAGTCAAATTATACATACCTATATCAAATGAAGATATTTTGTCCATCTAACCTTTGGAATTGTCTGCAGGTAGAAAAAAAAAATAAAAACGAAATCAAATATACACAACTACATATGCATACATACACATTCATACATACATACACATACATACATACATACATACATACATACATACATACATACATACATACATACATACATACATACATACATACACATATATACACACATACACATACATATATGCATACACATACACATACGTATGTATACATACATATACACATATAAAACACATATACACACATACATACATATACACATATGCATACATATATGCATGCACATGCATATACACATCCACATAAACATACACATAAGCATACACATATATAAAATTATATGCATATATATATGTATATTTATTTATTTATTTTTATTAATATGTCTTAATTTTATGAACTTACAGGTTATTATCTGAAAAGCTTTTACCAAGTCAGAATACTCTTCCTACTTCACATGATGAATGAAGAAGATAATCAACAATCTTGGTATAGATTATCAATGTATACATGCATGTCCTAACAATTGTATTTTATATAGAGGTGAATATGCAGACTCTTTGACATGTCCAAAATGTCAATCTTCTTGATATAAGGACGAAGAAGGTAAAATCCCAAAAAGGGTATTGAGACATTGTCCATTGGCTCCACAGATTAGACATATGTTTCAAAGCCCCGAATTATCAAAGCTTTTGACATGGGGACATGATCATAAAAGTAATCATGGAATAATCAAATTCCTCACGATAGTGTTGCTTTTCAACATATTGATTCTACATGGCCTGAATTTGCACAAAATCCACAGAATCTAAAGTTAGGAGTTGCATTAGATGGGGTTAATCAATTCTCCATAAAATCTAGTAAATGGTCAACATGGCCAGTGGTAGTCATAAACTACAATCTTCCGCCATATCTTAGCATTAAAAAGGAACATTTAATGCTTTCACTTTTAATGCCAAGAAAAACACAAGTTAAATATATGAATATATATCTTGCTCCTCTCATTGATGATCTCCAAGAGTTATGGAGAGGTATTAATGTCATTGATGTATCGAAAAGCATCAATGAAAGATATATTACGGTTCGTGGTATTGTGGCTTGGACTATTCATGATTTTTCAAGATATGTTGTTTGTTCAGGTATTGATGTAATTTTTTTATTCAATATGCATACAAATAAATGTGAGTTAATCTAATTATATTTTTATCGTTTTCATGATGCAGGAATATCTACTAAAGGTTATAAATCTTGTCCATATTGTGGTGATTGGTTGAGGTAAATCTATAGTAAGAATCTCAACAAAAATACTTATCTTCGACATCGACGATTTTTGCCTGATGATTATCCATTAAGATCTAAAAGAGAATCCATACATTTTAATGAAAATCTTGAAACATATGAGTGTCCAAAACCTAACGCCTATGGATTGGTATAAAAACATGGACAGATGGATCTCTGATAGATCCACAATTAGAAATCTTCAATGATGATGAAGATAATGAGTATGTGAAGAGAGCTAAAGGAAAATTGGCACTCGCAGAGAAGATATTAATATGGTATTCTTTCGAGTATTGGAAAGAGTTAAAAGTATGTCATCTTCTTGATCCTATGCATATATTCAAGAATATTGGTTCTCCACTATGGCAGCATCTTCTTGGACTAAAAGATACCATAGCATCAAGCAATGATTTGAAAGATCAAAACTCAAAACCAAAGTTATGGCCAATTTTTGATAGACATCGATAGGAAATGACTTATGCACCTGCTCCTTCGGTACTTACGACAAAAGAGATACAAACTATCAACAATAGGATTCGATTGATTCGGACTCCTATAGGATATGGAGCATCTTTCCAAAACATGTTTACTATGGATGATAAGAGCTTAATATTTGGGTTAAAGACCCATGATTGGCATAAATTTTTGAAACATATTTTACCTTTGGTTATCCATGGATGTACAACGAAAGGAGTACAAGATGTGATCTATCCTCTTGGATTGCTTATAAGGTAATTATGATACTTTTATATTTAATATATATGAATATTTGGTATCTTTTATTTTTTATTTAACTTCTTTAGAATTTCTTTTATGATATGTATAGGTGGATTATATCAAAAGAAATTGACAAAAACTCGATCCCGACAAAAAAACGTGAATGCAAAGAGGTACTATGTTTGATGGAGAAAGAGCTTCCTACTTCATTTTTTGATATTTAGGTTCATTTATTAGTCCATCTTGTAGATGAAATAGAGATTGCACATGTTGTCAACACTCCATGGATGTTTTGGATCGAGCAATTTATGGGAATATTAAAAGGTTATGTGTGACAAAGAGCGAAACCAAAAGGATCCATGGCAAACAGTTGGATGCTTGAAGATTGCATGTATTATGCTAGTGAGTACCTTGAAAGAGTTCACGAAGAAGCTCCACATGCATGGACCAACAAGTCTTCTTCAAAAATAACAGATGAGGTATTATCAGGTAATGGAGTTCCATTTTTATTTACATTTAAAGAAAAAAATGATGTTTCAGATATTTTTGTAGCATATAATAGCGAATGCATGCAAGCATTCCTTAGTGAGTACGAATAGGAACTTCAAAATCTCCGAAGTAAAAGATGAAGAAACAAAAGATATAGACGTAATCTTGATAATAATGAGATTAAAACTATATCTTCTTTCACGGATTGGCTATATAGTCATTTGCAACGCGCCAATGCAAATAATGAAGAAATCTCAGATGAGTAGAAAGAGTTAATAATAGGTTGTGAACGAAAGGTAATTTTATTTTAATAATATTTTGTTTTTTTCATATATGTATATTAGTTTCTATTTACTAATTTAATTTCTTTTGTAGGCTCAAATGTTACTAATATGTGGGCTTTTGGGTAGCATATTAGGATCAAAGCCATTGATTCTTTACGTAAAACACAGAATTCTAGTATTGTTGCTTCTTTCAAGCAACTATCACGTGCTAGCTCAAAAGACATGAACCTTGTAGATGGTGAACTTGGTTACGTGGGAACTGTTGTTGGTATCTACGAAATATCATTTCATACATTCATACGTGGGCACCTAATAATGGGTTTTTGTTTTTATATATTTTGATAGGTCGTTTTGAAGGTTGATTGGTTTCGAGCCGAGTATAAAGGTAGTAATTCTAGATTAAGAAAGGAATTATCTGGGTTTTGGGCAATTGATTCTTCCAAGGTAATGAGATCTACTAAAGAACCATATATTCTTCATAGGCATATTGAACAAGCATTTTTTATTAAAAACCAGATGCTCATCCTTGGTGGCAAGTCATTCATATTCAACCTAGAGGTAGGTCATTGTTTGAACAGTTTATTGTTAGAGAGATCGAAGAAAGTCCTCTTGATGATTCACCATCAGATGATGAAGAGGAATTACCAAAAATCTGTATATATGCATATGCATTTGTGTAATATATGCAAGTGTTTATAATTGTGCATGCATGCATAAGTATACATGCGTGCATGTAGGCATGTATATGTGATGTGTACATGTATATATGTATATGTGTTATGTGTAAATGTGTACATGTAAATATGTATGCATGTATATATATTTATGTGTGCATAAAGACATGTATGTGTGATGCATAATGTATCTACTCCATTTTATATTTTTTTATGTGTATCTACATGATGTGTATATATCTTTATATATATTATGGTCCTTGTTGTTCGAGTAGCTATATATAGAGGCATAAGGTTGAGAGGAGAGACATCCCTCTAGTAGGACGTCGGAGGAATAGATGCAATGTGTACATATACTTCAATCATATGGCTAAAAGGCTGAATTAAAGTTTCTAAATCAGGGTTTGTAAAACGCTAATATCAAAATTAGTGTTTCTGAATTAAGATTTTTGAAATAGATTTCTAAATTAGAATATTTATAATAGGGTTTTTGAGTTAGGATATATATATATATATATATATATATGCACACACACACACACACACACATATATATATATATATATATATATATATATATATATATATATATATATATATATATATATATATATATATATATATATATGCATGTGTGTGTATGTATGTGTATCTATATGTGTGTATGCATGTGTGTGTATGTATGTGTATCTATATGTGCGTATGCATGTGTTGTGCGTGTGTGTGTATGCATCTGTATGTGTATATATGTATGTAAATATGATTATGTGAGTCTATGTGTGTGTACATATGATTATGTATATGTATGTATATGTGAGTATGTGTATGTGTCTATGTGTGTATTCATTATATGTGTGTAACTGCATGCATGTGTATGTGTGTGTAAAAATGTGCATGTATGTGTGTGTATGTATAAATGTGTATGTACGTGTATATGTGTGTAAATGTGCATGTTTGATGTATATGTGTGTGTTAAAAGGGACTGTCAATAGAGCCGCTTTTAATCTCTTTTCGGGTTCTTGGGGATGGTAGGGGTCTGACAATGCAGAGGCCCTTTTTCTGATTTTCCCAATTAACTAATTACCCAAACAGTAATTATAGGCTCAAGCATTACTTCTGTTACATAGTTATAACCTTCCATTGACGGTATCATCACACATTAACTTATCGCACAGTCGTTCAATCACATAATCAAACAGATCTATTCCTGTTACGACAGTAATAATGTGTAGTATTAGTTTACGACAATTCGATAAGAACAGACTTAACCATACTCAGATATATGCAAACTCTGCAATACAACATCTCCGCAAGGTCGCAAACCCTAAACCCTAAAACCCTAAATCGTCGCAAAAATCGTCTCCTCTCTCATCGAAGAACCACGTAATGTCTCTTCATTAATGAATAAAAGGGTTACATCACTTTGCTACGCCCTTTCGGTGCGTGCGGTATATGAAAATATATAAGTTACAGTGTGCCAATCCGGCGGCCTAACACTAGCATGCACGGTGGACTTGAACCCGCAAAGAAAAAAAAATTAAGGCCCATCTACGATGCCTTGGATATACATAGTTCTTGCTAATTTGAAGGTTCTGGTGATTTTCTGTTTTAATGAATCCAACATCAGTTTTAATGTTTCCGGCTCCACCAGTTGTGCATCAGTGCATACTGAACTCATCGAAATAACCTGACTGAGCAGAGCATCGGTCTGGGTCTGCAAAAATGCTTCTTGTAAATAGAAATCATTAGCTAATGCAGCATCTCGCTGCTGCTTCACATCCACAATTTGCGCATCAATTCGAGACAATCTTTCAGCTTGAGCTCCTAGTTGCTTCTCTCTGCGTTCCAATTCCTGAGCTTGATATTGAATTGTCCTATAATATGCATCCCTTTCTCTCATAATCGCTGCTAATTCCTTCTTAAGTTGAATGGTCAGACTCGTCTGTGCTTTTAGAGTAGAATTCACCTGAAAAAGATCGGCAGAGGCTATCTATAATTCGGAAGTAGTCTGCTTAGCCAAATTAGCCATTTCTTGTCCTCTCTACACGACCTCATCAAGCTGTACTCGAGTTTCTTCTAAAAGGTTACCAAGAGCAATCCGAGCATCCTCCTTATCCTATAGTAACTGATTTAATTGCTTGATTTCTTCATCACGAGCAGTGAACAAAACATCCTTGGCTTTTAACTCAGCCAATGCTGCATCTCTTTGAGCAATGAGATTATCCTGCTCTGTAAGCCGAGCTTGAAGTTGCTAAAGTTGAACCTGCAAAGCATGGTTTTTTGCCTTAATTGCATTTGCTTCTTCCTGTAATGGGGCAATATCTGCTTCTAAAATATCCACTTTGTGTTGTAATTCATGTCGAATATTATCGGTTGCCTACTTCATTTGCATATGAGAAAATTGGATTAAGAGTCGACCCATCGATTCGAGATGAAACATTGGAGCCGGAAGAGTAAGAGGAGGAAGTGGCTGGGATGAAGAGGCTGATAATAGGTGAGAAGGTGGTGGAGAGTAATTGGGAGAAGACGAGGAAGTAGCGGGTGCGTCGGGAACAACAGGCTCGATTGGGACAATGGGCTCTACAGTGTTCATGGGTGGAGGAGGTGGAATAATTAGCGTCAAAATGAGGCCGGTGGTATTCTGCTTTGATGCCTCCACCTTGTCGATGACGGCGTCAATCATAGCAATGACATCGTTAAGAATGTCAGCAGCAATATCCTTCACCGAATCGTGATTCTGCATATGAGAATCCTCTCGATAAGAAACTTCATCAGAGTCTTCGGTGTGGGCATCTTGTTCCTGCTGCTTATTTGGAGAAGAATAATCGGAAGAGTTCGACATGAATGTATGTAGCGGTGTCGTGGAAAACTTCTTCTTCATTGCCCTCCTGTGATCCCTGCACTTGGCTCTCAGAAGGACTTATATGTCTGCGTTTCCGATGAAGAAGTTGAAATAGATCCTCATCATCATCCTCTGCGTCTTCTAGCACTTGAGTAATGGAACAATAGGGGAGCGGTTGGAGGCGGTTGCACAGCTTGGATGACTAGAAAGAGAAAAGTGAGGATATGGGGTAGACGAGAATGCGGAAGGTCACCCTTATTGACCTGTTTGATAACCGCAACACATTCATGGTGAATGCGCCAGAAATAAAAAGAAGCAAAATTGACAGACTCGCGAGAAGCCATGTCTATCATCGAATAGAAGGGGCACGAGATACCGTAAGTGTGTTTTTGCAAATTCAAAATAGCAACTAAAAACTGCAGAGCAATGCGCTCTGGTTCGGGTCTACACAAAATGGCGTACTCATTAGATGAGTGCCGGGGAAACAACTCTTTCATGGTGGCTACAGGGAGGAGTGGACCATTCTCCAATCCTTCCATAGGGAGGTGGAAAGCTTCCGCAAATGAAGCTAAAGTGATAACAACGCGGTATGGGAAACAGGCTACGGGCCAACACTGCTCTGTAGCAGGTGTAGAGGTGATGGTAGCAATAATTTGCGCATAAAATGGCTGACATTCCACGAATGCCAAGGCAATTCAGTGAAATTCAACAAACTGCGAGTACACAAGTACTCACTTACTTCAAGAGTGAGTCCTGCACGGAAAGTAGCGACATTCGCTAACGCTTCCATGGCGTGCACAAGTGAGCACAAGAATACAGACGACAACGAACACGCACAAGCACACAAACACAATAGCGATTAACAAGAAAAGAAACAAGATTAAGTAGTCACACAAGCATCATGAAGAGATCGAAAACCCTAATCATCACACGGTATTGAAATGATACCCTTCATAATTACGGCATGCATGCAGAAATAGAAACAGTAACACAGGGTGGCGATTAATCATATTTAGATACCATAACGAGGAGATTACGGTCAATGATCAACCGAAATGCGAGAAAAGAAATAAACAAATGACACGTAAAAAGACAAGGTACACCCATCATTGGTTATCGGCCGATTGCTGATAGGGGTGAAGCTTAGATCCATTAATCACTTTTGGAAGGGGAACTCCGGTTAAGGTGGCCAACCTAAAAGTAGCGGGTCCCACCTGCTCAATAATTCGGTATGGACCGAACCACTATAATTTAAATTTTCCAGCAGACCGATTTGCTTTGGCATTGTAAAATAACACGAGTTGCCACACCGTAAACACAGGGCTCTTGAGGAAACGATCATGGGTACGAGCTTGACGAAGCTGAACTTCTTGAAGTACCAGAAAACTTTCCGAGCGTTGTTCATCCAATGATCTGAGTGTATCCAACCGAAATGGTAAGGATTCTTCCGGTATCAATTTTTGAGCTAAAGCAACGCGTAGACTTGGCACTACTATTTCCATTGGTGCAATAGCTTCCAATCCATAAGCTATTTTGAACGGGGTCATGCCAGTAGCTACCTTGTACGTAGTCCGGTAAGCCCACAAAACTACAAGTAGTAACTGGTCCCAACGTTTTGGACATTCCAAAAGCAATTTACGGAGCATAGTCAACAAAGTCTTATTGGTACTCTCCACCAAACCATTGGCACGGGGATAATAAGGCGAGCTGAATTTGTGGACAATCTGAAATGTCTCGGTCAATACTTGCATTAAGTGGTTAGCAAAGTGTGTACCTTGGTCCGTAACGATTTCCAGAGGCAACCCATAACGAGGAAAAATGTCCTTCATCAGGCATTTAGCTACCGAAACTGCTATGGCCGACCGTAATGCCCAAGCCTCCGCCCACCGAGTGGCATAATCGGTACAAGTCAAGATATAGCGACTGTTGGTGAAAGTAGTTGGGGGTGTTATTGGACCAATAAAATCTAGACCCCACTTCTGAAAGGGTTCTAGGGGTAAGACAGGTTGAAGGGGAAAGAAGTGCCACGGTAATGGCTGTCCAGACCGTTGACAGGTATCACACTGCTGCACAAACTGAGTCACATCTTTGTACATGGTAGGCCACCAAAGCCCACTTTGAAGAATTTTACGGTGAGTAAGATGAGCTGCGAAATGTCCACCTGAGGGCAATGAATGAGCCATAGCAATAACCAATTCTCCTTCATGTGGTGGGATACATCGAAGTAAAACACCAGCATGATCCAGATAGTACAGTTGACCTACAATCAACTGGAATCTTTGACTTAGTAACGTATCGTAGTATGTAGGGGGAACAAGAGGTTCTGTGGATTCTTCAATAGTTGGCTCAGTAGCGTAAATTGCTGGTGTAGTGTCATCAACCCCCACCGGAGCTTCACTGGAATCCAACCGAGAGAGAAAATCCGTCAAGGCATGTGCTGTGCCGGGTCGATGAATAACTTCATAGTCGAACTCTTGTAATAATAAAACCCATATAGCCAATCTCCCACCCAAATGTTGTTGTCGTACCAAATACACAAATAAGGCATGATCCACGTGGAAGGTGAACTTTCGGCCCAACAAATAATGGTGAAACTTCTTCACAGAGTACACCAACGTACTCCGAGCATTCCTTAACCGAAACCACATTACAGTACAAGCATAAACACCCCAGTTCGTGATAAAAGATGTTTTAGGTATGTCCTGTTCTGCCATCCTCACCTGATTATAGCCACTGTATCCATCCAGAAATGAATACATCTCATACCTTGCCACCCTGTCGAGCATTGTGTCCAAAAAGGGGAGAGGGAATGGATCCGGTATAGTGGCAACATTCAGTTTCCGGTAATCAACACAGATGCGCAGCTGTTTATTTTTCTTCGGAACAATCACTATCAGAGATATCCATTCAACATGCTCGACTAGGACAATGAATCCCACCTTCAATAACCGATCAAGTTTTGCTTTGACCTGTGCTGCATAATTGGGGTTCATTCGGTAACTAGATTGTTTGATTGGCCTCGCCTCCGGTTTGAGCACTACCCGATGTTGATAGATCCGCGGGTCCAGACCTTTCATATCTCGATAGTCCCAACCAAAAACATCGGAGAACTCACGCAAGAGTCATATCAACTCATCTTGAAATGTCTCTGACAATCCTGCCTTAATCTTAACGGGTCGCGGGTTAACCGCATCACCCAAATTATATGTTACTAACTGATCTTTCGGTACATAAAATTGTTGAGGTTTTCCCATATCATCAGCTGACTGCAAAAGTTGATGTAAGGTGGCTCCATCCATAGCGACACTATCATCTGCATCTGCATCTCCGATCACTGGTACCACCGTGCAAGCGGCCGGACTCCACGCGTCTACGACCGACTGGAGATCTACAGTACCCAATGAGATCAGATCCTTATTGGTCTTCAGGAATGCCTCTTCCTCGTCGTCAGATAAGCCATCCAACATGTGGACCGGCTCCGCTACATATGTTCTTGCATGAAGCTCGCAGAGCTGCATGGCATCCAATTTAACTACATATTTACGGTGATTATCTTTGAAAGTTAACTCCTATGCGGACCAATCCTGTACAACTTTGGCTTGTTTCAACCATGGCCGTCCAAAAAGTAGATTGTAGTCGAGGCTGGATTCTGGTAGTTCGAGAACGACAAAAGTCATTTTGAACGTGGTACCCTACAAGGTAATCGAAATATTCCGTACTAGTCCCACCGGATGGACTCGGGATTGGTCTACCATGCGTACAAAAAATTATACGAGCTCGATTTTGGTCCAACCCAATTGCTTGCATAGTGCTATCGTTGCTATATTCACACCTGAACCGCCATCAATGAGCACTTGAGTAATCTTTTGGTTTTTATGCCAGACAGTGATCAATGGGACTGAATGATCCACCGTAGAATCAGCTTCCGGTTGTATTGTTGCAGTCGCCGGAGTACAGGAAGATCCAGGACTAACCTATTGTTGGAATTGCTGCCTGACTCCTGGCACCAAGGCAAGCAACTGTCCCAAAGGGAGTGTAATTAAAGCCCTAGATAGGATATCCCATACCTGATCTGTTTGGATCATACTTCTCACCGGTTCTGATGATAATTCTACTACTGTTGGGGTAGAATTTTGTTCATTCGATCTTGCCTTAGGTAGGGGAACCTATGTTACTGGAATTGGATCAGGAAACACAGTTGGCTCTTTAGTTGTCCATTGACTAGCCTTTGTATACATTCGCTGCTGCTCACGGATACCAGGCTCGAACACCTCAGCAGTGGGTTGCAACTGCTTACCCGATCTGGTCTGAACCACTGCTGCTTGTGATTCAACTGGTGAAATATAGACCATGTTGGTCATTGGATTTTGTCGCTCCTTCCTTTTGTCGTACTCTGCTACATCCTTGCAAAATCTATGGATGTGGCCAATCTCGTCGCAAAAATGACATCCAGGTGGTGGAAGAGAAGTACCTTCCGTTGATGTACCCGCCTGCCATCAATTTGAATTGAAATTGGTATTCCACTAACCCTGGTAATTCCTATATCCTTGCGACTGGTTGGTTCGCATCTGTGGTGGCACGTAATGGGCTGCTGGCTGGCTTGGTTCCTGTATGATGGCATTTACAGCTGCTCGCCCCTGCACCTTGGCATTATACGTGCAATTTTCTGTTGAGTGTCTTGTTGTGTTGCAGATGGCACAATACATCTGGTTAAGGGCACATGTAGCACTGGTGTGCCCTGGATTTTTGCACTTGGTGCAATACATCTATTTAGCCGGATCATCTTGTACGTTCTTACTGGCTTTCAGCCATTCCAAGTCTTCTGTAAATCCTCCAACTTTATGCTCTTGTTGCAGGGCCATCGCAATAACAGCATCCAGTGTCATAACACCCACACAGCGGATTATCATAATTTGTCTTAACTATGGGGTCAAACCGTTAATGAACCACTGGGTTATAACATCATCCGGTAGATTAGCATGTGCCGGAGGTAGTTGTCTTAAGTGAGTTCTAAACAATGTTGCATATTTGTGAACAGTCTGGTGCGGCTTCTGCCGATTGTTCTGCAAATAGTCGAAGATTTCGGCAGGATTCTTCTTCAACCAGAACCTCTGTAAAAATGCATCCCACACAGCATCATAGTTAACGAAATGATTAATATCATACTCAATCAACCATCTAGCCGCTTCATTAACTAAGGTGGCCTGAAATATGATAGCCTTGTACGCCGGATCGGGTGGATGGTTCAGCACTGCATAGCTTATCTCAAAGGTGCGCACATGTGCATCAGGGTCATCACCCAGAAATCCACCGAATTTTGTGTAAGTCACCCCCGTTGGAACCGATCGCAGTGGGATGATTGGATGTGGCTCTTGCTGTTGTTGCTACTGCTATTGTTGTTGTTGTTGTTGCTGTTGTCTACTCATGGTGCTATTATTGGTACTCTTGTTGTTCCCTGAGTTTTGAGGGGGTGTCTCTTGTCCTTCAGAATCCGTATTGTCCGACTGCTCACCTTTCGGTTCAAAAAGGCTGTTGAATCTATTACTTATCTCCAAATCGAATAACCTATCCTCAGCCTTGATATCAAAACTAGATAGGCTTGCATCGAACAGTGGAGAACGTAACAAGGATCCACCAGGTAGTATTGCGGTGTCACCAAAAAACTTTAGACTCCCACTGAATGGCACCGAACTCCCATCAAAACTTATCGAACTTTCACCGCACCAAGTTGTCTTTTCACCGGAAATAGTCTCACTTGGTAACACAACATTATCACCGAAAATAGTCGAATTCTAACCAGATACTGTCGAACCAACTGCGCACTACGACTCTGTACACTCAGAAGTCACTGTACCTTCTTCAAAAGGTACGTGAATCACACCGGAATCTCATCATGTGTCACCGAACTGGTACCGGAATCACTGTGAACTGGTTCCGATCCTTCGACAACTGGGCTTAAATGGCCTGCACTTCTACCGGGGTGTCCCTAATAAATTTGGAACTTCCCAGGGATGCTGGTCTCTCCTATACTTTGGATAAGACTCACTGGACCAAGTAACCGGCATATATCACCTCTGCACCGCTTGCCTTATGCACTGCTCTACCTTTACTGATTATTCTCAATCCATTGCCATCTTCCCACAAACGGCGCCACTGTTAAAAGGGACAATCAATAGAGCCGCTTTTAATCTCTTTTCGGGTTCTTGAGGATGGTAGGGGTCTGACAATGCAGAGGCCCTTTTTCTGATTTTCCCAATTAACTAATTATCCAAACAGTAATTATACGCTCAGGCATTACTTCTATTACACATTTATAACCTTCCATTTACGGTATCATCACACATTAACTTATCGCACAGTCGTTCAATCACATAATCAAACAAATCTATTCCTGTTACGACAGTAATACTGTGTAGTATTAGTTTACGGCAATTCAATAAGAACAGACTTAACCATACTCAGATATATGCAAACTCTGCAATACGACGTCTCCGCAAGGTCGCAAATCGCCCAAACAGACAGTCTGGAGATCCCGTCTCCTCTCTCACTGGAGAACCACGTAATGTGTCTTCATTAATGAATAAAAGGGTTACATCACTTTGCTACGCCCTTTCGGTGCATGCGGTATATGAAAATATATAAGTTACATTGTGCCAATCCGGTGGCCTAACAGTCTATGTGTGTATTCATTATATGTGTGTAACTGCATGCATGTGTATGTGTGTGTAAAAATGTGCATGTATGTGTGTGTAAAAATGCGCATGTATGTGTGTGTATGTATAAATGTGTATGTATGTGTATATGTGTGTAAATGTGCATGTTTGATGTATATGTGTGTGTATGCATGTATTTGTACCTCTAGTCTCACTCTTTTCTCTCTTTCTCTCATATACATACATACATACATAAACACACATACTCATATCCACATATATATACATAAAAGCAATGTGTACCGTGCATTATCGCATCGATGAGCCGTAAGTGTTCACATCTCTTTTAGACACCACATATGCGACCATCATGTCCCAAACTCTGTCTCAAGTGAACTAAGTACGTATTTTTTATCCCTCCCATCATGTTCACTCAAAAATTAAAAAAAACAGGTAAATAAAACATAAGATATTTATTTCAATTTATATGTAAAATTTGTACTTACTTCCACTGCAAGTGGACAAGGCGTAGGTAAAAGTCACATAATGCTCGCATTCTTCTTTTGAACTCCAATCCATTCCCTATGTACACAATATTCCCCTCTAGCTCTATATCGCACTCTAGCCCTACGGTGCCTATGCATGTCCTCATAGGCACTTTGTGCTCTGCTATCATGATCTAGAGGTGGTGTAGGTGTCCTGAAAATAGATAGATAAAAATAAATAAAAATATGTGTTATAATATCATTAAAAAAAATTGTGAAAAAAAAAACATACCTATGAGCAGATAGCTGTCTTCCTGCATGTGGAGCCGTAGAAGAGCCCTCCTCTGATTGTTGGGTAAGCATCTGGATTGTAAAATCTAGCTCATCATCAGGCATCTCTGAGTACTCATGCATACTAGGATCCATAATATCTATACATATAAAACAAAATGGGTTAGAAATCAATATATATACGTGTACATATGTATGTGTGTATATGTGTATGTAGGTGTATATGTGAGTGTGTGTATGCATGTAAGCATGTATGTATGCATATGCATGTGCATTATGTATGCAAATGTATGCATGTGTGTGTATGTGTGTGTGTATGTGTGTGTATGCATGTAAGTATGTATGTATGCATATGCATATGCATTATGTATGCATATGTATGCATGTATGTGTATGTGTCTCTATGTGTCTGTATGCATATATGTGTGTGTATGTCTCTATGTGTGTGTCTATGCATATATGTGTGTGTATGTGTCCATGTGTGTGTATGTGTGTGTGTCTATGTGTGTGTGTCTATGTGTGTGTGTGTCTATGTGTGTATATACGTGTGTATCTGTATATATGTGTCTATATGCATGTGTATGTATGTGTGTAAATGTGTGTAAATGTGTGTATGTGTGTGTGTAAGTGTGTATGTGTCTATGTGTGTGTGTATATGTGTGTATATATATGTGTATCTGTATATATATGTTTATATGCATGTGTATGTGTGTGTGTAAATGTGTGTGGATGTTTGTATGTGTGTGTGTAAGTGTGTATGTGTCTATGTGTGTATGTGTCTATGTGTGTATGTGTGTGTGTATTTGTGTGTGTGTAATTGTATGTGTCTATGTGTGTGTATCTATGTGTGTAAGTGTGTGTGTGTCTATGCGTGTATGTGTGTATGTCTGTGTGTATGTCTGTGTGTATGCATTTGTAAGTGTGCCTGTGTATGTGTGTGTGTGTGTGTCTATGTGTGTGTGTAATTCTCTGTGTATATGTGTATATGTGTATATGTGTGTATATGTGTGTATGTGTGTATGTGTCTATGTGTGTGCGTGTGTCTATTTGTGTATATGTGTCTATGTGTGTATGTGTATGCATGTAAACATGTATCTATGCATATGCATGTGCATTATGTATGCATATGTATGCATGTGTGCGTATGTGTGTGTATGCATGTAAGTATGTATGTATGCATATGCATATGCATTATGTATGCGTGTATGTGTATGTTAGTGTATGTCTCTTTACGTGTGTGTGTGTGTATGCATATATATATATATATATATATATATATATATATATATATATATATATATATATATATATATATATATATATATATATATATATATATATATATATATATATATATATATATATATATATATATATATGTGTGTGTGTGTGTGTGTGTGTGTGTGTGTCTGCATGTGCTTGTGTGTGTATGTGTGTGTCTCTCTCTACGTGTGCTTGTGTGTGTGTCTATGTGTGTATATGTATGTGTGTGTACACATGTAAGCATGTATGTATGCATATGCATGTGCATTATGTATGCATATGCATGTGCATTATGTATGCATATGTATGCATGTGTGTGTATGTGTGTGTATGCATATAAGTATGTATGTATGCATATGCATATGCATTGTGTATGCATGTATGTGTATGTGTGTGTATGTCTCTCTACTTGTGTATGTGTGTGTATGTCTCTCTACCTGTGTATGTGTGTGTATGCATATGTATGCATGTATGTGTATGTTTTTGTATGTCTCTCTACGTGTGTGTGTGTGTATGCATATATGTGTGTCTATGTGTGTGTGTCTATGTGTGTATGTTTGTGTGCCTATGTGTGTGTCTATGTGTGTATAGATGTGTGTATCTATATATATGTGTCTATATGCATGTGTACGTGTGTGTGTAAATGTGTCTGGATGTGTGTGTGTGTGTGTAAGTGTGTATGTGTCTATGAGTGTGTATGTGTTTATTGTGAAGAGAGATGGTGGATGCAATCCAAAGATGAGTAGGTGTTGCTACAACCAGCTTCACACCAGTCAACTGAGACTTCAGAGTTGATTGGTAGACCCTTTGAGATTCCTAAATCCACCAAAATATCAGCCAAGTACTTTGAAACATGTATCCCAAAAGTTTAAGTCAAGACAAACTAGTTGCGAATGACTAGCTCCCAAAACTTGCTATTTTTGGACATACACCTACTGGAAAAAATGAACAGTGCTCTCAACCTGGTAGGAATTAGAAAACTGCCTTTTGGGCATAGCAAATAGACTTAGCAAGCTTCCCAATCCAAGTTAAAACACTTCAAATGATGGACTGAGCACTGAGAAGAAGATTCATCAATTTCTAGAACATGCCCACCATTCTCGAGGCTCTGCAGAGATAGACCAGTGAGCAGTAAAATGCAGATATCTCCAAAACAGTATATCTAATGATCTTGAAAATTTATATTCAGAAAGAAGACAGTAAGAGCTATCCAAGGCACATTAAAACATTGAAAACGGTTGAGCAGAACTCGAGATATGACCTTCTGAAGTTACTGCTCTGAATGAGTATAATAGAGAACAAAATAGAGAAGTAGATGATGATAAATGTATAGATTCACATATGATTACAACCACATTGGCAATGAATCTTTGCACAATGGGAGTAGAATGATAGAGCTATGGAGTAAGCTCTTCAATCTCTACAAAATGACATGAAGTGGTCACGTACAAGGCTTGCTAATCGCCTCTTCCTTCTTGCTCTTTTTATAGCTATTCTCGGAGGGAGTTTTGAATTCGAATTCGAATGGCTCCACCTAAAAGTGATCCCCAAAGTTAGGAGATATTCCCTCAGCTCAAAAATTCATGGTTTTAGGTAGATAGAGCCACGACTTTGCTTTTACATCATTCATGAGGTAAACCATCCTTTTCCTTTTTTCTTTTTTCAAATACAAGAGATAAAAATGAACTCTTTTACAAGAGGTGTTCACATGACTACAAATGTGACTTACAAATGATCATAATATCAAGCATATCAAGCATGTAGGCTTGGGTAAAATGCACCAACAGCTCCCCCTCAAGCCTAACATGCTTGGCCTCCAAATAAGTCTTCAATTGTCCTTGATTTCCTGCAAGCCAATCATCAACTTGAATCTACTTAACTTTGTACCATCAAGAGCTTTAGTCAACATGTCTGCACATTGCATATCTGTAGAGACATAGGATAGTTGAATATCCTTGCTCATTAGCTTCTCCCTTACATAATGGTAGTGGACTTCAATATGCTTGGTTCTAGCATGGTATACCGGATTAGCTGCTAGATGTAGTGAGCTTGTGTTGTCACCAAAAATGTGAGGTGTTGAAGAATGAAGTCCAAGATCTATGTACAAAGACTTTAACCACATGATTTCTTGAGTTGCATTAGCCAAACCTCTATATTCGGCTTCGGTAGAAGATAATGCCACGGTTGGTTGCTTCTTCGATGACCAAGAAATGATTTTTGAACCTGCAAATGATATATACCCAGATGTGCTTCTTCTATCATCTCTAGATCCGGCCCAATCTGCATCTGAGTAGACCTTTAGCTCAATATATGAAGTATATGAATAAAACAAACCTTCATTCATAGTCCCCTTTAGGTACTTGAGGACTCTCTTGGCCGCTTCCATATGTGGTCTTCTCGGCTTATGCATAAACTGACTCAATATGCTAACACTATAGCATATATCCACCCTTGTGAGAGTTGCATAATTCAAACTTCCAACCAAGCTTTGATAGCTTGTGATGTCTTCAATTGGCTCTCCTTCATAAGCACTAAGCTTATGATTTTGCTCCATAGGTGTACCTGCACACTTGGTATTTTCCATCTTGAACTTGACGAGCATGTCATGCACATACTTCCTTTGTGTGATGTATATACCTTAATCTGTGTAGATTAACTCCAATCCAAGAAAATAAGTGAGTGGTCCGAGGTCACTTATTTTGAACTCCTCCTTCATTTGAGTCTTTACCTATTTGATTCCTTCAAGATCATTGCCTGTGATAATAATATCATCAACATACACACATAAATAGATCACTTCATATCCATTCCTCTTTATGAACAAAGAGGTATCCGCCTTGCTAGCTTTGAATCCTTGGTCCTGCAAATAAGTCACCAATCTGAAATTCCAAGCTCTTGGAGCTTGCTTCAATCCATACAAAGCTTTCTTTAGTTTGCATACATAGTTAGGATGATGTGCATCCTCATATCCAGGAGGTTGTGCCATATACACTTCCTCAGAAATCCATCCATTCAAGAAAGCATTCTTTACATCAAGTTGATAGAGATTCCAATTTCTAGATGCAGCAAGACTAATGAGAACCCTAATTGTAGGCATTTTTGCAACAGGAGAGAAAGTCTCCTCATAATCAATACCATGGGTTTGAGCAAACCCTTTAGCAACTAACCTTGCTTTGTGTCTATTCATATTTCCATCTTGATTCCTCTTGATTTTGTATATCCATCGAGATCCAATTACCTTCATAGATGGCTTGTTAGGTACAAGATCCCAAGTGTCATTCTCCTTCAAGGCTTCCATTTCTTCATCCATTGCATCTCTCCAAGCTTTCTTGCTTTGTGCGTCTTCGAATGTGGTAGGCTCTTCATTGGTTGAATCCTTTGCAATGTAGATTGAGTGCTTGGTGACCAAATAAGTATCATAACCAAACCTCTCAGGTTTCTTCTTCTCCCTTGAAGACCTTCTAAGTGGTTGACGTGAGCTCTCGGGTCCATATGTAGCATCCTGCATCTTTGCTTTACCTTTGTTCTTCCATAGCTTTAGTCTTTCCAAGTCTTCTAGGTCAATCTCCGAATCACTTTCTTCAATCTGCTTTGGCTCCTTTGGTTGAAGTGATGGAAAATCTTCATCCAAGTCATAAGGCAGCTTCACTTTCCTGTCATCATCAAACCATGATTTGTTTTCATCAAAAATTACATCTCTACTCACAGAAAATCCTTTATTGGTTGGATTGTACAATCTATATCCTTTTTGGTTTTGGTCATAACCAATAAATACACACTTCTCTGCCTTGGGATCCAATTTCCCTCTTACTTGAGAAGGAATGTGAGCATAGGCTAAGCATCCAAAGATTTTACAATGCTCTAGACTAGGTCTTCTTCCATTCCATACTTCATATGGAGTGGTTCCATCTAGTGACTTAGATGGAAGTCTATTTATGAGATATGTCGTTGTAGACACAGCCTCTACCCATAGGTAGTTTGGCAATCCCTTTTCGTTGAGCATGGACCTTGTAGCTTCGACAATAGCTCTGTTCCTCCTCTCTGCTGCACCATTGAGTTCGGGTGTATACCTTGTAGTGACTTCCCTTTTAATGCCTCTTTCATGCAAGAAGGCATCAAATTCAGAAGAGAAGTATTCTCCTCCACCATCTGATCTGAGTCTTTTCAAAGTCCTACCTATTTGGTTTTCAACAAGAGCAATATACTTCTTAAAGCAATTAAACACTTCATCCTTGTGCTTCATAAAAACAGAATGGTCCACCTGCTACAATCATCTATGAAAGACACATAATATCTTGAGCCTGATATAGATGGCTCCTTAGTTGGACTCCACACATCCGTGTGCACTAGATCCAAAGGATTTTGATACATATATCCTTTCTTATTGAAAGGTTGTCTATGAGCCTTGCCGAGTTGACAAGCTTCAAACTTATAAATCATGTGTTGCCTTGTGATATTAGGCAAACCAAGTACACTTTGGTCCCTGCAAATTTGTTTGAGTGTCCTCTCACCAACGTGAGCAAGCCTTTTGTGCCATATCTCCAACTCTGTAAGAGTTTGAGATCCATAACTAAACAAAGCTATGTTCTTTGTATCTTCCACTTCAAAAGTGAAAAGCCTTCCTGTCTTTTTTCCTTTGGCAATCCTTCAAAAGCCTTGCCTTGGGTATTCAACATATGCTCCAAATCGGTTGAATCTAACTTGCAATCCTTTTTCAACAATCTGTCCAACACTTATTAAATTTTTGGTAATTGTAGGGACATACAAGACTTTGCTTAAGAGGTTCATATTCCCATCTGATGTCTTCACATTACCTATCTTCTCCACTGAGTGCTTTGTGTCATCTCCTGTCTGCACTTCATGCTTGTTATGAGGATCTTCCAAATCAGAAAGTAAAGCCACATTTCCTGCTACATGGTTTGAGCATCCCGAATCAATGTAAAATATGTGATCATCATCCTTACCATTCTTCACCGATAGATTCATAATCAATAATGAATCTTCTTGACTTTGGTCCTCTGCATAGTTATTGTAGTCTCTTCTTCCTCTATGGCCACTTTGATAGTTGTTATTGTTGTAATTGTTGTTGTAGTAGTTGTTGTTGTTGTAGCCTCCATTGTATCTGCCTCTATTTGATCCATAGCCACCTCTATTGAGTCCTCTTCCTCTTGAGCTCCTCGGGTTCCTGAAACATTCTTCAGTAGTATGATTAGATAAGCCACATATATTGCAAGGTTGAGATGATTGGAATCTCCCCCTGCCTTGCTTTCCACCTCTACCTCTACCTCTAGCTCTTCCTTTACCTACAAAGTTTGCTTGGAAAGAGCTACCTTCATCTTCATTCTTCCTATTCTTTGATTTGTCCTTGACCTCAGCTTTATCAGAATATAAGGAAGAAGTTTGATTACCTCTTGAGGACTCACCACCTTTGCTAATCTTTGCTTCATGAGTGAAGAGTTGGCCCATGAGTGTGTTGAGGTCGGGTACATGCATATCCATGTATAAATCCATGGCTGTTGTGAATGACTCCCACTTGTCGTCTGCTTTGATTCCATTTATGATTTGTCTAATGATTTTCTCTTCTTCAATTACCTCTCCAATGCTTCCAAGTTGGTCGGAAATCTCCTTCATCTTTGTGACATAATCAGTCACATTTTGCTTCGGGCTTTTCTTCATTGTTGTGAACTCCATCCACAATTGGTTCTTCCTTGCTCGAGTGTTGGAAGAGAAGAAAGAAGCAAGTGCATTCCAGGTCTCTCTTGATGTCTTGCATCCCTTGACATGAGGTAAAAGAAAATCAGAGATTGAGTTTAGAATATAGGACCTTGCAAGTGCATCCTTCGAACACCAATTCGAAAGTCCTTCCACTTCTTCATGTGATGGTTGCCCTTTGTTCCTCATGGTTGGCATTGCTTCATCTCCGGATATGAATCCATATAGATTCCTCCCTTGAAGGTAAGCCTCCATCCTTAGAGACCATGCCGGGTAGTTGTTTCGATCCAGTTTGTCAATTGTTGATGGAAATCCATCTCCCATGTTGCTTGACTATGCTCTGATACCACTATGAAGAGAGATGGTGGATGCAATCCAAAGATGACTAGGTGCTACTACAACCAGCTTCACACCAGCCAATTGAGACTTCAGAGTTGATTAGTAGACCCTTTGAGCTTCCTAAATCCACCAAAATATCATCCAAGTACTTTGGAACATGTATCCCAAAAGTTTAAGTCAAGACAGACTAGTTGCGAAATGACTAGCTCCCAAAACTTGCTATTTTTGGACATACACCAGCTGGAAAAAATGAACAGTGCTCTCAACCTGGTAGGAATTAGAAAAATGCCTTTTGGGCATAGCAAATAGACTTAGCAAACTTCCCAATCCAAGTTAAAACACTTCAAATGATGGACTGAGCACTGAGAAGAAGATTCATCAATTTCTGGAACATGCCCACCATTCTCGGGGCTCTGCAGAGATAGACCAGTGAGCAGTAAAATACAGCTATCTCCAAAATTGTATATTCAATGATCTCGAAAATTTATATGAAGAAAGAAGACAGTAAGAGCTATCCAACGCACGTTAAAACATTGAAAACGGTTGAGTAGAACTCGAGATATGACCTTTTGAAGTTACTGCTCTGAGTGAGTACAACAGAGAACAAAACAGAGAAGTAGATGATGATAAATGTATAGATTCACATATGATTACAACCACATTGGCAATGAATCTTTGCACAATGGGAGTAGAATGACAGAGCTATGGAGTAAGCTCTTCAATCTCTACAAAATGACATGAAGTGGTCACGTACAAGGCTTGCTAATCGCCTCTTCCTTCTTGCTCTTTTTATAGCTATTCTTGGAGGGAGTTTTGAATTCGAATTCGAATGGCTCCACCTAAAAGTGATCCCCAAAGTTAGGAGATATTCCCTCAGCTCAAAAATTCGTGGTTTTAGGTAGATAGAGCCACGACTTTGCTTTTACATCATGCATGAGGTAAGCCATCCTTTTCCTTTTTTCTTTTTTCAAATACAAGAGATAAAAATGAACTCTTTTACAAGAGGTGTTCACATGACTACACATGTGACTTACAAATGATCATAATATCAAGCATATCAAGCATATCAAGCATGTAGGCTTGGGTAAAATGCACCAACATTTATGTGTGTGTATGTGTGTGTGTGTGTCTATGTATGTGTATGTGTCTATGTGTTTCTATGTGTCTATGTGTCTATGTGTATTCATGTAAGCATGTATCTATGCATATGCATGTGCATTATGTATGCATATGTATGCATGTGTGTGTATGTGTGTGTATGCATGTAAGTATGTATGTATGCATATGCCTATGCATTATGTATGCATATGTATGCATGTATGTGTGTGTATGTCTCTTTATGTGTGTGTGTGTGTATACATATATATGTGTGTATGTGTGTGTGTCTCTCTCTACGTGTGTGTGTGTGTGTCTACGTGTGTATATGTATGTGTGTGTATGCATGTAAGCATGTATATATGCATATGAATGTGCATTATGTATGCATATGTATGCATGTGTGTGCATGTGTGTGTGTATGTGTGTGGATGCTTGTAAGTATGTATGTATGCATATGCATATGCATAATGTATGTATGTATGTGTATGTG
>MU260057.1:1267500-1312500 GCA_020310875.1 Ceratopteris richardii
AGATAATGAGAAATTGTACTAAACGACATGTAACTAATTTCAGGCGTACGCTCTACATCAGAATCCATAACAACATTGCTCACGAACTTATAAGCATTTGAGAATACATAACAACGCTCTACATGAGAATACATAACAGCGAAATATTTTCGTAGGTGAGAATACATGGCAGCATTGTCGACGAACTTATAAACAATTGCATATAACTCACTCAAAATCAATCCTTCAGCCGACTCGAACAGAAAGATTTTAGTAGACTGACAGTCCGTTCAGGTCATCCCACATCGCACCGGCCCTGTCATCTGCTTTGCCGTGCCACGATGGAAAAAAGTGTAAGTTTGGCCGAACTTCGGATCGTCGGGCCTGCACTCCCACCTGGCGAGCAGACCGCCATTCCTCCAACGATCGAACGGAGGTTCTTCTACGAGCATCGTTTGTCAGTGGGGAGTGCCAACTTTACACCACCGTTGCTTCCTAGCGCGCCCGCCTCACCTGCCCCAACTGCTGCGCCTCGCCTCGCGGTAGGATTAGATTTTACCATGATACAATGTTTTTCGGTTTTTTTGTGAGCACTGGTCTTAGAACGGTTGCATCAAGAGAGAACCCGACATTTTGAGATGCACATTGGACTTGAACATAAGGGGGTCGACTTAAGGCGAGAGAACGAGACTTAGATTAGGGAAATCAAGGTATGTCTCGAAGGCGCATCGGGATTGTAACCTCGTGGTTGTGTCAATTGGAGGTCAGAAAGACCATGACAGAACTTCCTCCTCGGCGATAACAGTATGTCAAACAGCTCCTGGTGGAGAGTAGAGAGTGTTCTTATGTAAGGAGGCACGCACCACCCGATGGACCGAGTTACAACATGAAGAAATTCAAATAAATTAATGTTTGGGGGCAGGGCTACTAACAAACGGAAAAGAGATACACATACAAGTATACGGCCAAGAGGGGTCTAAAGCGAGGCTTAGAGAAGCAGAAATTTCTATGTGAAAGTTAGGAGAGATGGGAATCCGAGCGAGTTTGAACGATTCTATTCATGAACCTCAACAAAGCCGTGGAGTAACTTTTTTAGTGGGGAGAGAGAAGCTGAAGATGATTCTGATTGAATTCCTCCAGTTGTATGTCTCTCTTTTTCCGGATTTGAGCAAGCATTTTGTAGAGGGCAATGCATGAATCTGCAATCAATGTTTTAAAAGTTCTGAATTTTACAAAGCAATTCCCTTCTGTAGCGCATGATGGATCTCTTCTATTCGACCAACTCAAACATATGTGGCAATTATGTGTCCAGAAGAAAGACCCTTTGGACATCTACCTTCTGCATGCACACATGTGCTACCATGGATTGGAAACCAATATGCTTTTGGGTAATTCTCTTGTCTCCATGCTTGCTGAAGCAGGGAGTCTTAATGATGCTCATTGCATATTCGAGAAGTTGCCTGAAAGGTATGAGTCGACATGGAATTCACTTATATCTTGTTATGTCAAATATGAAAATCCACATACTGCCCTCACTCTTTATGATAAGATGCAAATGGATGCTTTTTCACATCCTTCCAGGGACACATATTTGGCTGTTATCAAGGTATGCACACAACTCAAGGAAATCCAAAGAGGCTTTCAAATTCATGCTAAAGTTGCCTATGAAGGTCTCTTCGAAAGAGATGCCTATATTGCAAGCTCCTTGCTTGACATGTATGCCAAGTGTGGCAACATGGTCAAGGCACAGTGTGTATTTAATGTAATTTCCACCCACAACACTGTTTTATGGACAGCACTGATTGGAGGTTATGCTGATCATGGAGAAGGTGAAAAGGCACTTAAGTGTTATAGTGAGATGCGAACAAGAGGCATCCATCCCAATCGTGTCACTTATATTTGTACTTTAAAAGCTTGCACAACAGTAGGAGACATCATTAATGGGCAAGCAATTCATGCGGAGACTGAAAGACAAGGTCTATTAGAAAATGACCCTATTTTGGGAAACAGCATACTTTTTATGTATATGAAATGTGGAATTCTCACCAACGCTCAGGAAGTTTTTGATAGGCTTTCCACAAGGAATATTGTAACATGGACATCTCTTATTTTGGGATTTGTTGAACGTGGACATGGTGAGGATGCTATTGATTGTTTTGAGAGAATGCAGGCTAAAGGTATTCCACCCAATACTTTAACATTTGGTTGTGTCCTGAAAGCATGCTCAAACGTGGGTCATATGTCAAAGGGAGAGGATGTGCATTCTGAGATTGAGAGGCAAGGAATCTTGCAGAAGGATGTTGCACTTGGGAACACACTGATTGACATGTATGCCAAGTTTGGCCAACTCACCAAAGCACGGGAAGTGTTTTCTAGAATGTCAGCTTCAAATGTGGTTACATGGACAACACTTATTTCGGCACATACAGAATGTGGATATCCTGAAGAAGCTCTCACATTATTTAATATAATGCAAACTGAAGTTATTTCACCGAACAGCATCACCTTGATAAGTAGCTTGAAGGCCTGTGGGAGGCTTCAAGCTGTTCATGAGGGGATACTCATACACGTGGAGATAGAAAGGCAAGGTCTGTTGGCAAGGCATTCTCTTGTTGCAAATGCTTTGGTGGACATGTATGTGAAATGTGGGATACTGTCTTTAGCTCGACAAAATTTTGACCAGCTTTCTATCCATGATGTAGTTTCATGGAACACAATCATTTCCGGTTACTCTGAACATGGATATGGCACAGAGGCTCTTCAATGCTATGAGCAGATGCAGGTAGAGGGTGCCCTTGCTGATGCTATAACATATGCTTCGGGGTTCAAAGCATGTGGCCTTACTAGAAACACATGTAAAGGCTATGAAATACATTCAAAGAGTGAGGGATATCATCCACTAAAAGATGATGATATGGCTTATAGCATGTTGGTGGACATGTATGTCAAATTTGGCTTACTGAATAGGGCGAAACAAGCATTTAGTAAGCTTTTTACTCAGAATGTTTATTCATGGACTTCCCTTATAACAGGATACGTTGAACATGGGCATGGTGAGGAAGCACTGAAGTGTTTTGAACAGATGCAGCTTCGTGATCTCTCACCTTCACCTGCCACATTTATTTCTGTAGTGAAAGCTTGTGGTATGGTGGGATCCCTATTAAAGGGTGAAGAAGTCTACATCGAGATTGAAAAACGGGGTTTGATCGAGGATGATCACACAATCAACAACTGCTTGTTCTTTATGTATTCAAAGTGCGGCTCCTTGGACAGTGCACGCCAGCTATTTGATAGCATTCCAGTCCATGATGTCGTGTCATGGAGTGCACTTATTGCCATGTACACTGAGCATGAGCTTGGTGAGGATGCACTTGATTGTTTCCAGAAGATGCAGCTTTTAGGCATTACTCCTAATGCTGTCACTCTTGTTTCTGGTTTGAAAGCTTGTGGATGCATATGTGCCATTGACAAGGGCAGAGAAATGCATGCTGAGATTGAAAGACAGGGACTAATGGAAGGATGTGAAGTGCTAGGCAATGCCTTGATCAGTATGTATGCAAAGTGTGGTCTGGTTGCCTTTGCGAAGCAAGTATTTGATGAGCTTCCAGACCGTGATGTGGTCTCATGGACAATTCTCATGGCAGGATATGCACAGCTTGGCCAGAGTGAGAATGTTTTTCATGTTTTTAGTGAGATGAAAGGATGGGGGATTGAACCCAGTCCTGTAAGCTATGTAGTTGTTCTGAATGCTTGCAATCGTGGAGGGTTACACAACACAAGTAAGACATTATATGATGCCATGAGCAGAGACCATGGCATTGTACCGACAAGTGTGCACTACAATTGCATGCTTGATGTCTTCAGTCGCATGGGTCAGTTGGATGAGATCAGAACAATATTAAAAAAGAATCCTTTTGGTCCAAGCCTTGTTGCTTCCCGTAGCATATTAGGTGCTTGTAAAAGTGGGGGTTCCTTGGACCTTGCAGACATGGTTTTCACAAATATCTCGGAACTTGACAAAAAGGATTCTGCATCATATGTACTAATGTCACAAATTTATGCGAGTACAGAGCTTTGAATGAGTCTATAATGAGAGTTAACCTTAACACAAGCCCAAGATGTCTGTATGGCAAGTTCTGTGTTTTGATAAACCAGCTAAGCAAACTGAATTAGGAAAGCTGTAAATTTAAGTGAGGAGAAAGGGTCTACAACATAGTTCATGTCTCATGTAAGTGATTCAGAGTGTCAAAGTACACAAATTCAATTGGTTGCCATAGTCAAAATGAATCATATGTGGATAACCTTCAATGATGACAAGCACATGGGTTGTATAATGATGTGGCTACAGTGGACTGAAGGCAGCTGATGCCATTTGTTGGAAAAAAAACATTGTTAATATAGGGATTAAAAATTGAGCACCATGTCTTCTAGGCTTGTAATTTTAACTCTGTGCATTTGTCAGAAGTCTGCAGCCATGCATTTAATAAACACGAATGTTCAGCCCAGTTATCTGGAACCTTTTGTAATCTTGTTTATCATTCTTGATGCACATATCAGTTCACGATAGTTGACTTGACATCCGAAGGTCATATTCATGTCAAATACTTGTAAAAATCATCTAATGACTCCATAGCTTATGCCTATCAAAGATAATTCTGAGCCTCAGCCACAGATATACAGATATTGGAGTTCCTACAGCCATTTCATTCACTGTAGGTCCAAATGGCAAATACAGTTCAATGTTGTTTCAGCTATCTCAACCATGTCATAAATATGTCATATAGCAGTGTACAGATACAAATGTCTGACCAGAAGATAGTGGGATGGTCCACCAGCTCACAGTGTAAAAACTAACTTCTAATGGAATTGATTTGAAGTGTAATTTTCAACACCTCCTCGCGATGTGTTTACATAAACTTGCGTAGGTTTCTGATTAACTAGTTTTAAAATTCTAAAGTTTTGATTGCTACCTAACAAAGCCAGTAGGCGTTCTTTATCAATGCATTTAAAAGAGAAAAACTGACCTTAATGTTGCAGTTGCTTTCTTTGTTATCCTGATATACATATCTGGTTTACGTGTAAGAAAATAACAGCACAGTGGAATAGACTAGTACACAGAGTTGAGAGAAAAACGCAGACAAAGATAGATGCAGATTGAGAGAGAGAGAACTCAAATTCTCAAATTGCCAAGAGTAGTGCAGCTACAACAATGGAGCTGTCCACCTGTGCGAACCCAATGTGGAGCTTAGATGGCGATCCGATAGACTCTAGATGAAGGGCTTAGTAGTGCGCAATGCTATGTAAAACTTAACCTAGGCCATGCTTATATAGATAAACGTAGATAGAATATACAAAATGGTTTGCAAAATATACAATCCGACAATATCTCCACGACCAAAAGTCCTACTATCTCGGCCCTACGGGCCAGGGAATAGGCCCCTCGGGCCTCTCAAAAGGGGGCAAGCCCCTCTTTGCACTCCCCCCATTAAGATTCTATAGAGAAACCGCGCGGAGCCTTAAGGCCTTTATTTTTGTCTTGAATGGAAACTCAATGGCCCCGGACTTTATGCCCTACCTAACCTAATGGCTAGACTCACATAGATCATCTATTACCATCGAGAGTCACACATAGACCTCATCTAACTTGGAAGTTAAGATTCCTTAAATGTTCGGATTCTCACAATGGCTTCTCCTCATAAAGGGGGCCTTACAACTCAGAGCACCATGGATCATTTGTGGTCACTTGAGGGTGGAGGATTGAGTATATCTAACTTTCCCCTCAATGTCCACCTTGCGGTGAACTACCACCTTGGTCCAATGCCAAGCTTTGGAAAATGTCAATGAAGTTGCTCTCTCCCAAGAGCCTTGGTGAAGATGTCTGCTCCATTTCCTTCAGTTGGACAATAGCTTATCTCCATGACCCCATCCTCAATCAACTCAAGCACATAGTGATACTGAATTTCTATGTGCTTGATACATGCATGGAAAACAGGATGCTTGGCGATGGCCATGCAAGTTTAGTTGTCACACTTGAACTCCCTGTAGCCTCCTGTCCTTGTATTCCTATGTGCCATATGATCCTTCTTAACCATACTGCTTCACATTCTTCAACACATGCTGCTTTAAGTTTGATTGCAATTTCAGCCTCAAAAGGTTGGAAGATGCACCGGTTGGATGTGAAGAATGCTTTCCTAAATGGAGAGCTTGAAGAGGTAGTCTTCATGGAGTAGCCCAAAGGCTCATCATGTATGCAGGCTTAAGAAGGCTCTTTATGGACTCAAGCAAGCCCCAAGGGGCTTGGAACCAAAGACTTGTGCACTACTTGGTAAAATGTGGATACAATCAGAGTCATGCAGACCCATCACTCTTTGTGAAGAGGAAAGGTGTCAATGGAATACTAGATTGTGCCCTCTGACTAGACTAGATAAGATTTCCAAATTATACTTTTGATCACAAGATCATCCATGTAGGGGAATAACACAAGAATATGTAGCTGATACAAGAAGTCCCACAACCCGGGAGTGACAGGTATGGATAACTCCACTAGAGATGACAGAGGAGATCCCTCAACCTCAGATCATAGGTATGAAACAAGATGTCTGGATTACAAGAACTCCCTTTAGGGAGATGAACTAGATACAAGAAAAACTAGAAAAGATCTCATACTACGAGATTACAAGTGGACAAGGCAAGACATCCAAGATACAAGACTAGACAAGACTAGACAAGACTAGATCAAGGAACAAGACAAGAACTCAAACTGGAACTTGGAGAATACTTGGTGGTCATGACTCCTTGAGCAAAGTCCCAAAACCCGAGAGTGACAAGTATGGATAACTCCACTAGAGATGATAGAGGAGATCCCTCAACCTGGGATCATAGGTATGAAACAAGATGTCCGGATTACAAGAACTCCCTTTAGGGAGATGAACTAGATACTAGAAATAACTAGAAAAGATCTCATACTACGAGATTACAAGTGGACAAGGCGACACGTCCAAGATACAAGACTAGACAAGACTGGATCAAGGAACAAGACAAGAACTCGAACTGGAACTTGGAGAGTACTTACTTGGTGGTCATGACTCCTTGAGCTCCCAAAACTGGTATGGCAAGAGTGAGTATGTATGTGGACAAGGCCTCCTTATATAGGATTTCCAAAGGTGGTTTTGAGTTCATGATATCATCGATGATATCATCAACTAGAAACAAGACCTCTGGCTGTCAGAATTTACAACTCAGAGCACCATGGATCATTTGTGGTCACTTGAAGGTGGAGTATTGAGTATATCTAACTTTCCCCTCAATGTCCACCCTGCGGTGAACTACCACCTTGGCCCAATGACAAGCTTTGGAAAGTGTCGATGAAGTTGCTCTCTCCCAAGAGCCTTGGTGAAGATGTCTGCTCCATTTCCTTCAGTTGGACAATAGCTTATCTCCATGAACCCATCCTCAATCAACTCAAGCACATAGTGATACTGAATTTCTATGTGCTTGATACATGCATGGAAAACAGGATGCTTGGCGATGGCCATGCAACTTTGGTTGTCACACTTGAACTCGCTGTAGCCTCCTGTCCTTGTGTTCCTATGTGCCATAGGATCCTCCTTACCCATACTGCTCCACATTCTTCAACACATGTTGCTTTAAGTTTGATTGCAATTTCAGCCTCAAAAGGTTGGAAGATGCACCGGTTGGATGTGAAGAATGCTTTCCTAAATGGAGAGCTTGAAGAGGTAGTCTTCATGGAGTAGCCCCAAAGCTCATCATGTACGCAGGCTTAAGAAGGCTCTTTATGGACTCAAGCAAGCCCCAAGGGGCTTGGAACCAAAGACTTGTGGACTACTTGGTAAAATGTGGATACAATAAGAGTCATGCAGACCCATCACTCTTTGTGAAGAGGAAAGGTGTCAAGGGAATACTAGATTGTGCCCTCTGACTAGACTAGATAAGATTTCCGAATTATACTTTTGATCACAAGATCATCCATGTAGGGGAATAACACAAGAATATGTAGCTGATACAAGAAGTCCCACAACCCGGGAGTGACAGGTATGGATAACTCCACTAGAGATGACAGAGGAGATCCCTCAAACTGGGATCATAGATATGAAACAAGATGTCTGGATTACAAGAACTCCCTTTAGGGAGATGAACTAGATACAAGAAATAACTAGAAAAGATCTCATACTACGAGATTACAAGTGGACAAGGCGAGACATCCAAGATACAAGACTAGACAAGACTGGATCAAGGAACAAGACAAGAACTCAAACTGGAACTTGGAGAGTACTTACTTGATGGTGATGACTCCTTGAGCTCCCAAAACTGGTATTGGCAAGACTGAGTATGTACGTGGCTTAGGCCTCCTTATATAGGATTTCCAAGGGCGTTTTTGAGTTCATGATATCATCGATGATGTCATCAACTAGAAACAAGACCTCTAGTTGTCAGAATTTACAACTCAGAGCACCATGGATCATTTGTGGTCACTTGAGGGTGGAGTATTGAGTATATCTAACTTTCCCCTCAATGTCCAGGCTGCGGTGAACTACCACCTTGGTCCAATGCCAAGCTTTGGAAAGTGTCGATGAAGTTGCTCTCTCCCAAGAGCCTTGGTGCAAATGTCTGCTCCATTTCCTTCAGTTGGACAATAGCTTATCTCCATGACCCCATCCTCAATCAACTCAAGCACATAGTGATACTGAATTTCTATGTGCTTGATACATGCATGGAAAATAGGATGCTTGGCGATGGCCATGCAACTTTGGTTGTCACACTTGAACTCCCTATAGCCTCCTGTCCTTGTGTTCCTATATGCCATAGGATCCTCCTTAACCATATTGCTTCAGATTCTTCAACACATGACACTTTAAGTTTGATTGCAATTTCAACCTTAAAAGGTTGGAAGATGCACCGGTTGGATGTGAAGAATGCTTTCCTAAATGGAGAGCTTGAAGAGGTAGTCTTCATGGAGTAGCCCTAAGGCTCATCATGTATGCAGGCTTAAGAAGGCTCTTTCTGGACTCAAGCAAGCCCCAAGGGGCTTGGAACCAAAGACTTGTGGACTACTTGGTAAAATGTGGATACAATTAGAGTCATGCAGACCCTTCACTCTTTGTGAAGATGGAAGGTGTCAGAGGAGTACTAGATCGTGCCCTCTAACTAGACTAGATAAAATTTCCAAATTATACTTTTGATTACAATATCACCCATGTATGGGAATGACACAAAAATATGTAGCTGATACAAGAAGTCCCACAACACGGGACTGATAGGTATGGATAACTCCACTAGAGATGACACAAGGGATCCCACAACTTGGGATGATAGGTATGAAACAAGATTTTTGGATTACAAGAACTCCCTTTACGGAGATGAACTAGATACAAGAAATAACTAGAAAAGATCTCATACTAAGAGATTACAAATGGACAAGGCGAGATGTCCAAGATACAAGACTAGACAAGACTGGAACAAAGAACAAGACAAGAATTGGAACTAGAACTTGGAGAGTACTTACTTGGTGGTCATGACTCCTTGAGCTCCCAAAATTGGTATTGGAAAGATTGAGTATGTATGTGGCCAAGGCCTCCTTATATATGATTTCCAAGGGCAATTCAAGGGCGGTTATCAGTTCATGATATCATTGATGATGTCATCAACTGGAAACAAGACCTTTGGGTATCAAAATTTAGCAAATAGACAATCAATCTTAGGGTTTGGGCATGTTTTAGACGCAATGAACGCATTAGTTTCTCCAAATTCTGAGATATGTAAAGTCACATTGAATCTAAGGTTTAAGATGGTTTCCTTTATGTCCATGACATCACCTTCCCCTCAAGTTCCATGAGGAGCGGTCATGTGACTCTGGGGACTTGAATCTTCATAGTTCTTGGTCTTTGTAGAGTTCTTGATATGTAGTACTGGAACACGATGATGATGGATATCCAAAATGAAACTGAAAATGGTTGTACTATACCTAGGTACAGGATCAAGGCCATGATTCCCATAATCAGAAGTACTCCTCTTTGCATTTGATGATGATCCTTTTGATATATGATGGTGATTGTAGAAGTCCTGATTCCAACTTGCTTCTTCTTCTTAGGACATTTGAATACCATATGATCATGATCTCCACAATAAAAGCATAATCCATTGTCTTTTCGATGTTTTCTTTCCTTTGGTGTAAGTCGTCTGACCCTAATGTTATCCAATTGCATGGGTTCTGGTTGAGATTCTTCCAACATATGTTGTTGAGGAACTGAGATAAACTTGTATTCTCGATTGTGGAGAGAAATTCTCTTCTCCTGCTTTCTCTCAAACAACCTATTGTCATGCTCAATTGCTTGATTCATGAATTCATTCAAAGTATTTACCTTGGGCATGGTTAACATGAGGTCCTTGACATCCTCACGTAAGCCCCATTGAAATTGGTTGATAAAATAATCCATATGCCATGTGAGATCACAAATGATTTGTCTGAACTTTGATGCATGGGTAGATGCAGACCTATTTCCTTGATGTAGCTTCCTTAGCTTTGTCTCGGCAACACATGAACAATTGGTATCTCCAAATGAAGATGTGAACCCTCGAATAAAGGCCTTGAAATCATGCAAAATATCCATATTCTTCTCAAGGATAGGTGCAAACCATGAAAGAGCGGGACCACATAATAGAGTTCTTATGGGTCCTACTTGGGAAGCATCATCTAGGTACTTGTCTGGTTGCATCCTTATGAATAGCTTCACTTGTTGCACAAATCCTTGAAACTTTGATCTTGTCCCATCAAATTTCTCGGCATGCTTACTTTTGGACTTTTTTTCATGTTAATTGTCATGGGGGTACTTGAAGAAGAATGATTTACAATGATCTACAACTATTGGATTTGCCTTTGAAGTTCTGTGATTACATTTTGAATATTTTGCTGCTGAATCCTCTGTTGGTCTTCTCATATCTCTTGGACTTGTTGTTGAATAACTTTAAGTGCAGAAAACATTTATTCACGAATAATCTCCATGGTGCCTAGTCTTGATGAAGGTAGTCTTGCCAAAATGTCAGGGGAGCACTAGATTGTGCCCTCTAACTAGACTAGACAAGATTTCCAAATTATACTTTTAAATACAAGATCACTTGTGTAGGGGAATAACACAAGAATATATAGCTGATACAAGAAGTCCCACAACCCAGGACTGATAGGTATGGATAACTCCACTAGAGATGACACAAGAGATCCCATAACCGAGGATCGTAGGTATGAAACAAGATGTCTGAATTACAAGAACTTCCTTTAGGGAGATGAACTAGATACAAGAAATAACTAGACAAGGTCTCATACTACGAGATTATAAGTGGACAAGACGAGGTGTCCAAGATACAAGACTAGAGAAGACTAGAACAAGGAACAAGACAAGAACTCGAACTCGAACTTGGAGAGTACTTGTTGGTAGTCACGACTCCTTGAGCTCCCAAACTATTGGCAAGACTGAGTATGTATGTGGCCAAGGCCTCCTTATATAGGATTTCCAAGGAAGGTTCAAGGCTCCAGGTATCAGAATTTAGCAAATAGACAATTGATCTTGGGGTTTTGCACGTTTCAGACGCAATGAAGGCATTACTTTCTCCAAATTTTAAACCAATAATGAGATATGTAAAGTCACATGGAATCTAAGGTTTAGGATGGTTTCCTTTGTATCCATGAAAGAAGGTAGCATAACTATTTTCATTTGTATATATGATGATTTGATCATTACAAGTGATGATGAATCCAACATCAAGGACATAAAGAGGAAGCTTGGATGTGAGTTTAAAATCTCTGATTTAGGGATTTTGAGGTACTTCCTTGGGATTGAAGTACTATACAAAGAAGAAGGTATATACTTGATGCAAATGAAATACATTCTAGATATTTTGAAGAAGTTTGGCTTGTGTGATTGCAAGCCCATTTCAAATCCATTATAACTAAATGTTAAACTAAGTGCTCATGAAGGTGAACAAGTGAAGGATGTGACCATGTATAGTTCAATAATTGGTTCTCTCTTGTATGATACCATGATAAGACCAAATAGTGCACATATAGTTGGAGTGCTATCTCAATTTTTGCATGCACTGAGAGTACCTAATCTTGTTGCAGCCAAAAGGGTACTTAGCTACATCAAAGGATCAGTGAATGAAGGGCTATATTATCCATTTGATGATGTATTAAATGTACAAGCTTATTATGATGCTGATTGTGGAGGTTTTGAATATGATAATAGGAGCACTAGTGGATATGTTATCATTCTAGGGAAGAAGACCATCTCATGGATGTCAAAGAAACAACCAGCAATGGCTCTCTCCTCGATCAGAGCTAGGTATAGAGGCTCAACAAAAGTCTCATGTGAGCTTGTGTAACTCAAGAAGTTGTTTGTTGGTCTTGATTTGCAGGTTAAGCAAGTACTTATTTTTTGTGATAATATAAGTAGCTGGTATGGATATGATTCCGCATTTATTACAAAGCATTCAATCTACTTGGAAAAAGACTCAATTTCAAAAGAAACCTGAATCTATGAGGACGCAAACGGCTCCTAATTGGAAAAAGGCCATGAAAGAAGAAATTGATGCATTGAAGGAGATGGATACTTGGGATTTGGTTCCAATGTCATCCAATCAAAAGGTAATTGGTTGCAAATGGGTATATAAAGTTAAAAGAAACTAAGATGGATCAGTTTGCAAGTACAAGGCAAGATTAGTTGCCAAAGGATGCTCAAAAACTCATGGTATACACTATGATAAAACATTCCCACCAGTTGCAAAGATGACTACAATCAGAACATTGATAAGTGTAGCTACTGCAAGAAATTGGAGACTTCTCCAACTTGATGTAAAAAATGCATTCTAAATGCTTGGATACTCATGCATCTTATGTTTGCAGACTTAAGAAAGCATTGTATGGATTGAAACAAGCTCCTATAGCTTGGAATTACAAGTTGGTTACATACCTTCAAGATCAAGGGTTCAAACCTAGCAGCTTAGATCCTTTTGGATTCATCAAAAGGGATCACAATGAGCTTATCTATCTATGTGTATATATAGATGATATTATTGTGATAGGTGACAATCTGAATGGCATTCAAAGGATCAAGAGAAACATGCAAGAGGAGTTCAAAATCAATGACTTAGGTCAGCTCACATATATCCTAGGTATGCAAGTGATTTATACAGATGAAGGAATGTATTTGACTCAGAGAAGATACATTCAAGGTCTACTTCTCAAGTTCAGAATGGAGAACACAAAGCTTGTAGGTACACCTTTGGAGATGAATCATAAAATTAGCATTTATGAAGGTGAGAAAATTGAAAACATTAAAGAATATCAAAGCTTGGTAGGTAGCTTGATATGTGCTACTCATACAAGGGCAGACATCTCATATAGTGTGGGAGTGCTTAGCCAATTCATGCACTCTCCAATAAGACCACACATTGATGGAGCTAAGAGAATACTTAAGTATCTCAAAGGTACAATCAATGAAGGTATATTCTATCCTCACTCTTCGAAATTGGATATCAAAATCTATTCACATGCAAACTGGGCAGGAACTAAGGATGATAGAAGAAGTACCTCTGGTTACTTAGCATTTATAGGTTCAAAGCTAGTGTCATGCAGTTCCAAGAAGCAACCAACAATTGCTTTATCCTCAACTAAAGCAGAGTACAAAGGTTTGACCATACCAACTCAAGAAGCAAAATGGTTAAAAGCAATGTATACAGATTTGAGACTTGTGAGTTCCAAATCTCACATATTTGGAGATAATGTAAGCTCCATGCATCTAGCAGCAAACCCTATTTTCCATGCAAGAACCATACACATAGAGGTTCATTACCACTTCATTACAGAGAAGCTCATGAAAAAGGAGATTGACATTTCTTTTGTTCCGATTGAAAAGGAAGTAGCAGATATGATGATGAAGGCGCTTGATGGAATAAAGCTTTGCTGATTTAAATCAGTGTCAAGTATTCAATCTATTAGAGAATGAAGACTCAAGCATACTTTAGCTTGAGGGGAAGCTATTGGAACATCAAGCTTACATTATGCTTGAGGTGCATTTGATCTACATAAAAAAACTATGGTTTGGATTATGCCAAAATATCCATTGAAGCGTTCTTTTACCTATGCTCATTTATTGTATTTTTTAAAGGATTTTTTATGGATTATTTACCATTGTAAAATCCTAGAGCTTTACACATGTAAAAGGAGAAAAAGAGAGCTAAAATTCCATGAATTTGAGGTGGTTGAGTTGCAATCAATGAATCAATCAATCACCTAAAAGTAGGTCAAACTAGATCTTCACTTTTCTTAGATTGTAGGAAATTGAATTGATTCTCTTCGACAACCTTTATCGCCTTCATTGTAATTCAAAATCCACTTGTAGAAGTTGTGGAGAACTTCAAGAGTCTATATGAAGACTTCAAATCACTTTTACATTACATGGATGCAATATACATGCACTTGTGGCCATCATTGTTTTGCTCCTTCATTTTTCTGCATCATCTTCTTCAACAACAGTAAGCTTGCAGAGGCTACTACTCTTTATATGAAGCCCTAAATTGGATAGATGAGAACTCAGTGGAGAGATATTAGTGTTTAGTTTATGTGTGTAAATTTTCAAATCCTTTGGTTTATTAGATTGGGAGAAATCTTAGTTTTTCTGTCTCGGGGTCTATCTCTGTGCATTCCTGAAAAATAGGAGGTACCACTGTTGAGTGTCAGGATAACTCCAAAAGCATTATTTCTTGTAATCTTATCCATTTTATACACTCAACCCTATGTGTATCACCCATCCAAAAGGATGTTTTCCAATTTTAATCATGTTGGCTGTTATGAGCATTTGAAGTTGATTGTCTCATCCAAAGATAGTAAGTTTTTTGAGCTAGTCAATGCACAAACCTATCTATTTTGTATCGACTCTTTCTCCTTGATGCTCCAAGTACATAGTTAATTTTATTGAACTTATTGCATGCCTATAAGGTCTATTTGAGTCTCCATAAGCTCAAGGGCTGGTCTTGTGCCGGTTGGCTTGACCGAACTTCGTCGCTTCACAACTCACTTTTCTACCTCCTACAAGCTTCTCGAAGTGCTTTCAATAGCTAGGGTAGTGATAGCATCATTGCTTAATGCGAGAGGCTACACAATGTAGATTGCATGGATTTGAATCTATGTCTCTTGGTTGATTCTCATGGTAAATAATGCAACATTCTCTCCTTCGTGTTCCAACTGCTCAAAGAGAGCTCCATCAGATGCACAAGAATTTGTTTCCAATCCAACATCACATAGTCTAGCAACTCTCGAGTGTGAACCCATTCCATCTACACTTGGGGGAGTTGATGAGGTATCTACATTATTTGCACATCAATAGACTTAATATGGTCAAAACTACCATGGCCATCATCATGAAAAATATCAAGAGTAGTTCATCAACTGATTGTACTTGTTGTCGATAATGTAGATTATGTTGGATTAGAAATATGTTAGTGAAGATTGGTAAAGGAAAAGCCTCGAGTCATGGGTAAGATACTGTGTCGAAGTACATGCAACAAAAAACTTTAGAGGACAATCTCTCGAGCTACCAACCATAGTGCATGACTTTGATGCTTGCTAAAGCTTCATAGGACCATATTGCATGAGATTAGCTACATTTTTTAAGTGCACTTCCTTGCATCCTATTTGTTATTATTAGTAGCTATATATATTGTTTTTGTTATTTTTTTGTGTTTTTTTAATAATAATGATATCTACACAAAGGACACCCAGGTCCCAAAGTCATGAGGTGAAGTAGGGACAAAGGTTGGACCCATTGACTGGAGTCTGTAGTATATCATCACTTAAACTGGTGACATAGAATGTGGCCGAACCAATTTCGGAATGAACAAAAAAAGGACATGTCCATCTGAAATTAAATGTACTTGCTTGCCGCTTCATTTTATAATGAAAGAAAAGAACTAAATCATGACAATGAAAAAGTATGACTCTTCAAATGATGATCACGCCACCGACTTTGGCAATGCTGGACTTCTTGCATAAGGATGAAACTTTGATAAAGATGCTCTTCTAAAGTCCAAAGAGCATGGAGGCAATAAACAAAAGAATCCTTCTATAATAAGAAAACTTGAACCATGATATGTAAACTAGGGACAACAAGTTCCATTGGAGCAATAACTTTTAAGAAGTATGATAAGCCCACAAGTCAATAGATAGATATTGTTCCCATATATTGGGACTCTCTAAAAACATTTTTTGGAGCATTAATAAGAGAATCTTATTAGTAATCTCAACTAGTGCATTAGCTCGAGGATGATAAGGAGTACTAAATTTATGTTCAATACAATAATAATCAATAATGCCACAATTAATTTGGTTCAAAAAATGAGTGCCTGGATCCGAGAATAATTCCAAGGGTAGCCAAAAGTGAGGGAATAATTTTTGGATCAGAACAGTAGCCACATTGCTTGCAATAGCATGCCATAAAGCCCAAACCTTTGCACATTGAGTACTGTAATTAGTACGTGTCAGAATAAAGAAATACCGAAATGAGGAGCAGGGGCTCGAATAGATCCAATAAAATCTAATCCCCAATTTTGGAAAGGTTCCAAAGGAAGCACTAGTTTGAGGAGAAATTGATGCACTGCATAAGGATCACATGTCCATTGACAAAGATCACATAGATGCACATAATTACGAAAATCACGTTGTAGAGTAGGCCATCAAGACACTAGAAAGACTGTTCGCCAGTTTAAGCGTCTCGAAGTCAGCTACAGGTCTAGTAGAACTCGTCTGGGCAGTTCTGTTCAACTTTTTGAGATACAGTCAATTTTCTACATCAAGGTATTTTAGTCACCGACCATGGCTAAAAGCAGTGATGTATTCCGTATGTTGGCTGTTGAGGATAAGTTGGATGGTACCAACTACCCATTATGGGCTTATATGATGCGACATGTTTTGGTTGGAAAAGGATTGTGGAACATTGCGCAGGGTGTTGAAAGACGTCCTGTTACACCTGTAACAAGAGGTACTGCAAGTACAGGTGCTAGAGCTGATGAAGATGGTGTCGAAGATGATATTCCACAGATTCCTGTTCGTGCTGCTGTTTCTATTGCACCTACTGCAGAGCAAATTCGTTGGGATGGCAAAGATGCCCAGACACATGCATTGATAGCTTTGTCTGTCAAACGTGCCATTATTCCTCATATTCGCTCTTGCAAAACAGCTAGGGATGCTTGGGATACACTTACCACATTGTACCAAGCTAGGAATGAGGCTCGTGTTGCTTACCTCCAAAAACAGTTGGAGAGTGAGCATATGAATGAAGGTGATTCTATGGACAGTTTCCTAACGAAGATCAAAGATTTGAAGGAACATTTGATTTCTGCTGATGAGGTTATACCAGATAGCTCACTTGTGCAGACCGTTCTGAATGGTCTTCCTGATTCATATCAGAGTTTTGCTTCTACTCTTCGGTTGATGATGAAAGGCAATCCGAATGCCTTATCATTTGAGGAGTTAGTCTCTGTTCTATTGCAAGAAGATCAGTCCAGGCAGAACAAGCCCATTATGCGTGTTGCAGATCAAGCTTTCTTGGCTAGTCAGAAGGGCAAAGGAAAATGGAGCTCTTCTACTAGTAAGTAGAAATTTGCAAATGCTGCACATTCGAAGAACCAGGATAAAGATGAGAAGAAATCAGAAAAGCAAAAATTGTTTTGCAAGTACTGTAAAGGGAATGATCATATCATAAAGAACTGTCCAAAACTGGCTGCAAAAGAGGCAAAGAAAAAGGAGATTGGAATGGTTGTTGCATAAGCCTCTACACCAAAAACAGAGTCTGCTAATCTTGTGCAGGAAGAAGAATGGGCGTTTACTACTATTTGCAGTTTTGACCCATCTTCTCATGAGCAGTGCATGTCTGCAGTGGACTCAGATGTTTGGTACTTTGACAGTGGGGCGACCAAACATATTACCTCGCAGCGCAGTTTCTTCTCTTCACTCGAGCCTGCCCCTATAGGGAATACTGTCACATGCACCAAGAACTCCTCTTATCTTGTTATGGGAGTTGGTAAGATCATTCTGACTACTACTGATGGTAGTTCTTTCACCTTGTCAGATGCTTTATTTGTGCCAGGGATCAAGAAGAATCTGTTATCAGTTTCTGCATTAGCCAAGATTGGCTTGGTTGTGAAATTCGTTGATGACAGGTGTACAGTTCATGATCTAACAAATGGCAATGTGATTATTGCTTCTGGCATTTTATGTCGTGGGCTGTATAAGCTCATAGACTATGAAAGATCTGTGAATGATTCGACATGTGCAGTTCATGATTCTCAGGCTATGTCAGATGCAAAGCTTTGGCATGCACGCTTTGGTCATCTGAATTTTGCTAGTTTGCTACGCCTACAGAAATCTGATATGGTGTCTTCTTTGCCCAAGCTTGAGGCACCTAGAAAACATGTATGTGAAGGCTGTATTTTGGGCAAAATGTAGCGTTCCTCCTTTCCAAAAGATGGTTCAGTTCGGGCTACGCAGAAATTGTAGCTTGTACATAGTGATGTCTGTGGTCCTATGCAGACACCCTCTTTTGGGAATTACCTTTACTTCGTGACTTTCATTGATGATTTTTCTAGGCATGCATGGGTATATCCACTCAAAGCAAAGTCCGAAGTGTTCATATGCTTTAAACAATTTTTGGTTTTGGCTGAAAATCTGTCAGCATGTAAAATGGGCACCCTCCATTCTGATCGAGGGGGGGAATATATGTCTTCTGATTTTAATGCATTTCTGGCTGAACGTGGGATAAAACACCAGTATACAGTGCCGTATACACCTCAACAGAATGGAGTTTCTGAACGAAAGAACAGGTCACTCATGGAGATGGCGAGGTGCATGGTCAAGAGTCAGGCTTTACCACATAGTTTCTGGCTTGAGGCTGTCATGTGTGCAGCATATGTACTGAACATGTGTCCCACTAAAGCACTGCAGTCTATCACTCCATATGAGGCTTGGCATGACTGCAAGCCATCTGTTGCTCATCTGTGTGTTTTTGGTTGTTTGGCATATGCATTAGTGCTTGAACAACATCGCAGAAAATTGGATGATAAGGCAGTAAAATGTATTTTTGTTGGGTACAGTTCTGAAAGTAAAGGCTATCATCTATATCATCCACAGACTAAACGCATTCTCGTTAGCCGTGATGTTGTCTTTGTGGAAGATGCTATTCAGCCATTGCTTTCATGTACTAAGGAGACATCTGTTAGCTCCAAAGACATGTATGATACGTTGATGCCTCTAGTGCTGGTCCTAATGAGGCAACTTCTCAGCCTTTGGACGTTTCATATGATGATGTAGATCATTCTATTTCTGATGCAGATTTACATGATGCACTTGTTGATGAGAGAGCTGATATTGAGCAGGCAAAAACTATGCCAAAATGGTTGGTGCAGACTTTGCGTGATAACAAATTAGATGCACCTTTGTCATATCATACTCGTTCAGGCTCTCATAGTGCCTCCTTTGCATCAGATTGCTATGCTATGGCTGCGTCTAGTCTCTGTGATGAGAATGAGCCTGTTTCTTTTGATGAAGCACAGAATTCAAAAAATTGGATGGTTGCCATGCAATCTGAATATGATGCTATAATGAAGAATGGTACATGGTCTTTATGTGACTTGCCTCCTGGCAAGAAGGCCATTGGCACTAAGTGGGTATACAAGCTGAAGCGTAAAGCTGATGGTACAGTTGATAGGTATAAGGCTAGGGTTATGCGCAGGAAAGAGGCATTGATTTTGATGAGACCTTTGCACCTACATGCCGTATGACTACTGTTCGGAGCATTTGTGCACTTGCAGCCCATCATGGTTGGAATGTACATCAGTTGGACAATAAAATAGCATTTCTGAATGGTGACTTGCATGAAGAAGTGTATGTTTTTCAGCCTCGTGGCTTTGTGCAGAAAGGGCACGAAAACCAGGTATGCAGGTTAAAGAAGGCATTATATGGTTTAAAGCAAGCACCACGTGCTTGGTATGAGAAGATACATGCCTATCTGGTTGCACATGGTTTTATGAACAGTCCAACTGAAAGCACCTTATATGTTAAGCGTGCTAATGATGTGCTTCTGATCATTGTTGTCTATGTTGATGACATGCTGCTCACTAGTCCTATTGAGAAGCATATTGCTGATTTCAAGGCTGATTTGCATGCCTCATTTGAGATGTCTGATTTGGGGCATTTGCATCACTATTTGGGCATTCAGTTTATGCAAGTTGATGGTGGAATGGCTTTGTGTCAAACAAAATATATTGACACATTATTGCAGCGTTTTGGCCTTGAAGACTGTAAGCCTATTGCCACTCCTATGGAGACAGGTTTACGCTTGAGTCTTCATGATGCTGGAGATGCATTTGATGCTGTTCTCTATCAGTAGGCTGTTGGATGCTTGATTTACTTATGCATTACTCGGCTAGATATTCAGTTTGCTGTCTCACAGATGAGCAGGTTTATGCATTGCCCAGGAGTCACGCATTGGAAGGCGGTTAAGCGCATCTTTCGCTACTTGAGTGGTACTCGGCTACTTGGGTTGTTTTATCCCAAGGGGGGATCACTACCGCCAGATTTGCATGCTTTTTTTGACTCAGATTGGGCTGGTTGCTATGACACTCGTGTGTCCACCAGTGGTTTTTGCTTCATGCTTGGTAGCTCATGTATATCTTGGTTGAGCAAGAAGCAGCCTACTGTGGCCACTTCCAGTTGTGAGGCTGAGTATAGGGCAGCTTTCACAACGACTGTTGAGTGTGTGTGGCTCAGACACCTTATGGCTGATTTGCATGTTGGCCAGTCTTCTGCCACCACCATCTTCACTGACAATCAGAGCGCATTGGCAGTTGCGAGGAACCCTGTGTTCCATGCTCGCACTAAGCACATTGAGGTGCATTATCACTATGTCAGGGAGAGGTTCTCTGCTGGGGAGATGAGCTTGGCAAATGTGCCCACGCAAGAGAACATTGCAAACCTTTTCACGAAGGCTCTGCCTAGGGAGAAGTTTGAAGCTTTCCGCAAAGCTTTGGGCTTACTTCCTTTTGTGGAGTGATTTCCACATAGCTTGGCACTTCCTTATACATGAGTGCCAGCTCCTTGTTCATCGCATCACTCCCAGGGGGGATTTGTTGATATATTTAGGTAGTGATGTGTGTGAACACACGAGGACTGCCGGGGCACTTTTTTCCTCTTTAGGAGTTTTTTTCCCCCGGCTTGTATATACGCCTATTGCCCTAATGGGCTACTTATCTTTGTACATTCTCTAGTAATACATTCAATATTGTGTGTTTGTGCTCCAAGCTTCTTCTTCTTCCTTGTGCTGTTCGCGTGCTTCTGCAGACGTCTAACTCCAACAGGGCCATCCGAAGCTCTCCAAATGTCATTATAGCTTGAATCAATCGTGTTGGATAATGCAAGAGCTTAAGTGCTTTCATGTGTATTGCATGAAATGAATCAATGGTATTTTCTTATACTAAAAAAAAGACGATCGATTCAACAAATTAGGGCCATCCGTGCTTCTCTGATGGCTCCAATCACTTGAATCCATCGTAGCTTGTTTCTTCTCCTTCGAACATTGTTGACATTTGAAATTCATTTCATAAACAAATGAACAAACACTCTTTTTAACGAGGAAAAGCAAACAACCATCATATACTTGTTCTCTTTGGACACTACCAATTCTAGCGATAAGGGCCATCCAAGCTTCTACAATGGACCTAATTGCTTGAGTTGTTCATGTCGAAAGAAGTGTCATATTTCTAGCTACATGAATAAATGCCCCACACTAAGCACCCTTAACATACTTTAAAAATCAAAGAAATGCATATCTCTCCATGCACATCAAGAGCTATCAATAGGCAATGAGGTTGTTTCTTGCAGAAGAGAGTTGAAAGAGAAGTGTGATGAAGAATATGGGGAGTTGAATGAGACAAGAGAGAGCATAAAAAAGATGGCACAAATGAAGTGAGGAGATTATTGGGGTCTCTAGGATGTGTTCACCATTGATGCCATGTGGCATTTTTTCATTGTTTCACATCATTTTGACTGTTATGGATTTTCAGATATAGGTTGCAACATGTCATAATTTCGTTCATCCATGTCATTTGATCATTAGGATTATTGAGGCCTTACCACATGACATCTCCCATTGGTCCATGTGGATTCTCCAAAGTCTCTTTTCCCCTATAAATATCAAGTCTCTTGGCTTTTGCTCATTGTCTTCCTTCAATAATTTAGTGCATCCATAGTTAGCACTTCTATGCTTGAAGTCGATACATGAACGATTCAAGCAATAGCACGTATTTGACCATCTTTGACTGCTTGGCCATCTTTGGCTGCCTCTATTCACTTACATCCATTGTCTCTTGCATCTAGACTTAAATCCCTCAAAGATATTGAAATGGAAGAGAAAAATGCAATTCTCACAATCTCTCCATCTAAGAAACTATTGGATTTCATGGTTCCAGAGGACGGGACTCAAACAGGTTTTGGATGCAATGAAGATGTTCAACCGCCTCCTTTGATTTTGAAGCCCTTGTAGACAAAAGTAAGACATTTCTTAAGGATAAGTTGAATATTTTCTTGAGCATAGTCAATGGATATGAAGTGTTAATCTCTCGAAAGAAGTATACTCACCCAAGCATCTTTTAGAAGGATCCTTTGGACATGGTGAGAACTACTAGAAAGTGTAGAAGTGCTTTCCCATTACTCGATAGGATGGATTTTTGCCCACATCATTAAAGTGGTTGTTGTTTGCTTCCAGTGAATATGGGCTTTTTGATTTGGCTTGATCATTCATCTAGTGACAAGAATGAACAAAAGGACACTGATGAAGAGAAATAAACATCATTAGACCTTTCTCTTGAGAAATATTCAGATATTGATGTTAAAGAAACTGTTGAAGAGATAAACCTTCAAGCAAAATTACAAGTGGTTTAAAATTTTGTTGTAGGAAATTTAAGAGCAGAGACAACCATTAGAGAACCAATAGAAGATGTGAATATTTTAAAAAGATAACCATTAGAGAACCATTAGAGCTACTATGAGAGGGTACTTGAAGAGAAGCCAACACTTCTAGATGAAGATTTTGATGGGCGATAAAAAAAGATCTTGGAATTTACTCGTTTGGACGAGGATACTCATTTTTAAAAGTTGCTGAGGAGAAAGGAACAATATTGATGATAAAGAATTGATTCCGAACGAGGATGAGATAAAGGTATGTCTGAATCACTTACCTTTCAATTGTGATTCATTTTTGAGACATGAACAATTCAAGTGATTAAGCCCATCCAATATTTTTTGATGAGCCTAATTGCTTGATTTGGTTATTTCCTAGATTCATTCCGTTACTTGAGATTTTTTGTTTGCTCCTTATGCAATTCCCTTATTCCTCATCATTCATAGATATTGAATAGAGAAATAAGCAAAATTACCTTTGTTTGTTATGATCTTGACATACAACTGATTCAAGCAATTAGGCCCATCCAATATTTTCTGATGACCTAGTCGCTTAAATTGGTCATGTCCTAGTCTCGTTCCATCACTTGAGTTTTTTTTCCACCCTATGCAATCCTCTTATACATCATCATATTAGGACCATCCAAGGTTTTTTGATGAGCCTAATGGCTTGAATTAATCTTATACTAGATTCATTTTTAGAAATTGCATTTTTTCACTTTGCCATATACAACTACCTTCTCCCCAGTCATTCATAGGTATTTGCAACAGAAATAGGCCAGATATGTTTGGGTTTTCATGATTTTGAGGAGAGATTGATTCAAGCGATTAGGCCTATCCAATATCTATCGACGAGCCTAATCGCTTGAATTGTTCGTGTTCCCAACTCATAAAATAATTTGAGTTTTTTTTGTCATTTTCTTATACAATTTCCTTTCGCTTCATGATTCCTTAACATGTATAGAAACTTAGTTTTGTTGTTTTTTTGTAGCCATCTATATTCTTGAAAGTGGGGTGGGCCACAATAACAATAATCACAGGTTTACAAGATCTTCCAAAACATGAACCTTAGCATAAACACCTTAAGACTCAAAAATAGATGAGTAACAGATAAAGGGAGAATGGACAAGATCTTTCAAAGTGTACGTTAACCTAGAATGATCACCTACACTATCTATATTCCAATGTCAAATTACAGTATGTGAATATGATACAAACTAACAATATCTAAATCTAGGCAAAAAAAGGAACTAGATACAAGAGATTGTGTGCCTAAGAGGTATCAAGAGAGTGTGTGTGTGTGAGAATATGGAGAATATGGAAAATTTAGAATTGTTTTACAACAAACCCAAATTTTGATTATCTTGAATTAGAAACTAGCAAATGAACAAGTGGGGATAGATGTAGACGTTACTCACACTATGTTGGCTGACACGAATTCCTCTAGATGTCTCGAGATGTAGAGCACACCTCCTTCATGTGTATAAGAACACCTCCTTGGTCATCAAGTGACTCCTTGAGTTAGTGCTTGTGTGATAAATGAACTTTGAGCCTAACCCTCCTTATACAGCTCTCACCATGTCTCCACGGTGAGAAGAAATTGCAAAAGATACGATCCAAAATCAATCACAAAAAAATGGTGCTACCGTTAATTTCCTTTTTGAAAAAAAAATCGATCTCCAAAACATATTTTTCATGTTAATTGCTACCGCTCTTGTGCTGCACCCACTAGGAATCAAACCCTAGTGGGTTTTATGGAAGGAGATTGTGTTAACCATGCTACCCATGTGATTATCTTGGATATTTTTGGACTATGTTGACATTGTTTCCAACAATCCCCCCTTCATTGTTATAATGGTACAAGGTTTAATAACTAATATATATCACTTAACTAATTTCCACTTAATCTTAAGCTGACTATGTATGAACCTAGATACTTGAGAAACTACAAAATAAATTTGTAGACGTGTATTACATAGATATATCAAGCAACCAATTGCTTGACTATATAATGTAGCATCAAATGGTTCTGAATCTGCATCTGATTGTAATAACACATTGACATCCATAGGTGTTTTCATAGGCTTGGAATCTGCCATCTCAAACCTTTCCAATAATTTCTCAAAGTAACTTTTTTTGTGTCATGTAGATACACTCATCTCTGTATATGAACTCAATCCCAAGATAATAATGCAAAATCCCTAAGTCATTTACATCAAATGTATGCTTAAGCTGTGCTTTAAAATACTAAAGGTCTCAATCCTTGGGAGCTATCATGATCATATCATCAACATATATGATAATAACAAGAAAAACATCTTTCTCAGCTTTAACATAAAGAGAGGGAGCCGCATCTGAGTTTTCTAAACCTTTTGGTAACTCATAAAGCTTCCATGTTTGATTCTTATGAATATAATCAATCTCTTCTTCCATAGCTTTCTTCCATGCAGGACTATGTGGTGCATCTTGAACACTAGCTGGTTCATTCTTGACTGAAGTAAGAGATGAAATATTATGAATCTCAAAATGTTTTGCATAATTTACTTGGTCTATTTGTTGTCTCCTCATTTGACTTCTAGTTCTTCCAGTGTATTCCTTTATACCATTGCCTTTCTAGACTTGATTTAACAACTTTGATGCATTCTTGAAAAGTGTCAGGATCCTTTCTAGTTCTTCAATATATGTTTCTTTTGTAACTTTGGAACCGTCTCCAACTTCTTGAGTTGGAATTTCAAGAGGTACTGATGATGGACTAGGTATTGGTGTAGGTAATGAAACTCTCTTCACCTTTATCAAGTGCATCTCTTAGGGTTTGAGAAGGTTCATTTACCCCCTTGTATCACTGAATGTAAGAATCCAAATTCCTTCTGAAAATGCATAGTCATATGCTTTTATTAATTTTGGAATTTCTTCCTTTTTAACATAAATCTGGATTTCTGCTATATATGCATTGAGAGTAGGATATCACTTATATCTAGAACATAGAATCTGTATCCTTTGCTTGCAACTGCATAACCAATAAAGATGCCTTTAATGGCTTTTACATCCAGGTTACCATGATCCTTCTTCTCAATGTGAACATAAGCTGGGGAACCAAAAACTTTGAAATAACTCACATTGGGTTTCTTCCCATAATAAGCTTCACAAGGTGTAATGAACTTCAAAGATTTTGTGGAAGACCTATTCAGAATGTGATTAATTGTATGTACTACATTAAAACAAAACTTGGGAGAAAGCTTTTTAGATGACATAATACTATGCACCATCTCAACAACCTATTCTTTCTTTCTCCAACACCATTCTGTTCTAGCATACAAGCATTAGTGAGTTGATGAGAGATACCTTTGTCTTCAATAAAAGACTTAAAGTCTTTGTCATGTACTCTCCTCCTCTATCACTTCTCAAGATTTGGATCTTTTACTGACTTTCATTTTCAACCATAGCTAAGAATTTGGTTAAAGTAGGAAAAACCTTTAACTTCACTTTAAGACCATAAATCCACAAATATCTTGAGAAATCATCAATGAAAGTAACAAAGTACTTGAAACCTTGAATAGAATCTGTTCTCATCACATCTAAATGTATGATCTGCAATATCCTTGTGGTTGTGATGTGTCCATGCTTCTTGGAAGGTAGTTTATGAAGCTTTCCTTCAAGACATCCTTCACATGATTTTGCATCATCTGGTAAAGCAAAAATAGGCAAACTTTCTACCATACCTTGATCTTTATATGCTTGAGAGTTGTGTAATTGCATTAGCATGACTTATTTTGGAGAATAAAAACATGCCCCTTCTATTGTCACCTTGAAGTAGACAATGTTCCTCATCGGGTCAGAGGATCTAACATGAATCCTTCTTAAAGACAACTTTGTAACCATCTGACAAGAAAGTAGAGATAGAGAGAAAATTCTTCTTCATGTCTTGAACATAAAGAACATTGGAAATTGTGAAATTTCCACCTTCTCTTGACTTAAGGTTCACTTCTCCAACACCTACAACATTTAAATCATGACCATCTGCAATGGTCAATCTTCTACCTAAAGAGTTTGTAAGAGAATAAAATACCTTTCTACAACCTATCATATGCTTAGTAGCTCCATAATAAAAAAATTGAAGGATTATCTAAGATTGCATATAATGCTGCTTGATCAAAAGATACCTCTTCAATAGTAACACATGCATCATCTTCATCATTATTACCTGATGCTTTACTCTTCTCACTAAAAATCCTTGTTTTGCATTCTACTATGAAATGGCATGGTTTCTTACAGTAATGGCATAATCCTTTCTTTGAATCAAATATAGTAAAAGACTTTTCTTTGGGTGTAGAGGAAGCATTAGGGGAAGGGCTACAAGAATTAGGATTACAAGACTTACTTTCCTTCTTGGATTCCTGAATCTTCTTCTCCTTCTTTGTCTCCTTCTTCTTCTTACCCTTCAATGAAGATAACATGGCTTCATCATTCTCTTCCATACTCTTTTGTTTATCTTCATCTTTAAGTAACATGAACTCCAACTCTTCAAATGAAATTCTCTATCTCTTATAGATAGAAATAAAGAAGTAACAAAAGCATGATATGTACATGGAAGTGAGTTTAAAAGTGTATTTACCATCTCTTCATCTAAAATGTTTACTCCCACATTGAGTAACTGATCTCGTAAATCTTTGAGCTTCAAAATATGTGTCAGAACTGACTCACAAACTTTCATCCTTGTGGCGGTTAGTTGTCTCCTTAGATGAGCTTTTGTAATAGGGTTTCTGCTATGATAGGGATTCTCTAACTCAAACCAAGCTTGAGAAGAGGTTTTGCAAGACCTGATTTTGGGTATGATATGCCTCTTGACTCCCATAGCAATATATGAAAGTGCTTGTACATCCCTTGAATCCCATCTGGGTTGCTCTTCTATAGGAAATAATATGATAATAGTACCGGTGACTCTTGATGATGAAGTAATTTCTACTTCTTCACTAACCTTCTATTTAACAAAAATAGGAACAAGAGTTCTTCTAGAAGATGTAGCCTCTTCTCCGACTTGTCTTGGCCTTGGATAAGTTCCATTGACAATATTTCATAAGTCTTTTGATACTAACAGATTCATCATCATAAAACCCCACATTGGATAATCAAAAATTCCCTCAAGCTTGTTTTCATTCTCAAGTTTATAGTCACTCATCTTGTTAAGGGTATATGTCAACTATGCTCTAATACCAAATATTGGAATTGGGGTGGCCCACAATAATAATAATCACATGTTTATAGGATCTTCCAACACATGAACCTTAGCATACACACCTTAAGACTCAAAAATAGATGAGTGAGAGATAGATAGAGAATAAACAAGATCTTTCAAAGTGTACGATAAGCTAGAATGCTCATCTACACTATCTATATTCCAATGACAAATTACAATGTGTGAATATGATACAAAATGACAATATCTAAATCTATGCAGAAATAGGAACTAGATACAAGAGATTGTGTGCCTAAGAGGTATGAAGAGTGTGTATGTGTGAGAATATGAGAATATGAACAGTTTAGAACTGTTTTACAGCAAACCCGAATTCTAATTATCCTAAATCAAAAACTAGTGAATGAACGAGTGGGGACAAATGTAGATGTGTTACTTACAGTATGTTCGCTGACACCAACTCCTCCATATGTCTCCAAATGTAGAGCACACCTCCTCCAAGTGTATAAGAACACCTCCTTGATCACCAAGTGATTCCTTGGGTTAATGCTTGTGTGATATTGAAACTTGAGCCTAACCCTCCTTATATAGCTCTCACCATGTCTCCATGATGAGAAAAAAGTGCAAAAGCTACGATCCAAAATCAATTGGAAAAAAGTGATGCTCCCTGAATTTGCTTTTTGTAAAAGAAAATCGATCTCCAAAACTTATTTTTCACATTATCTGTTGCTGTCATTGTGCTATGCCCATTGGGAACTGAACCTTGGTGGGCTTTGTGGAAGGTCATTGTCTTAACCACGCTACCCGCATGATTATCTTGTGAAGAGTCGAATAATATGCATAATATGGTTACAATTTTGGACATTTTTGGACTATGTTGACATTGTTTCCAACATATATTAGATGAAGAAAATTTTCCAAGTAGAGGGAAGGGCACAAGGAAAGCTTTAAAGAATAAAGAAAAAGAAAAAGTGGATATACATTCAATTATTCACTATATTCCAATATTAAACCTAGATTTATTTTGTGTTGTACATAAACTTTACAATGAAGACCCCAATTTTGCATTATTCTCTCTAAAGACCCTATCAAAATATATGAGTTATTCCTCATTGCCATTTAATGCATATAGGGTGTTGCTTCTTGACAGTACAACAACATTTAGGATATTTGGATATGCCCTAGGGCTAAATGCATTAAGAGCTGGTTATTTCCTCTACTATTCTAGCTATGCATTGGTTGCAGAGATCTCATATGCAAAAAGTATTGTTGTCTATAGGAGGAAAAATTGTCTCAGATATAGAGGATATTTGCAAGAGTCAAGTTCATTCAAAAGAATAAAAGAAGAATAATGGCCTTTTATTTCATCAATTGTTGGTTTCAAAAACTGTGAATACATCCATATGTAATTTTTGGTCAAAAAAATACCAAAAGTATGTCAAATACTATTTGATACCATCTCTTCTCCTTTAGCTTCACATTAGTAAATGAGTATTTAATCCAGCTTTGGTCCTACAAGGAGTTTTCCCCTTAGAATGATATTTAAATGCCATGATGTGTATAGTTTCAATCCATTGATAATATCTAGCATGTGATCCTTTGTATTTGTCTTCTAAAGTACCAATCAAAAATCTCTTTGAGTGGATTACTTTTTCTCACTACTCGTCCTTTTCTTTTGCATCTGAAGAATCTTGTTCTTGCTTGATAATGAGACTTTTCCATCCCCTAAGTGTTCCATGTGGCAAGTGTTCCCTTTTATGCAAAGAATGGACCATGCATAAAAAGAATATGTTGTAAAAATATAAAGACTGAGATAATGAGATGTTTATTTTAAAAACTAATGGTGGAATAAATAATCTCTTTAAAACTCATCAAGTAGTAAGTTATGCATTTGACACTCCAAGCCTCTATAAGCTCTATGATTGCACTTTTGAAATCAATCACATACACATAAAAAATAACGTGTTGCCTCATGATCTTAAAACAATTATCTAGTTTAAGCCACACCTCTATTCTTTTCTTTGCTATTTCTAGATTGATTTTTATATTTTTTGTAAGCTTGCATAACTGTTTCCAACAATTCCACATTGCATTTAGTTGTTTTCCATCAATGTTGCTAAAAAATCTTCTTGCTTTCGCACCTCCTATTGACACGTCATGTAGTAAATCATCTATATTTTATGAAAGCTTTGGATCTTTTCTTAGATGAACATCTCCACCATGAAATCCCATTTCTGAAACCAAAGCTTGACATTTTTTTATGCATTCAACTGCAAGAGTTGTAGGCTTGATGGAATATGCATAATCCTAAAGACAAACCAAGTTATCAATTAACCTTAAAATTGTATGAAATATATGATCCCAAATCATGACAAAAGATGAGACATTATGTAGATTAACATTTTGTCTAGAAGGAGCTTCCCCAAGCTTAGTTAAATCTATCCACCCTCATATATCTAGAATTTGCATGCAATATAAACAAGGGTACTTACAATTTGCACCCCCACTTTTACCAAACATGCATTTAAGAGTCTTTAAGTCTCCACTCAAAGCCACCCAATTTTAGACTTTCCATAGTCCTCAATAGTCAGGAACTCACCTGAATGCTACCTTCAGATAACATTTAAAATGTCTATCTATGAGACCAATGACTTAAGTACTTTATGACTCTGAGATGGAACTTGAGCAAAATTAACCCACCATAACTCCATTTTTTATTGTACTTGGAGAGATGTGTTGAGAGAGATGGTGGATAGATTCTAGAAATGAAGTGGTGCTGCAATTCCCTACTTAACACCAGCCAAAAGAAAGTATGGGGGTGTAAAGTAGACCCTTTGAGCTTCCCAAGAATCACAAATAATCACCTAAGTGCTTTGGAGTATGATCCTCTAATCAATGGATCAAAACAAATGAGTAAAAGATTTAATTATGAGCTAAAACTTGCTACTTTGGTCTTTACAACATGTTCAGTAAAATGAATAATGCTCTCAACCTGCTAGCAATTGATCTAATTACTTTTGGGAGTATCTAATCGAATTAGATTGCTACCAATCACAAGTTATTTCACTTAAAATAATCAAGTGTACTCTGAGAAATAAGCTTAGCAAGCTTAGGATGCATCTCGACAATTTCGGGCTTCAATAGCATGTAGATAAGTGAGCAGAATTGTGAAGATATTTCAAGATTGAGAAAGACAATGAGAATGAAAATTTGTAGCTATAAAATAGAGAGATTTACTCTAAATCACGTCAAATGATCAAGTATGCACTGAGAACAAGGTCTGCGAAGTTCATTGTTCTGAGATGATCATAACCAAGAAATGGAGTAGAGATGTGAGCAATGTATATGCATTAAATCACATAGAGTTACAATGTCATTGGAAATGTATAATTGCACAATGGGAGGGTGTGATGGAGCTATAGGATGAGCTCACTAAACACTAAGAATCCCTTTTAAATGATATCCGAAACGGGCTCTACTCACGTGATATTTTGATCCCTTTTTATAGCTTGAAGTTGGAGTCAATTTTTCAAATTCAAATTCAAGCTCCTACCATAAAGTGAATCCTAAACTTTCAGACTTACTTTCTCATCAATCAACTACCAAGTAATTCGAGATTTGATTCCTCCTATCTCCTCGTGAGAGTAGTGCAATTATCATATGCGCTTTTACAAGGATAAAAGTAAATTGCTTTTTTACAAGGGAATAGCCATATGTGACTTTAAATGACTATATGAAATAAATGCTAATTGTCCAAGTATGTAGGCTTGGAATCATTTGCACCAAGAGCTCCCCCTTTAGCTTAAAATGTTTGGTATTCATTTCTCTTTGATTTTCTACAATCCAATCATCATCTTGAACATGTTCATCTTAGTTCCATCCAAGGACTTTATTAGCATATCTGCACATTGCAAATTGGTTGATACATAGGACAATTGGATATCCTTGCTAAGTAGCTTCTCTCTGACATAATGATAGTGCACTTCAATGTGGTTAGTCCTTGCATGATACACAGGATTAGCAGCCAAATGAAGTGAGCTAGTGTTATCTCCAACGATCACTGGAATATAAGAATGTAATCCCAAATTTGTGTAAAGTCGCTTAAGCCACATAGCCTCTTGTGTTGCATTTGCTAAGCCTCTATAGTCTGCTTCAGTTGATGACAATGCCAAAGTTGGTTGTTTCTTTGATGACCATGAAATTAGCTTTGAACATGCAAAAGATAAGTAGCCAGAAGTGCTCCTACTATCATCTTTTGAGCTAGCCCAATTCGCATCAGAGTATAGTTTGCTATCCAAAACTGATGTGAATGGATAAAATAGCCCTTCATTTATGGTACCCGTTAGATACTTTAAGATGCTCTTGGCAGCTTCCATGTGAGGTTTTCTTGGTGTATGCATAAATTGGCATAATATACTTACTCCCAACAAGCCTTTGATAACTTATAATATCCTTAAGTAGTTCTCCCTCATGAGAACTAAGTTTGTGATTGAGGTCCATAGGTGTACCTACAAGTGTTCTACATCTTGAATTTAACCAACATATCATGAATGTACTTCCTCTGAGCAATATAGACACTAGAATCTGAATATACGAGTTATAATCCAAGAAAGTATGTTAACAAACCAAGGTCACTAGTTTTAAACTCTTCCATCATCTGAGATTTGATCTGCTTGATGCCATTGGCATCATTCCCTGTAATGATAATGTCATCCACATAAACACATAGATAAATAACTTTTGAGTTAGTCTTCTTAATGAACAAAGAAGAATCTGCTTTGCTAACAACAAAACATTGGTCATGCAAATATGTGACAAGCCCATGGTTCCAAGCTCTAGGAGCTTTCTTTAAACCATAAAGTGATTTCCTTAATTTGCATACATATTTTGGTTTGTCCTTGTCTTCATATCCTGGTGGTTGAGCCATGTAGACATCTTCAGAGATCCATCCATTAAGGAAAGCATTTTTAACATCTAAATGATACAAGTTCCAATTCTTTGAAGCAACAATACTTGCTAGAACCATGATTGTTGGCATCTTAGCCACATGCGAGAAGGTCTCCTCATAATCCACTCCATGGGTTTGAGCAAACCCCTTTGCTACTAGCCTTGCTTTATACCTGTTTATTGAGCCATCCGAATTCTTCTTTACTTTGTAAATCCACCTGGTTCCTATTACATTCATGCTTGGTATATCTTGGGAACCAAATCCCAAGTATTGTTCTCTTGAAGTGCTTCAATTTACTCCTACATAGCTTCTCTCCATTCTTCCTTCTGATTTGCTTCTTCAAATGAAGAAGGCTCCTCTGACATAGAATCTTTAGTCATGTATATAGAATGCTTGGTGACTAGTGATGTGCCATAGCCATACATTATGGGTTTCTTACTCTCCATTTGAGATCTTCTAAGTGCTTGATTGGATGACTCTAGAATGTCTGCCAACTGTTTGAATTTTGTCTTGCCCTTGGACTTCCAAGCCTTGAAGTCAATTTGTTCTTCATCTTCTGCGTTGACATCTTCTGATATTTGTGATTCTTCTTGAGTCAGAGTTGGAAAATCATTTTCCAAGTCATTGGGTAGCTTTATTTTCCTACAATCATCTTCAAACCATGAATTACTTTCATTGAACACCACATCCCTACTAAATGTGAATCCTTTGTTAGTGGGATTGTACAACCTATATCCTTTTTGATTTTTTTCATATCCAATGAACATACACCTTTCAGCTTTTGGATCAAGCTTTCCTCTAATCTATGAGGGTATATGTGCATAAGCAATGCACCCAAAGATTCTACAATGGTCTAGGGAAGGTCTCCTGTCATTCCATGCCTCATAAGGTGTCATTCCATCTAAGGACTTGGATGGAAGCCTATTAATTAAGTATGTGGCTATGGAAATAGCCTTTGCCCATGAGTAATTTGGAAGTTTTTTTTCATTCAACATTGATCTTGTGGCCTCTAATATTAGTCTATTCCTTCTCTCTACCACTCCATTCTATTCAGGAGTGTACCTTGTTGTAACCTCTCTCTTTATGCCTCTGTCCCATAAGGAGTCAAATTCATGTGAGAAATGCTCATCACCTCCATCAGATCTGAGCCTCTTCAAGATTCTACCTATTTGGTTCTCAACCAATGCCAAATAATCCTTGAAACAAGTGCCCATCTACTATAGTCATCTATGAATGAAACATAATGCCTTGATCCTAAGATTGATGGCTCTCTACTAGGACCCCACACATCTGTGTGCGCAAGCTCTAAGTAGTCTTCATACATGTATCCTTTCTTATTGAATGGTTGCCTGTGTGATTTGCCGAATTGGCATGCTCCACATTTGTAAACCATGTGTTGCTTGGACACATTTGGAATGCCAAGCACACTCTGATCCTTGCATATTTGCTTTAGTTTCCTTTCACCTATATGACCTAGTCTCTTATGCCATATCTCTAGCTCAGATAGGGTTTGAACTTTGTAATTTAAGAGAGCAAAATTTTTGGTATCTTGAACTTCAAATGTAAAGAGTCTCCTAGATTTCTCACCTTCTACAATCCTCTTGAAGCCTTTTTGAGGGTCCTCCACATATGCTTCATGCCTTGTGAATCTAACCTGTAAGCCCTTCTCAACAATCTGCCTGACACTGATTAGGTTTTTTGTTATGGTTGACACATATAATACCTTACTTAAGAGTTTCCTATTACCATTAGATGCTTTAACATTTCCAATCTTCTTAACAGAGTGCCTAGTGTGATCACCTATCTGGACTTCATGCTTCCCTTTAGGTTCTTCAAGATCAGATAGCAATGCTACATTTCTAGTCACATGATTGGAACAACTAGAATCAATATAGAGTAGATGCTCATCATCTTTACCTTGCTTGGAGGTCATGTTCATGATCAATAGAGATTCCTCTTGGTATTTTGTATAGTTTTTGTATTCAGTTATATTAAAAATTTCAAAAGGCCAAACCATTCATTTTCTTTTATATCATAGAACTTAACCATATATGTTTGAAGTCTCCTAATATCTATCCACATATTGTTAAATGCATTGTAATTGAAATGTAAAGTTTATTTTCCTACCTCATAAGGCATGTTTCCATGAACATGTTTATAATCACCAAATATGAATGTGATTGTCTTATTCAAGCAGAGTCGATACTTTCCTACATGATGAGGTCTAGGCAATCTAGAGTTTTTTACTTTATTAAACTTAAGAAATTCACACCAAACTTTTGAAATATCTCTATAACCCTTTCTTCTCACTCCAACACCATCACAAACCTCTTGAATTTGAGATGGATCTAACAACAAATTCATTTATTTCATGAGTCTTTGGAAAACAAATTGTTTTAAGCATGCATTCTCATCCAAGTTCAATAGTTTCAAAACATCATGCTGATTCATAATTTCATTACAAAAATCTATGTGTTCAAAACATCTCAACATGTTTAAAACTAGCACATTTGTTACATGATCTCTTGCAACTTTCATTCTCTTTCTTCTTCTTAGCATATTTTTCAATCAAATATAAAAAAATGCTTTATTCATTTTGAATGCATATTCAATCCTATAAGAGTTTCTTTGATGCATTTAAAACCTTCTTACTCAGAAATCAGATGCATTTTTTTTCTTTTAGATCCTTTTGATGTGATATATTTTGTAGATAGTTTGTGTATTGCATATATTTCTTTGATAGCTCCTAGAGCCTTGAACAATGTCCACATAAACCATCATCACCATCTCCTACAAATCTAATCATATCATGACGATTATAAAAAGGTAGGTGCATTTGAGTTTGAGGATCAGCTGGATCAATAGCTCCATTTATCCATATGTCAATATTGTTTTTGCCTTGTTTGCATACTGTAGAGCTCTTGGGGAAACCTTTCTTGTTGTTGCATACTAATGACTTAGCACAATATTGGTATAGAACTTATCACACAGAGTCCTTTTGGTTGAAAATTCAATGAAATTTTTTGGATTGAGGTTTCCCATGGCGAAAGCATCTAGAATTATGAAAAAGAGAAAGTCTAGTTTGCTTTGGAGAGTAGACTAAAAATATGGAACATGTCCTAGACACACATTATATAGCTCGAAGGACAAAAGGAAAAAACTGAATTTTACCAAATGCTTGATAGACACAAACTTTGAGGCATATCACTTTTCATGAATAATTTTCTCTCTCTTCCAAAACTAATGTATTAATGTAAGATATGTTTTAGATGAACATACATGGAATTTTTTAAGAGGATTTGACAAGATTAATCTAGAATAAGCACAACTAATTGAAATACTTACATGACCCATTTTTTTCTATTTTTTGCCCTAATGCTTGTAAACCCACGTAGCACAAATGACATTCTTACCTTTTGGCAATTCATATAACTCCCAAGTACAAATTTTGTGAATAGAATCCAATTCTAATTGCATTGTGATCATCAAATTTGAATCATCACATGCATCTTCAAAAGTGAGTGGCTTGTCATTACATGTGGTTGCAATAAGAGAGACATGCAAAAAGGCACTTGATGCATGGCGAGATCTTGATCTTATTCTACTAAGTACAACACTAAACTTGCTATCTTGCAATGTCTTTTGTAGCCATTTTGTCATAGATTGTGCATCCTTGATAGAAATGTGTTCCTCATGTAATACATCATCAAAATGTACATCAAAAGTTGGGCTGAATTCATGTAAATTTTCAGCCATGTGTGGCTACAAATTTTCCAAAATTTCATGCATGTTTGGCAATATATTTTCAACCATCTTTGGCTGGGATTTTTTTTTTCCATTTTTAGCTCTTTGAGCCTAATTTGCATGGTGTAAATGGCGATAGTCAAGCACACCACTTTGAAACAAAGGCATGTGTATCGAATGTATATTGTGAACTAAAGTTTGCTTTCATGTAAAGGATAAGCATTTTCAACAAATACCACATCTCGACTTACAAAAATAATGTCCATTAATGGGTGGTATAAGAAATAATCTTTAATCTCATTTCTATATCCAACAAATATACATTTCTTTGCCTTGTTATCAAGTTTATGAAATTGTTGTGATGGCACAAGAACATATGCAAAATAGCCAAAGATGCACATATGACTAACCATTGGCTTTTGCCCATTCCCTACCTCATAAGAATGGAATGAATCTCAATGCTTTGTAGGATAACAATTCAATACATAGTTTGCACACATGTCCACTTCCATCCAAAACTTACCTAGAAGATCCTTTTCTTTAACCATACATGATGCCATTTCGAGAAGTTTTTTATTCTTGCACTCTACAACAACATTTTGTTGAGGTGTATATGTCATTGTACATTGGTTCTCAATACCTCTTTCACAAGGAAAAATATCCAATTCATGACACATGTATTCACCACCACGATTTGTGCAAAGAGTCAAAAGTTGATTTTCAAATAAAATTCAGCCATAGGTAAAAATATATTGAAGTAAAAGAATACCTTATTATTTGCTTTCATAGGATACAACCAAGTAAGGCATGTTAGATCATCAATGAAGGTAAAAAATTATACATGCTTCCCAAAAGTTGCAGCCTTGATTGGACCACATACATCACTATGAACAAGTTGCAATTTTTCTATAGCATGTGTAGCACCATCTTTGGGAAAGGAAGCACCATGAATTTTTCTTAAGATCTTCACATGAATGATTTTGAACGGAATCAAGTGTTGGAAAATCAATAACCATATTATTTTTTTTCAAGGAAAGCAAATTGTTGAAGTTAAAATGTCCAAAATGAGCATTCCATAAATCCATTTCAGCCATAGAAGAAGTATGTGTAATCAAGGCATTTGGGACAACTCTCTTATATGCAACCAAGCAATACAAGCCATTGCATAATGTCCCTGACATCACAATAACATCATCATTGATGAAATCATGAACAACATGTTTGTTATCAATAATGTACATGAAGTCCAGTGCATCTTTCAAAAATGAAATTTTTTTCTACACGAAGTGATATGCTTTGAAGCACCACTATCAAAAAACCAATCCAAATCAGCCTCATTCACAATAATACATTTAGAATGTGATGATGACTCATAATGACATGTAACAACACAAGTCCAAAAATCTTGAGAAACATTAGCTTCATCATTTTTTACATTAGATGTATTCTCAACAATAGACATGCCAGATTCTTTCTTTTTTTCATTACGGTTGGCAAGCTTTTCTACATTCATCAATGGTATGTCGAGCCTTTTGACAATACTTGAATCTATTATTCTTCTATCTATCACTATCATGAGAGGAAGAAGTAGTGTAGAAATGAGTGATGCATCTAGAATAATTTCATCAATATTTGCCTACTGTTTTAGATCCTTGATGTGTGTAACATATACATCCAATGACTCATTTTCAGCCATACATACATCTTCAAGTTACTTTCTTAAGTAAGCAACCTGTGCTTCATTATGCATGACATGCAAAGAAGCATGTGTATCCCAAGATTGACTTAAAATAGTTTATGACCAGATGTGTGGAACAATATATTGGTTGAGCATCATTTCCATCCCTCCTAAGTTGCTTGTGTAGGCACAGATGGCATGTTCATTGTACTTGAAGTAGATCATGATTCTATGTCGACGAGATTTACAATAGAAGAGTCATTGGGTCATTTGTTGACATCTTCCACTATGTTCCATAGTTTCTTGGCAACATGAACATGCTTCATGATGTAAGACCACATTGGATAATTGGTTCCATCAATCTTATCTTTAGCTAGAAGCATGCAAAACAAGTAATTGTTGCTTTCCATCATAGCAAAAAACCCAAAAGTAGTAAGATATGAACTTCAACAAAAGTTGAAATGCAGTTTGCAATCATAACTTTGATGGTGAATCTGACTACATGAATAGATTCAAAAGGGGAGTAGAACCCTTGTGCACCTATTGGAGCAGATGTCAAAGTGCTCAGCTTCATACTTTTATGCTCCAAATCCAATTTGTAGTGTTAAAAGTTTCAATGGTGACGGATGTGAAAAATAACAAGTTGAGAAGGAGTTGAAGTTGCTCTAATACCATGATTGGGTTTGTGAGTGAGTGAGGAAGCATGAAAAGAATTACAAACAAGATCAAAGAAGGATATCTACACAGGAAGACACATGATGGCTAGAAGGTTGATTTCCCAATATCCCATGCTACAAAGAAATCATTGATTTCCTAATGATCGGGCCTCATGTGACTAGAAAATTGCAGATGTCTCAAAGAAATCATGATGACCTAGATTCAAAATTGAAAAATCACTATGTTTTGGCATGAAATTGAGAAATAAAGATTCCCCTAGGGCAATCACAAATTCTCAACCACTATTACTCTCGAACCCAGATCCATCACAATGTCTCATATAATTTCTTTTGTGTGATTATTTTTTGGTTTTGTCCTATAAGTTTATTGTGTATGCTAGTGCCTATGGTTGTATGTATTCATATGTTGAAAAAATTCATGATTTCCTTATGAAAACTAGTTTGGATTATCTCAAATCAATAAAATCTATATATCAAAAGAAAGTACTCATTGAGTTTTACAACCATGCAAGGTTTACCGATGGATGCATCAAACTTGAGATACAAGACCTCAAACTTACAGAAGCATGCGAACAACACAAGGAAGACAAAGAAGAACCTTGGAGCACAACACACAATACTAAATGTATTACCACTAGAATGTACAAAGATAAGTAACCCATTAGGGCTACAGGCATATATACAAGCCAGGGGAAAAAAATCTCCTAAAGAGGGCAAAAAGTGCCCCGGTGGTCCTAGTGTGTTCACACACATCACTACCTAAATATATCAACAAATCCCCCTTGGGAGTGATGCGGTGAACAAGTAGTTGGAACTCACGTATAAGGAAGTGCCAAGCTATGTGGAATCAATCCACAAAAGGAAGTAAGACCAAAGCTTTGCAGAAAGCTTCAAACTTCTCCCTAGGCAAAGCCTTCATGAAAAGGTCTACAATGTTCTCCTACGGGGGCACATATGCCAAGCTAATCTCTCCAGTAGAGAACCTCTCCCTAACATAATGATAATGCACCTCAATGTGCTTAGTGCGAGCATGGAACACAGGGTTCCTTGAAACTACCAATGCACTCTGACTGTCAATGAAGATCTTGGTGGCATAAGACTGACCAACACCCAAAATCAGCCATAAGGCATCTAAGCCACACACACTCAATAGTCGCTGTGAAAGCTACCCTATACTCAGCCTCACAATTGGAAGTGGCCATAGTATGCTACTTCTTGCTCAACCAAGATATGCATGAGCTACTAAGCATGAAGCAAAAACCACTAGTGGACACACACGGGTGTCATAACAACCAACCCAGTTAGAGTCAGAAAAGCATGTAAATCTAGCCGTAGTGATTGCCTCTTTGGATAAAACAATCCAAGTAGCTGGGTACCACTCAAGTAGTGAAAGATGTGCTTAACTGCTTGCCAATGCTTGACTCTTGGGCAGTGGATAAACCTGCTCATATGTGAGACAAAAAACTGAATAATTGGCCCAGTAATGCATAAATAAATCAAGCATCCAACAACTTGCTGATAGAGAACAACATCAAATGCATCTCGAGCATCATGAACACTCAATCGTAAACCTGTCTCCATAGGAGTGGTAATAGGTTTATGGTCTTCAAGGGTAAAATGTTGCATTAATGTGTCAAATATATTTCCTTTAACACAAAGCCATTCCACCATCAATGTGCATAAGATGAATGCCCAAATAATGATGCAAATGCCCCAAATCAGACATCTCAAATGAGGCATGCAAATCAGCCTTAAAATCAGCAATATGCTTCTCATGAGGACTAGTGAGTAGCATGTCATCAACATACACAACAATGATCAGAAGTACATCATTGGCACGCTTAACATATAAGGTGCTTTCAGTTGGACTATTCTCAAAACCATGTGCAATCAGATAGGCATGTATCTTTTCATACGAAGCACGTGATGCTTGCTTTAAACCATATAATGCCTTCTTTAACCTGCACATTTGGTTTTCATGCCCTTTCTACACAAAGCCACGAGGTTGAAAAATATACACTTCTTCATGTAAGTCACCATTCAAAAATGATGTTTTAATGTCCAACTGATGTACATTCTAACCATGATGATATGCAAGTGCACAGTTGCTACGAGCAGTAGTCGTTCGGCAAGTAGGAGCAAAGGTCTCATCAAAATCAATGCCTCTTTCATGAGCATAACCCTTTGCAACAAGCCTAGCCTTATACTTGTCAATTGTTCCATTAGGCTTACACTTAAGCTTGTATACCCACTTAGTGCCAATGGCCTTCTTGCCAGGAGGCAAGTCACATAAAGACCATGTACCATTTTTCATGATAGCATCATATTCAGATTGCATGACAACTATCTAATGTTTAGAATTTTGTGCTTCATCAAATGAAACAGGCTCAGTCTCATCACAGAGACTAGAGGCAATCATAACATAGAAATCTAATGCAAAAGAGGCAATATGGGAGCTTGAACAAGTACAATATGATAGAGGTGCATCTAATTTGTTGTCATGCAAAGTTTGCACCAGCCATTTTGGCATAGTTTTTGCCTCCTGAATATCAACTCTCTCATCAACAAGTGCATGTAAATCTGCATAAAAAATAGAATGATTTGCATCATCACATGAAACTTATAAAGGTTGAGAAGTTACCTCATTAGGACCAACACTAGACTTTCCACCTGTAAAAAGAGGCAATAAAGTATCATACATGTCTTTGGAGCTAACAAATGTCCCTTTTGTACATGAAAGTAAAGGTTGAATAACATCTTCCACAAGAACAACATCACGGCTAACCAAAATGCATTTATTCTATGGATAATATAGATGATAGCGTTTGCTTTTAGAACTGTACCCAACAAAAGCACATTTTATTGCTTTATCATCCAATTTCCTATGATGTTTAGGCACTAATGCATATGCTAGACAACAAAAAACAAAAAGCACGCAGATGAGCAACAGATGGCTTGCGACCATGCAAAGCCTCATATGGAGTGATAGACTGTAGTGCTTTAGTGGGACACCTGTTAAGTACATATGCTATACACATGATAGCCTCAAGCCAGAAACTATGTGGTAAAGCCTGACTCTTGACCATGCACCTCACCATCTCCATGAGTGACCTGTTCTTCCCTTCAACAACTCCATTTTGTTGAGGTGTATACGACACTTTACACTGATGTTTTATCCCACATTCTACCAAAAATGCATTAAAGTCATAAGACATATATTCCCCCCCTTGATCAGAATGGAGGGTGCCCATTTTACATGTTGATAGATTTTTAGCCAAAACCAAAAACTGTTTGAAGCACATGAATACTTCGGACTGCTTTCAATGGATATACCCATGCATGCTTCGAAAAATCATCAATGAAAGTCATGAAGTAAAGATAGTTTCCAAAAGAGGATGTTTGCATAGGACTACAAACATCACTCTGAACAAGCTGCAATTAGCTTGAACTGAACCATCTTTTAGAGAGGAGGAAGGCTGCATTTTGCCCAAAATACAACCTCCACAGACATGTTTTTTGGGTGCCTCAAGTTTGGGCAAAGAGGACACCATTTCAGATTTCTGCAGGTGTAGCAAAGTAGCAAAGTTCAAATCACCGAAGCATGCATGCTAAAGCTTTGCATCTGACATAACCTGAGAATCATGTGCTGCACATGTTGAATCATTCATAGATTTTTCATAGTCTATGAGCTTATACAACCCATGACATAAAATTCAAAAAACAATAATCATGTCGCCATTTGAAAGATCATGAATTGTACATCTATCATCAACAAATTTGATAACCAAGCCAATCTTGGCTAATGCAGAAACTGATAACAAATTTTTCTTGATGCCTGGCACAAATAAAGCATCTGACAAAGTGAAAGAACTACCATTTAGCAATAGTCAAAATGATCTTACCAACTCCCATGATAGGATAAGAGGAGTTGTTGGTGCATGTGGTAGTATTCCTTGTAGGGGCAGGCTCGAGCGAAGTGAAAAAAATTGCACTGTGAGGTAATATGTTTGCTTGCCCTCTATCAAAGTACCAAACATCTAAGTCTACTACAGACATACACTATTCAAGAGAAGATGGGTCAAAACTACAAACAATAGTAAACACCCATTCTTCATTCTACACAAGATTAGTAGACTTTGTTTTTGGTGTAGAGGCCTCTACAACAACCATTCTATCTTCTTTTTTCTTTGCCTCTTTTGCAACCAGTTTTGGAGAGAGAGAGCTGATATTGAGGAGGCAAAAACTATGCCAAAATGGCTAGTGTAGACTTTACGTGACAACAAATTAGATGCACATCTGTCATACCATTTAGGCTCTCGTAGTTCCTCGTTTGCATCAAATTGCTATGCTATGGATGCATCTAGTTTCTATTATAAGACATAACCTGTTTCTTTGATGAAGCACAAAATTCTGAAGTTGATGACATGCTACTCACTGGTCCTCATCAGAAGCATATTGCTGATTTCAAGGCTGATTTACATGCCTCATTTGAGATGTCTGATTTGGTGCATTTGCATCATTATTTGGGCATTCAGTTTATGCATGTTGATGGTGGAATGGATTTGTGTCAAAGGAAATATATTGACACATTATTACAACGTTTTGGCCTCGAAGTCTGTAAACCTATTGTCATGATTGAGTCTTCATGATGCGAGAGATGCATTGATGTTGTTCCCTATCAGTTGGTTGTTGGATGCTTGATTTACTTATGCATTACTTGGCCAGATATTCAATTTGGTGTCTCACAGATGAGCAGGTTTATGCATTGCCTAGGTGTCAAGCATTGGCAAGCGATTAAGCGCATCTTTTGCTACTTGAATGATACCCGGCTACTTGAGTTGTTTTATCCCAAGGGGGGATCACTACCACCAGATATGAATGCTTTTTCTGACTCTGACTGGGCTGGTTGCTATGACACTTGTGTGTCCACTAGTGGTTTTTGCTTCATGCTTGGTAGCTCATGCATATCTTGGCTGAGCAAGAAGCAGCCTACTGTGGCCACTTCCAGTTGTGAGGCTAAGTATATGGCATCTTTCACAATGACTGTTGAGTGTGTGTGGCTCAGATGCCTTATGGCTGATTTTGGTGTTGGTCAGTCAAACTAGAACTATAGGGGCACTTTTTTTCCCCTTTAGGAGGTTTTTTCCCCCGACTTGTATATACGCCTATAGACCTAATGGGTTACTTATCTTTGTAAATTCTAGCGGTAATAGATTCAGTATTGTGTGTTGTGTTCCAAGCTTCTTCTTCTTCCTTGTGTTGTTCGCATGCTTCTGCATATGTCTAACTGCAACATCTCTATGGAATCTCTTACATCAAGGGGGATGTTAAGACACTTATGAGCTCTATCATTATTCTAGATTTGAAGGGATCTACCAGAGAAGGACCTCATTCTTCATCTCAACGAATGGATGCCAAAAGAATTAAAAAAATTTGCTTTCACTTGTGATTCAAGGTTTGGAGGAATTCAATTTTTTTTAATGAATTGGAAGTTTTTTCAATGTTGTTACCATTCAACATAGTAGGCCTTTTGTGAGGGGATCAATTTTATAATGAAGCAAACTTAGGTTCTCCTTGACCCGATGTTCAATTCTTGTTTTATCCTCTTGGATATTGGTTAAATTCATATTTTTAGAGACCCTTTCCAATATCAAAATCCTTTGAAACAGATTCTCTTGACTCTTAAAATATTTTTGTTTTAGATTCACATCCAAGAGTGGGAAACCAAATGGACTAATTTTGTATTATTTTGGTCTCCCACAATTG
>MU260058.1:0-5000 GCA_020310875.1 Ceratopteris richardii
AAACACTCACTAATTGGACATATATTTCAAGGTCAAATCTTAGGAAGAAAACCCCATGCCTATGTGAAGGGACAAATTCACAAATGTATCATACTTGTAAAGTTAGTTCACTTTAGTTCTAGAAGTTTTTTAAAAAATCACGGGAATGAGAAAATCTATATAAGTTAGTTAGTATTAACTGACGCGATGAGAGAGAGAGAGAGAGAAGAAGAAGGAGGAAGACAAGAGAAAGTGAGAAGAACTCATTTTTGTATGACTGAGTATAGTCGGGCTTCTCTGAGTGAGAAAGCATCTGTAAAACTTCTGAGTTTTTTATAGTTATGAGAAGAACTGAGTAAAGTTCTGTGTATGAGCCTCTCTCCATCATCTCCATGATTGCCTACTGTGTGATGAATTCAAAAGTTCAAGTTTTCTGAGCAATTCGATGCCTGGCATCGAATCTTGGCTGATAAGTCATTTTTTCATTCTCTGTGTGTTAACTATTGTTGAATCTTTTAAAAATATGAAGTTTGTGGAGCAACTCGATGCCTGGCATCGAGTTTGAGCATAAAGTCGATGCCTGGCATCGACTTCTAGCATACAAGTGGTCTTCTTCATGTGTGTGTAAAAGAGAGTATTTCTGGTGCAGAAAAAGGGCCTAAAAAAGCTCAAAGTCGATGCCCGGCATCGACTTGGACTGAAATTCGATGCCAGGCATCGAATTTTTTATTTTGGACATCAGGAATACTAAAACAGGCAAGATTTCCAGTTTTGGAAGGTCATACAGGGTCATCTTGTGAGGGCCATAACTTGAGTTCTAGAGCTCCGTTTGATGCATATGATAGCTTGTTGGAAAGCTCTACTCTTCTAGTTTCAGCCTATAAAGTTTCATGGAGAAAGCATACTTGAGCTAGGAGAAATTAGCAAAATACTGAAGGTATGTCATTTCGGTGACTAGGAATTTCTGTAGAAGCAAAGTTCTTACTTTAAGCTATCATTTCTCAAAGTTTGGAGTGGCAATGAGTTAATGGTGACCATAGAGGTGTTCTAGTGTCACATTAATTCATTTCTTGTGGTGTTTTATACATCAACAAGTGGTATCAGAGCAGAAGATTCTCGAGAGCAGAAGACGACAAAGGTACGAGAAGTTTTGTAAAGTTTTTCATTAAAGTTTGAAAGGTGAAGCATTTGAAGACACAAGGCATCAAAAGATTACTTTCGAAGTATCCTCATACACAAAGAACTTCAAAAGGTATTATCCTTTATCCTTTAAGCTCACAGGTTGTAGCAGAAGGAAAGAACTATGGCAGATCATATCTCCATTGACAAACTGGACAGAGATAATTACCCCGCATGGGTAATGAGAATGGAAGCTTTACTTATGAGTAAGGATCTCATGGTATATGTAACAGGTGAAGAAGAGAAGCCAGTATTTGAAGATGAAAGCCGACCAAAGAAGAAGAACTTGATGCTTTAAAGCATTGGCAGAAGAAGGATGCAAGTGCAAAAGCATACATCTACAATACAATCTCTGATCATTTGCTACCACACATCAGAGGATTGGAATCATCAGAAGATATATGGAATGCATTGGAATATCATTTCCAAAGCACTACTAAAGCACGGAAAGCAAGTCTATGGTCAGAGTTTACAACATTCAAGAAGAAGCCAAGTCAAACCATTAGTGATTATGTCACTAAGATGAAGGATCTAGCAGATAGTCTTGGATCCATAGATGAAGATGTTGAAGATCACAGATTGATTGCTCAACTACTTGCAGGCTTGAGAGGGGATGAAAGGTGGAAACCTTTTGTCTTATCAACAGAACTTTCATTAAATCATTATGTTCCAGATTTGAACCAGTTGCTTGGTTTGATGCTCACATATGAGCAAGACTTGAAGGGAGATGGAGATAAAGGTCAAAGTTCTGCAATGTACATGAAGAACAAGAAGAAAGGAGATAAAGGTAAAGCAAAGGATGAAGAAGAGTCAACTTCTCAAGTTTATTATGCAAGAGGTAAAGGCACTGGCAGAGGAAGAGCAAGAGGTTTTGGAAGAGGAAGAGGTAATCAAAATAACAACAAAAAGGCTTGCTGGATCTGTGGATTGAGTAATCATTTGGCTCATGACTGTTGGCACAATCAACAAGGATCAAATCAGAATCAAAACAACAATAGCAGAGGTCGAGGTGGAAGATATCAAAGTAATTTTCAAAGAGGTAGACAAAGTCAAAGAGGAGGCTATGGTAGAGGTGGAGGAAGAAGTTGGGGACAGAATCAATCCTACAACACCACCTACTACAACTATGCAAATGACACACAGAATGAAAGTCATACATCATTGATGATGAATTCAATCAGCACATCAGACAAAGAAGATCTAAAGGTATTTTACATTGACTCTGGATGTTCTAATCATTTGTCAGGAAACATAGAATTGATGTCAGATTTGGAAAAAGGCATTTCTAGTCACACAGTTCAAACTGGTGATAATACAAGACATAGTGTACATTCAATTGGAAAAGTGAAATGCAAGAGTGGAGCAGATTTGCTAACCAATGTTTTGTATGTTCCTACAATACCTAAAAACTTGATTAGTGTGGGACAGATAGTTGAAAAAGGTTTTCAAGTCAGGTTTACAAATGAAGGAGTATTTGTGGAAGATCCAGAGAATGGATATAATCAGATTGTCTCTGGTAAGAAAGAAGGTAGACTCTTTACTTTAAGAGTGCAAGGGAACATTGGTCAAGCTTTGCTCACACATGGTGAAGCAGTGATTACAGAACTTGATCTCTGGCATAAGAGATTAGGTCATTTCAATGAAAGAGGAATTAAAGCTATGGTTGCTAATCAGTCTGTACTAGGATTACCAAATGTGCAAAGTCAACATATGGTTTATAAATGTGAAGCATGTCAAATGGGTAAAGCACACAGGTTACCATTTCAAAAGAAAAGGATTCAAACATGATGGAGTACTTGAGCTCATTCATACAGATGTATGGGGACCAACAAAAGAAGGATCTATCAGTGGCTCAAGGTATTATGTTCTTTTCATTGATGATGCTACAAGATGGATAACATTATATGTTTTGAAGGAAAGATCAGAAGTGTTTGGAGCTTTCAAGCATTTTCATGCATATGCAGAGAGAGTCACAGGTCAAAAGCTTAAGAGACTGAGGTCTGATGGAGGGGGAGAATACTTCTCCCAAGAGTTCAATGATTATCTTTGGAATGCAGGTATTAAGAGAGAAATAACTTGCAGGTATACACCACAACAAAATGGTGTAGCAGAAAGAAGGAATAGGACTTTGGTTGAGTTTGCTAGAGCTATGCTAAAGGAGAAGAACTGTCCAAATTATCTTTGGGCTGAGGCTGTAAATACAGCCACATATCTTGTGAATAGATTACCATGTGCAGCTCTGAATGGAATGACTCCATATGAAGCTTGGTGGGGTAAGAAACCAACACTAGATCATTGTAGAGTGTTTGGATCAATTGCATATGCTTATGTGCCATCACAGCTTAGGCATAAACTTGAACCAAAGGCAGAAAAATATGTGTTCATTGGTTATGATGAAAAGCAGATGGGTTACAGGTTGTGGAATCCTCTAACAAAACAATTTCTTGTTTCTAGAGATGTTACATTTGATGAACAGAAAAGTTGGTATGCAGATCAAAGTCATACAGCTGAAGAATTTGAAGAAAAGGTAAGAAGATGTGAGAAAGGAAAATCAATTGTGCAGGTAATAGAGATGAAGACTATATGCAAGCAAGTACATCCACAAGTGGATTAACAAGAAGAAATGAAGAAGCTCCTATATTTGATGAAGAGGTGTATCCAGAAACTTATGAAGAATGTGAACCAAGAAGGTCAAGCAGGACAAGGAGACAACCAGAAAGGTATTCTTATGATACTTCTTACATAACTCAGAAGAACTATGCATATATGGTCAAAGATGATGAAGAACCTCAGAACTATGATGAAGCTAAAGGTAAAAAGCAATGGGAAGAAGCAATGAAGGAAGAGTTCAATGCACTGGAGGAGAACAAGACATGGGAACTTGTTCCTAAACCAAATGGTAAGAAAGTAATTGGAAATAAATGGGTTTATAAAGTGAAGAAGCTTGCAGATGGAAGTATAGCCAGATACAAAGCTAGATTGGTGGTGAAAGGCTATGCCCAGACCTATGGCATAGATTATGATGAGACATTTAGTCCTGTAGCTAAGATGTCAACTATAAGGACAATCATTGCTATTGCAGCTTCAAAAGGATGGACCCTAAGTCAATTGGATATAAAAAATGCATTCTTGAATGGATACATATCAGATGAGGTATACATGGAACAACCTCAAGGGTTTATAGATTCCAGGTATCCAAATTTTGTTGCAGGTTGAGAAGAGCATTGTATGGATTGAAGCAAGCTCCAAGAGCTTGGAACTATAGACTGGTGAAGTATCTCAATGATCTTGGATATCAAAGTTCAAAAGCAGATTCAAGTCTACTTATCAAAAGAACAGAGGAAGGTACAATCTACATTTGTATTTATGTAGATGACATTATAATCACAGGTACTTCAGATGAAGGAATCAAGGAGGTAAAGAGATTGCTTGAAAAAGAATTCAAGATCAGTGACCTAGGAAAGTTATCATACTTTCTTGGAATGGAAGTCACTTATACAGATCATGGCATATATGTATCACAAGAAAGGTATCTTCTAAATCTATTGAAGAAGTTTGATATGGAAAATTGTAGAGAAGCTTCAACTCCACTTGAAGTTAATCACAAGCTCAGTAAATATGATGGTGCAGACTACAAAGATATGAGGAAGTATCAATCTCTTGTGGGTAGTTTGATTTATGCTACACTAACAAGACCTGATCTTAGTTATGCAGTGGGAGTTTTGTCACAATTCATGCATTGTCCAAAGGACCCACATTGGATTGCAGGTCAAAGAGTTCTCAGATATATCAAAGGAACTATAAAGGAAGGATTATATTATCCTTTTACATCAGATTTGAAG
>MU260058.1:30000-77500 GCA_020310875.1 Ceratopteris richardii
CAAGTGGCTAGACAACCTTACCCTCAGCCCTATCCAAAATAGGGTAGATACCAAAACCAATATCCACCACAGCAGTACGGTAGGCCCCAACAACCATATCAGCAACCCTACCAAAACCAACAAAGGCCTCAGCCGGTGCTAGCCCAACAACCCCCTGCTCCAACTGATGTGATCCCTGTAAAGTACACAGCTGCAGAAGAGAACTTGAATAGAGCCATAGTGCCAGTAACCCCATTGCTGATAGAAAGTGACCCGAGCGACCATAGCTTTGATTCAACACATATAGATAGCCCCCAGGCCTACTACATGCAGTCACCTGAGCATAATGAGTCATATTATTCTGAAGAGCCAAGTGAACCAAGTTGAGATCTGTTGGTGTAATTCAAGCCTTAACACTTGGCTTGGATATCAACCTTGAAGACTTCATAAAAAAAATTTTTCTTAAAAGGTCACCAGAACAGTACCGAAACATCACTATAAAGTTACCGGAATGTTACCAGAAATGATCAATCTTACAGGGTTCTGTTAATACAGAGTTAGAAGATAAAAGAATGAAGAAAAGTTCAATTTTTGGAGCTTGGAACATTTCTTGGAAGATTACTCATTTGGATGAGTCATAGGAACTTATGTTTATAGGTTCTTATTTTCTCTCGTAAAAGTCTTAGTGACGTAACATCTTATGTAATCACGCCTAATTGATTGAAAGTCGCGGAAACGGTTGTTGATTGATCGAGAGAATATCTCAATCAATTCGTTAGGTGAGAAATTTTAGGAGATTGATTTGAATTCTAATTCAAGTCATCACTCAATTCCTATAAAAGCTACAAGGGAAAATGTCGCGAGTGGCGCTCCAATAACCCCGAAGCATTACTGTATCAATCACTGAGGTTGTGAGGTCTACTCTATAGCCTACATCTCTGAGTACCATTGAGCTATGTTTATCATGCCAGTGGGGATGTACATTTACATGATCTAATACAAATACTTACATTCATTTACTCTGTGATTCTCTGAGTCATTATCTTCAAGTCTGTCAACCTTGAAGAAGTATATCTCAGGATCTACTGAACCAAATCAAGTGATTCAAAGCTTGATAGATTCAGTTCAAAGCATACCACAAACATACAAAGTTTGAAGCAACTTGATTCAGTCAATTTCAAGAAATCAAGAAATTACAGTCAAAGTGTTCATTGTTGCAATTCTTACAGTAAACGAGTGATTTTCCGGTAGAAGAACGAAGTAGATCTTGCAGAGTAATGCGAGGCTTCTTATGAGAGATAGCTCACTCTATAGCTAGACATCTCTACTTTTAGTTGATCAATCTTTCCGGTGAAAAAGATATCTATACACTGTACAAAGTCTGACCGAAAAGAGGCTGTCTGAGCTAGAGAAGTTTTTTCTTAAACTTCAAAAAGTTCTGTTAGTTAAGAGAGTTCATGTGTCACTTACTTACTTCATGTATGTTCACTTGAAGTAATTATAAACAAAATTATAGTTCATTCCGGTACAATTCCGGTACAATTACGGTGACAGTACAGTGGCAGTCTGGTGAAATTTCGGTCCAGTGAAATTTCGGTGAAATTTTTCCAGAAAAGTTAGAGCACTGTCTTATATTTTCCGCAAGGCTCAATCCTCATCGCATCATCAAGGAGTAGAAACAGAGAAAAAGATCAAAGAGGGCTGGTGCAAAGCAGGATTAGCAGTACCAACTCAATCTTCTGAGTGCATCCAACCATCACTTTCAACAGTGGTATCAGAGCAAATAAGGTAATCATGGGTGATGGTTTTCCTTCATTCATTGACAAATTGGATAGAAATAATTACCAGGCTTGGTCATTGAGAATGAAGACCTATCTACAAGGAAGGAGCTTATTTGGATACATATCAGGAGATGAGGAATTGCCCTCATTCAAGACTAGAGGACCACCCACAAAGGATGAACATGAGAGACTCAACCAATGGTGTGCAAAAGATGCTTTGGCAAGGTCTTACCTTCTAAACTCTATATCTGACTTTCTTTTAGCTCATGTAAGGAATTGTAAGACTTCCCAAGAGACGTGGGAAATCTTGTCAAACTATTTTTCTTCCAACACAAGGGCCAGGAAGAATCAACTATGGATTGAATTCACCACTCTTAGGAAGCAATCAAAACAATCAGTTTCAGATTTTGTCACTAGGGTCAAAGACATTGCAGACCAACTTGCAAGTGTTGGAGAAGAAATTGAGGAAGAGCAAATAGTCAGACAAGTGATCAATGGACTAAAGGCAGATGACAAGTGGGAGAGCTTTACCACAGCAATGGACTTATACATGGACATCCAAGCACCTGATCTAACAACCCTGATTGGTCAACTCTTCACACATGAAGCAAAGCTTACAAAGAATGGAGAACAATCAAAAGGTAACAACTCCTCTGCCTTATACACTGATAAAAATGTTAAAGATAAAGGTAAAAGCAAGAAGGTTGATGAAGAAGGCTCTACCTCCCAAGCAAACTATGCAGGGAGAGGTAGATCATCTAGAGGTAGGGGCAGAGGAGGTAAGTCAGGTAGGGGGAGACCCTACAATCAATCTCCATGCAATATCTGTGGCTTGTCTAATCATACTACAGATGAATGCTACAAAAATTACAAGAACCAAAGAGGAAGAGGTCACCAAAGAGGAGGATACTCTCAAGGCAGAGGCAGATTCAACCAATCTCAAGGCTACCATGGCTACAACAATAATTATAACAACAACTACAATCACAATAGCAACTATCAAGGTGGATACAGAAATAGGAAAGACTACAACAATTATGCAGAGGAGCAAGATGATTCCGTGTTGATCATGAACATGACATCTAAGTCAGGTATCAATGATGATCACTTATTCTATATTGATTCAGGTTGCTCTAATCATGTAGCTGGAAATGTTGCATTACTTTCTGATTTGGAAGAACCCACGGGCAAACATCAAGTGCAGACAGGTGATGACACTAAACATTCAGTTGTTAAAGTAGGCAATGTTAAGACATGTGATGGTAATCAGAATCTACTGAGCAGGGTACTCTATGTACCAACCATCACCAAGAATCTAATGAGTGTAGGTCAGATTGTGGAAAAAGGTTTGCAGGTCAGATTCACACAACATGGAGCATATGTGGAGGATCCAAGACATGGATTCAGAAGAATAGCCAAGGGAGAAAAATCAGGTAGGTTATTTACTTTTGAGCTTGAAGACACAAAAAACATTGCTCTGTACAATTACAAGGATCAAACGCTATCGGAATTGGAGATTTGGCACAAGAGGTTAGGACACATTGGTGAAAAGACCTTAAAGCAAATGTGCAGGGATCAATGTGTGCTTGGGATACCTAATATATCCAAGCAACACATGATATACAAGTGTGGAGCTTGTCAATTTGGTAAGTCACACAGATTGCCTTATAACAAGAAAGGTTTTATGCATGAAGATTATCTGGAATTAGTGCATACAGATGTTTGGGGACCTAGCAAGGAGCCATCCATATCTGGATCGAGGTACTATGTGTCCTTCATTGATGACTATAGCAGGTGGACTGTCTTATACTACATGAAACATAAAGATGAAGTGTTTAATTGTTTCAAGAGGTATCTTGCACTGGTTGAAAACCAAACAGGAAGAAACTTGAAGAAACTAAGGTCAGATGGTGGAGGAGAATACTTCTCCAATGACTTTGAAGATTTCTTGCAGGAAAGAGGCATCAAGAGGGAGATCACTACAAGGTACTCACTTGAACAAAATGGGGTAGCTGAAAGAAGGAATAGACTCATTGTAGAAACAGCGAGGTCTATGCTTAATGAAAAGAAGTTGCCAAATTACTTATGGGCAGAGAGTGTATCTACTGCCACATATCTAATTAACAGGTTGCCATCAAAGACACTTGATGGAATGACACCCTATGAGGCTTGGCATGGTAAGAGACCATCTCTGGATCACTGCAAAATCTTTGGGTGTGTTGCATATGTGCATATTCCCTCACAGGTAAGGGGAAAGCTAGACCCTAAAGCTGAAAAGTGTATCTTCATTGGTTATGATTTGAATCAGAAGGGATACAGATTCTAGAACCCCTCAAACAAAGGCTTCAAGGTAAGCAGAGATGTTATCTTTGATGAGAATGACTCATGGTATGAGTATGAGTGCAGGAAGGTTAGTCTACCTTATGATATAAAAGAAGACTTCCCAAAACCTACCAAGGAGGAACCAGTCCAGAAAGAAGACTCAAGTTCAGATGATGATGTTACAATAGATCTTGAGGAGTTCAAGGCTTGGAAATCCAAAGGGAAGATGAAGATGAAGAAGCTAGAGAATATACCAGAATCCTCAACTCAAGCTATGAGGAGATCTCAGAGAGAAAAGAAAAAACCTATTAGGTATGGGTATGATACTTCACTGGTAACCAAGCATTCTGTATATCTTGCAAAGGATCTCTTGAATGAAGATCCAGGTACATTTGAAGAAGCAATCACTAAACCAGAATGGAAGGAAGCAATGGATGAAGAAATGGAGGCTCTCAAGGAGAGTGATACTTGGGACTTGGTACCCAAGAAGGACTCCATGAAGGTGATAGGATCCAGATGGATCTACAAACTCAAGAGGAACTCAGATGGTACAATAAACAGGTATAAAGCTAGGTTGGTAGCCAAGGGTTTTGCACAAACCCAAGGCACTGATTATGAGGAGACATTTTCTCCGGTGGCCAAGATGCCAACTATCAGAGTTATGGTGAGTGTAGCTGCATCCAAGAATTGGAACATGTACCAATTGGATGTGAAGAATGCATTCTTGAATGGATGGATATCTGAAGAAGTCTACATGGCACAACCACCTGGCTATGAAGATCCCAATAAGGTAAATCATGTTTGTAAATTGAAGAAGGCTCTGTATGGTTTAAAGCAGGCACCTAGAGCATGGAATTACAGGTTGACAACATATCTCCAAGATCAAGGATTTGTGATGAGTAAAGCTGACACTTCTCTGTTCATAAAGAGGAGTAGTACAGAAGTAATATATTTATGTGTCTATGTTGATGACATCATTATTACAGGAAATGATGTTCAGGGAATTAGACACATCAAAGGACAGATGATGAAGGAATTCAAGATCAATGATCTTGGATTATTGAAATACTTCCTAGGACTTGAATTAATCTACACAAATTCAGGTATCTATATTACTCAGAAGAAGTACATACAGGACATGGTCAAGAAGTTTAATTTGCAGGAAGCTAAAGTCTCAAACATTCCTATGGAGGTCAACCACAAACTCAGTGCACATGAAGGAGAAGAACTCAAAGATATTACAAGTTACCAAAGTTTGGTAGGTAGTCTAAATTATGCTACCTTAACCACGATTGATATATCATATGGTGTTAGTGTACTTAGCCAATTTATGCATAAACCAAGAATACCACATTTGGAGGCAGCAAAGAAGATAGTAAAGTACCTAAAGGGAACACAAAATCATGGTTTGTACTTTCCATATTCATCAGATATTGATATTAAAGTATATTCAGATGCAGATTGGGCAGGTTGCAAGGATGACAGGAGGAGTACATCTGGTTACATATTTTTTGCAGGTGATAAACCAATTTCTTGGTCAGCCAAGAAACAACCCACAGTAGCTTTGCCATCTACTGAAGCAGAGTATAGAGGGCTAGCAAATGCCACTCAAGAAGCTATCTGGTTGAAGCTTTTGTATACAGAGCTAGGCTTATACACAAGGCCTCCAGTTATCTTTGGAGATAATACAAGTTCTCTTCACCTTGCAGCGAATTCAATATATCATGCTAGAAATAAACACATAGAGGTTCATTACCACTATGTGAGAGAGAAGTTGCTTAGTAAAGATATTCAGTTGACTTATGTGTCTACTAACATGCAATGTGCAGATTTGCTTACTAAAGCATTGGATGGAAACAAGCTATTCAGGTTTAAGTCCATGATTGGATTACAGGATATCATTGAAGATTAAAGATGAAGACTCAAACAAGTGTTTGGCTTGAGAGGGAGCTGTTGGTGTAATTCAAGCCTTAACACTTGGCTTGGATATCAACCTTGAAGACTTCATAAAAAAATTTTTTCTTAAAAGGTCACCAGAACAGTACCGGAACATCACTATAAAGTTACCGGAATGTTACCAAAAATGATCAATCTTACAGGGTTCTGTTAATACAGAGTTAGAAGATAAAAGAATGAAGAAAAGTTCAATTTTTGGAGCTTGGAACATTTCTTGGAAGATTACTCATTTGGATGAGTCATAGGAACTTATGTTTATAGGTTCTTATTTTCTCTCGTAAAAGTCTTAGTGACGTAACATCTTATGTAATCACGCCTAATTGATTGAAAGTCGCGGAAACGGTTGTTGATTGATCGAGAGAATATCTCAATCAATTCGTTAGGTGAGAAATTTTAGGAGATTGATTTGAATTCTAATTCAAGTCATCACTCAATTCCTATAAAAGCTACAAGGGAAAATGTCGCGAGTGGCGCTCCAATAACCCCGAAGCATTACTGTATCAATCACTGAGGTTGTGAGGTCTACTCTATAGCCTACATCTCTGAGTACCATTGAGCTATGTTTATCATGCCAGTGGGGATGTACATTTACATGATCTAATACAAATACTTACATTCATTTACTCTGTGATTCTCTGAGTCATTATCTTCAAGTCTGTCAACCTTGAAGAAGTATATCTCAGGATCTACTGAACCAAATCAAGTGATTCAAAGCTTGATAGATTCATTTCAAAGCATACCACAAACATACAAAGTTTGAAGCAACTTGATTGAGTCAATTTCAAGAAATCAAGAAATTACAGTCAAAGTGTTCACTGTTGCAATTCTTACAGTAAACGAGTGATTTTTCGGTAGAAGAACGAAGTAGATCTTGCAGAGTAATGCGAGGCTTCTTATGAGAGATAGCTCACTCTATAGCTAGACATCTCTACTTTTAGTTGATCAATCTTTCCGGTGAAAAAGATATCTATACACTGTACAAAGTCTGACCGAAAAGAGGCTGTCTGAACTAGAGAAGTTTTTTCTTAAACTTCAAAAAGTTCTGTTAGTTAAGAGAGTTCATGTTGTTAGGAGATTAACTTCGGCTCTAACGCCTACTGTTGCGGAAATACTTTCGCCCTGAAGGTGGATTTCGCGACAAGGCGTGAACTCTGTCAGGCCTGCGGAAATTGCCGCGCCACCGCAATAGAATGCTAAACTAGAGTGATTCAGAACACCTCTGTAATCAACAGTAGCTCAGCCTAATTAACGTCGCTTTAACTGCGTTATCCTGCGACACAAGTTCCACCGGAACTTCACCAGACTGTTACTGGACTGACACCGTAGTTGCGCCGGAACTTCACTGAAATAAACTTAGTTCTGTTCGTAATTGCTTCAGATGAACTTATGTGAAGTAAGGAAGTAGTGTGTGAGCTTCCTTCACCGAATGAACTTCCTTCTGGAAACTTCACAGTTCTGAACTGCTACTTTCCGGTTAACTTTTGTACTGTGTGTACATCTTCATTCCACCGGAAACTATGATCAGCTTAAAGTAGAGACGTCTAGCTACAAGATGAGCTATCTCTCATACAAAGCTTCAACCTCTGCTACGAGTTATACTTCGTTGATTTACCGAAAAATCCTGATTTCTGAGAAACTGTAACTGACCGAAAAATTACTGAAATATGTTTACTGAGTAAACTGTTATACGCCGAAACATGCGTTTACAGAGAAGGTACTGAAGCACGTTTAGTAACGAGTCGTGACAATTAACGATAAACAGAATTTCCTACCGTAACACGAAAAAGCTTCAGGTTCTTCACAAGTAAAGATTACGCGCAGACATCCACATGAACATGTGTTTTAGATTAGAGAAGATGTGTACAAGTAAGCTTGGCCTCCTCTTGCTCAAGTTACAGAACTCTCCTACAGTGAGTAGTTCCTTATTACCATCTCTCTTCAGATGAAAAGACCCGACACTTCAGGCTTGTGTTATTCATCTGTACATGCGCGATCTATGGCGTCTTCGGAGAACTTCTAAATCTCTCTTCACTCATACGCGATCTATGGCGTCTTCTCTCAGTCTTTCGTTCTCCTCTGTGTATCATCTATGATTCCCTCTCCGTGTATATCTGCGTCACTCGCATACACGCCCACCTGTGTTCTTCTAACCTTGCTATATATATATATATATACAATTTCTTTTGGCGCTCTTCTGCCCTGTCATTCTTTAATTCGCATTATGCGCGCCTTACGCGCCCGCCGCGGTTAATTGCTCTGTTATGCGGACACCGCGCACTAACTTCGCATACTGTACACCTGCGCATAGATTTTCTGGAAGATTCTGTTTCTCTCTTGTTTGTTGTGTCAAATTCGTGAGTGTTTCCTTAACAGCTCCCCCTCAATCACTAATTTGACCTCTTCCGGTCTTTCATATATCTTTCTTTCTTTTATTCCTGCCATCTCTTTGAATCTGTTTGTTTTTGTTCCATCCAAGCTCTTTGTCAGAATATCTGCAATCTGATCTTTCGTAGGAGTGTAGACTATTTCTATCTCTTTCTCCATTACTTTTTCTCTTAGGAAATGGTACTGAATCTCTATGTGTTTTGTTCTTGCATGAAACACAGGATTCGCTGCAAGATACAGCAAGCTCATATTATCTCCATGTATGATCGGTATACTTTGATCTATACCCATGCTTTTAAGTAAAATCTGCATCCATATTACTTCTTTTGATGCTTCTACCAGTCCTTTGTATTCTGCTTCTGTTGATGATAAAGCTACTGTGTGTTGTTTCTTCGAACACCAGCTTACCAGCTTATCTCCTAGGTATATCATATACCCGTGCGTTGATCTTCGGTCATCTTGACTTCCTGCCCAATCTGAGTCACCATATGCTCTGAGCTTTATATCTGACGTAAAAGGATAATATAATCCTTCCTTTTTAGTTCTTTTGATATATCTGAGAACTCTTTGTCCTGCAACCCAATGTTGATCTGTCGGACAATGCATAAACTGTGAGAGAACTCCCACCGGAAAACTAAGATCCGGTCTTGTTAGCGTAGCATATATTAGGCTTCCTACTAACGATTGGTATTTCTTCATATCTTTAAACTCTGTACCACTATATTTACTGAGTTTATGGTTTACTTCAAGCGGTGTTGAAGCTTCTCTGCAATTTTCCATGTTAAACTTCTTCAGTAAGTTCAGGAGATACCTTTCTTGTGTGACATATACACCATGATCTGTATATGTGATTTCCATTCCTAGAAAGTATGATAATTTTCCTAGGTCACTGATCTTGAATTCCTTTTCTAGCAGTTTCTTTACCTCTGTGATTCCTGCATCTGAGGTTCCTGTAATTATTATGTCATCTACATAGATACAAATGTAGATCATTCCTTCTTTTGTTCTTTTGATGAGTAGACTTGCATCTGCCTTCGAACTTTGGTATCCAAGTTCGTTCAGATACTTCACGAGTCTGTAGTTCCAAGCTCTTGGAGCTTGCTTCAGTCCATAAAGAGCTTTTCTTAACCTGCAAACAAAGGTTGGGTATCTGGAACTTATAAACCCTTCCGGTTGTTCCATATATACTTCATCTGATATATATCCATTCAGGAATGCATTCTTTATATCTAGCTGACTTAGCTTCCATCCCTTTGATGCTGCTATAGCAATCACTGTTCTTATGGTTAACATTTTTGCCACCGGACTGAACGTCTCGTCATAGTCTATGCCATGCGTCTGAGCATAGCCCTTGATAACCAGTCTCGCTTTATGTCTGGCTATCCTTCCATCTGCAAGTTTCTTAACTTTGAACACCCATTTATTTCCAATTACTTTCTTACCATTCGGTTTAGGAACAAGCTCCCATGTCTTGTTCTCTTCCAGTGCGGTGAATTCTTCTTCCATTGCTTCTTGCCATTGCTTCTTGCCTTTAGCTTCGTCATAGCTCTGAGGTTCCTCCTCTTCTTTAACTATATATGCATAATCTTGTTGAGTTATATATGATGTATCATACGAGTATCTTTCCGGTTGTCTTCTTACTCTGTTTGACCTTCTTAGCTCATATTCTTCGTGTGTGTCTGAGTACCCGTCTTCATCTTCGTTCCTTATACCTGTACCGGTCCTGGACGTACTTGCCTCTTCATCTTTGTTTACCTGAACAATTGATTTTCCTTTCTCTCTTCTTTTTATCTCTTCTTCAAATTCTTCAGCTGTATGACTCTGATCTGCATACCAGCTTTTCTGTTCATCAAATGTTACATCCCTGGAAACAGTAAAATGTTTGGTTAGAGGGCTCCATAACCTGTAACCCATCTGTTTCTCATCATATCCGACGAATACATATTTCTCTGCTTTTGGTTCAAGCTTATGTCTCAGTTGAGACGGTACATAAGCATACGCTACTGATCCAAACACTTTGCAGTGATCAAGTGTTGGCTTCTTTCCCCACCACGCTTCATAAGGGGTCATTCCTTCTAACGCTGTACATGGTAACCTGTTTACCAAGTATGTAGCTGTATTTATAGCTTCAGCCCAAAGATAATCCGGGCAATTCTTTTCTTTTAGCATAGCTCGTGCAAACTCTACTAGAGTTCGGTTTCTCCTTTCTGCTACACCATTCTGTTGTGGTGTATACCTGCAGGTTATTTCTCTCTTAATACATGCATTCCAAAGATAGTCATTGAATTCTCGGGAGAAGTATTCTCCCCCTCCATCAGACCTCAGTCTTTTAAGTTTTCGTCCAGTGAGTCTTTCAGCATATGCATGAAAATGTCTGAAAGCTCCGAACACCTCTGACTTTTCCTTCAAAACATAAAGAGTTATCCACCTTGTTGCGTCATCAATGAATAAAACATAGTACCTTGATCCGCTGATTGATCCTTCTTTCGTTGGTCCCCATACATCTGTATGTATGAGTTCTAGCACGCCATCATGTTTGAATCCTTTCTTCTGGAAAGGTAACCTGTGGGCTTTTCCCATTTGACAGGCTTTGCATTTGTGAATCATATGTTGGTTCTGTACGTTCGGTAATCCCAGTACAGACAGGTTCGCTATCATAGCTTTGATTCCTTTTTCGTGAAAATGACCTAATCTCTTGTGCCAGAGATCAAGTTCTGTAATTACCTTTTCATCATGTGTGAGCAGCGCTTGGCCAATGTTCCCTTGTACTCTTAAGGTAAAGAGTCTGCCTTCTTTCTTACCAGAAACGGTCTGATAATATCCGTTCTTGGGATCTTCTACAAATACTCCTTTGTTTGTAAATCTGACCTGAAAACCTTTTTCGACTATCTGTCCCACACTGATCAGATTTTTCGGTATTGTTGGAACATACAAAACATTGGTTAGCAAATCTGCTCCACTCTTGCATTTCACTTTTCCGATTGATTGTACTTTGTGTCTTGTATTGTCACCTGTTTGAACAGTGTGACTAGAACTACCTTTCTCTAGTTCTGACATTAGTTCTATATTTCCTGACAAATGATTAGAGCATCCAGAATCAATGTAAAATACCTTTAGGTCTTCATTTTCTGATGTGCTGATTGAGTTCATCATCAATGATGTATGACTTTCATTCTGTGTGTCATTTGCGTAGTTGTTGTAGGTGGTGTTGTAGGATTGGCTCTGTCCCCAACTTCTTACTCCACCTCTACCGTAGCCTCCTCTTTGGCTTTGTCTTCCTCTTTGGAAGTTACTTTGATTTCTTCCGCTACTGCCTCTGCTATTGTTGTTCTGACTTTGATTTGATCCCTGTTGGTTGTGCCAGCAGTCATGCGCCAGATGGTTACTTAGTCCACAAATCCAGCAAGCTTTCTTGGAGGTATTCTGGCGGTTTCTTCCTCTTGCTCTTCCTCTGCCAGTGCCTTTACCTCTTGCGTAATAGACCTGAGAACTCGACTCTTCTTCGTCCTTTGACTTACCCTTTTCTTTCTTCTTGTTCTTCATATACATTGCTGAGCTATGTCCTTTGTCTGCGTCTCCTTTCAGGTCTTGCTCATATGTGAGCATCAAGCCAAGCAACTGATTTAACTCTGGTACAAAATGATTTAGGGAGAGTTCAGTTGATAGTACGAAAGGTTTCCACCTTTCATCTCCTCTCAACCCTGTGAGCACTTGCGCTATCAATCTATGATCTTCGACTTCTTCATTTATGGATCCAAGACTATCTGCTAGATCCTTCATTTTAGTGACGTAGTCACTGATGCTTTGACTCGGCTTCTTTTTGAACGTTGTGAACTCGGACCATAGGCTGGCTTTCCTAGCTTTCGTAGTATTTTGGAAGTGATCTTCCAATGCACTCCATATGTCCTCCGCTTTCTCCAGACCTCTAATGTGCGGTAGTAGATGATCTGACACAGTGTTGTAGATGTAGGCTCTTGCCGTTGCATCTTTCTTCTGCCATAGCTTTAGGGCGTCTAGTTCTTCTTTTTCTGGTTGACTATCATCTTCGAAAGTGGGTTTCTTTTCTTCTCCGGTCACGTACGTCATTAAGTCCTTACTCATAAGTAAGGCTTCCATGCGCATTACCCATGCAGGATAATTATCTCTGTCCAGTTTATCTATTTGGACATGATCTGCCATGATAGAGAATACTCTAGGCTCTGATACCAATTGTTAGGAGATTAACTTCGGCTCTAACGCCTACTGTTGCGGAAATACTTTCGCCCTGAAGGTGGATTTCGCGACAAGGCGTGAACTCTGTCAGGCCTGCGGAAATTGCCGCGCCACCGCAATAGAATGCTAAACTAGAGTGATTCAGAACACCTCTGTAATCAACAGTAGCTCAGCCTAATTAACGTCGCTTTAACTGCGTTATCCTGCGACACAAGTTCCACCGGAACTTCACCAGACTGTTATTGGATTGACACCGTAGTTGCGCCGGAACTTCACCGAAATAAACTTAGTTCTGTTCGTAATTGCTTCAGATGAACTTATGTGAAGTAAGGAAGTAGTGTGTGAGCTTCCTTCACCGAATGAACTTCCTTCTGGAAACTTCACAGTTCTGAACTGCTACTTTCCGGTTAACTTTTGTACTGTGTGTACATCTTCATTCCACCGGAAACTGTGATCAGCTTAAAGTAGATACGTCTAGCTACAAGATGAGCTATCTCTCATACAAAGCTTCAACCTCTGCTACGAGTTATACTTCGTTGATTTACCGAAAAATCCTGATTTCTGAGAAACTGTAACTGACCGAAAAATTACTGAAATATGTTTACTGAGTAAACTGTTATACGCCGAAACATGCGTTTACAGAGAAGGTACTGAAGCACGTTTAGTAACGAGTCGTGACAGTTAACGATAAACGGAATTTCCTACCGTAACACGAAAAAGCTTCAGGTTCTTCACAAGTAAAGATTACGCGCAGACATCCACATGAACATGTGTTTTAGATTAGAGAAGATGTGTACAAGTAAGCTTGGCCTCCTCTTGCTCAAGTTACAGAACTCTCCTACAGTGAGTAGTTCCTTATTACCATCTCTCTTCAGATGAAAAGACCCGACACTTCAGGCTTGTGTTATTCATCTGTACATGCGCGATCTATGGCGTCTTCGGAGAACTTCTAAATCTCTCTTCACTCATACGCGATCTATGGCGTCTTCTCTCAGTCTTTCGTTCTCCTCTGTGTATCATCTATGATTCCCTCTCCGTGTATATCTGCGTCACTCGCATACACGCCCACCTGTGTTCTTCTAACCTTGCTATATATATATATATATACAATTTCTTTTGGCGCTCTTCTGCCCTGTCATTCTTTAATTCGCATTATGCGCGCCTTACGCGCCCGCCGCGGTTAATTGCTCTGTTATGCGGACACCGCGCACTAACTTCGCATACTGTACACCTGCGCATAGATTTTCCGGAAGATTCTGTTTCTCTCTTGTTTGTTGTGTCAAATTCGTGAGTGTTTCCTTAACACATGTGTCACTTACTTACTTCATGTATGTTCACTTGAAGTAATTATGAACAAAATTATAGTTCATTCCGGTACAATTCCGGTACAATTACGGTGACAGTACAGTGGCAGTCTGGTGAAATTTCGGTCCAGTGAAATTTCGGTGAAATTTTTCCAGAAAAGTTAGAGCACTGTCTTATATTTTCCGCAAGGCTCAATCCTCATCGCATCATCAAGGAGTAGAAACAAAGAAAAAGATCAAAGAGGGCTGGTGCAAAGCAGGATTAGCAGTACCAACTCAATCTTCTGAGTGCATCCAACCATCACTTTCAACAAGATCTAGAGTATTCGAATGTCATGTACACTAATCCCAACCCTAGACCTCCACCTAGGCAGGTAAGACCCCCATTCCCCAGAGGACCATGCTATAGATGTCAGGGAGATCACCTCATTCGTGATTGCCCCATGCCTGCACCTACACAAACCCAAGCAGTGACGATCCAGGGCTTTTGCCAAGTTTGTGGAAAAGAGCATCTCTTACGAGATTGCCCAAAGGATCCTAATAATATGCCTAAAATCACTCCTATTAATGTTATTGGGTTAGTAGTAGACTCAACAGGAAGTGTAACCTCCACTGCACCAGTGCACGTGGTCACCAGAGCTCAGGGCTTGCAGCAGAATCACGGGGTAAGCCAAGAGAAGAGTGCCAAGGTTAGTGAAAGAGAGAGCATGGCCAAGAAACGGACAAGGGCATGGAGAGATAGCCGCGAAAGAATGAAAAGGCAATGGGCAAAGAAGATGAGTGAACTTGAGGAAAGCCTAAGAGAGACGAGAGCCAAACTAATTGAACTAACATCTCAACCTCCCTCTCACACCACTCCACCACCTCCAATCCCATCTCCATCCGATCCACCACCGTCCAACCCACCTCACATAATACCACAACCCCCTAGAGTAGGATCAGTCTTAGCAGATCCCACTCCTGAGGACCTTAACATGATGCTTACGGCATATCAGGCCAGAATCCAAGAAGGGCCAAACGTTACTGATCATGAAAAATGTTACCCTAGGGCGGAACTAGAGCTTGAACGAACCAAAATCTGTGCCAAAATGGTGGAATTGGCTCAATCTATGTTTGAAGCCAGTCGCCTCTTTAACATCTCTAGCTCAGCCAAAACGTACTTGCACTTTGAAGGACTATTAGAAAGGATAGAGAGGCTAATAGCACAATAAAAAAGGGAACCCGCCTCTTGGGATGAGGGCAAGGCAAGTAAAAGAGAAAGCCTGCCTGCCCAGGAAGCCTATGTGCCTAACTCCATGGAGCCAGACACATCCTCTTCTATGAATCGGTTCACACCAGAATTCCTCCGAGAGATTCAAGAAGACAAATGGGCTAAAGAGAGTGAAGTCCCTCCTCCCATTGAACTTGTGGATGATGCACACGACCAATTCCCACAAGACATCCAATCCATTTATGAGGAGCAGGAGAGCACCCAATCTCAAGAAAGATGAGACTTTGAGTCTAACTCTTTACAAGAATTACCCCACTTCACAGGCCCATGGGAAGCTAAGTCAAGTTGTATGAGAGCACCCACTGTCATGGTAAGAAACGAAGATTTAGTCATAGTACATACCTAGGAACACGGAGGTAGTGAAAAACACTAAAGTGCAATGCAATCTCACTTTAGAAGAGCTACTCAAGGTCAGGCCAGAATTATGGAAACATGTAGCCAATCAAGTGCCTGAAGTAGTAAAACCATGTTCCCAGGTAGGATCTCATCGCACAGTGCCAGAGATACCTTTGGATAAGATAGGAGATATGAGTGAAGGTGAGGAAGGAAACACCTACCTCCCCATTACCCATCAAGGATACACAACCAAGGCAATTCTCGACTCAGGTGCAAGAGTTGCAATTGCTACCACTTCCCTATGGAAGCGTTGGGGCAAGCCAGCACTCAGGCCCACAAGAATGAAATTGCAGATGGCCGATGGTCATATCGAAAGACCCTTAGGCTTGCTAGAAGGAATGACTCTCACCACTTGTGGTGTAGAGTTTGAGCACACATTTGCTATAATGCGACTTTAGCAAAAATCATGCCTATGAGATGATTTTCGGAAGACCATTCATGCGGCAGTTGCAAGTTGTACAGGATTGGGGAACCAACTCCTTGTATCTGCAACACTTAGGTGTCACGACCAAAGTCAATCTCAAGGATTACTCTCATAGAGACATCCCTCCTATTCAATGGAACCCCGTCCATAGAGCTAAAGATGACAAGGAGTCGGTGCATTCCATAGGATCAGGATCCTCATGGATGCATGAAGACACGCACTTATGGATGTGCAAAGTGGCAGTAGAAGAAGAGAAAAGAGAGAAAGCCAGAGAGATAGGTGCAAAAGAAACACATAGATCAATTCAAGACCCAGCCTATGCACCAGTAGTATTTCTAGACGAAGAATTTGAACCTCATGGCTGGGCAAAAATTTTAGCAACCATGGATGTAGCTATCAATGAAGAACAATGGACACCTCATTGTGATAAAGATGGCTATGACATTTCAGTTTTCTCCATAGAGCCAATCATGGGAGATCCAGTTTTAGAAGAGTGTGAACCTAGCCCTGATGCATTTGAAGATGCAAGTGACTCCGATCTAGAGTCAATCATTATGGACCCATCTTTTGCATTATGAGGTAAGGTTAGCCACCCAAGTGACCCCTAAGGATGAAGGAAAGAAAAGAAAGAAGAGAGAAGTCACATCAGAAGAAGAAGAATCTTTGTTTGAGGTCCCTGAAAATTTTAAGAAGTATGAGATCGACGATAGAAGAGTCATGATAAGAATGCCTAAACGCGAGGCACAATTAGGAGAGGCCTATGATAACAAAGAAACCACCAAGAAAATATAAGTAGCCATAGAAGAAGGAGAAGAGAGATGCAATTACATAGGACATGACCTGACGGAAGAGGAAGAGCATGAGTTGATTGCCTTGCTAAGAGAATACAGAGATGTATTCGCTTGGAGTTACAAGGATTTGAAGGGTGTTGACCCAGACATATGCTCACACACAATTCCCATGACCTCAGATGCTAAACCCTCCAAGTAAAAGCCCTATACATACAATGATAATTATGTTGCCAAAATCAAAGAAGAGATAGATAGACTGGTAGAAGCTGGATTTATCTATGAAATTGAGCATACTGAGTGGGTATTCCCCATTGTAGTGATGCCCAAGAAGAATGGAAAGCTACGTGTGTGCATTAACTTGAAAAAGGTTAATGCAGCCACCATTAGAGATAATTATCCGCTTCCAATCACCGAGCATCTTCTAGAAAGAGTAGTTGGCAAGGAAGTGTACAGCTTTCTTGATGGGTTCTCAGGCTACAATCAGGTAGCCATTGCTCCGGAAGATCAGCACAAAACAGCTTTTGCCACAGAATGGGGCATATTTGCCTTTAGAGTGATGCCATTTGGGCTTACCAATGCACCTGCAACCTTCAAGAGGCTGATGTGTCATGTATTTAAAGAGTTCTTGAGGAAGAATTTAGAGGTCTATGTTGACGATCTTTGTGCTCATTCCAACATTTGACAAACACACATTCCTGAACTCAGACAAATCTTTGACAAATGTAGAGAATATCAAGTCTGCTTGAATCAAGAAAAGTGTGTTTTCATGGTCAGGCAAGGCAAGATTCTAGGACACATACTGTCAAAGAATGGCATATCCACCGATGAAGAGAAAGTAAGAGCCATAGCGGAGCTGCCTAGGCCAAAGAATGTCAAGGAAGTACAAGCTTTCATGGGGCATTGCGGTTATTACCGACGGTTTATACACATGTATGCCATCATAGCAAAGCCTCTGTATGGACTTTTGACTAAATTTGAGTGGACTAATGAATGTGAGGAATCTTTCAATGAGCTCAAAAGGAGACTGTGTTCAACACCAATCTTGACCACACCAGATTGGAATAAACCCTTTCATGTTCATGTGGATGCATCCAATTATGCTATTGGATGTGTACTTGCACAACCTACTGGTGAAGGTAATATGGACCTTCCAATTGCCTATGCTAGTAGACAATTGAATGCAGTTGAACGGAATTATACCACTACAGAGAGAGAAGGATTAGGCATGGTATATGCAGTTAAGAAATTTAGACACTATTTGCTTGCAAATAAGTTTACATTTTTTACTGACCATCAAGCATTGTTATATCTTGTGAACAAGCCATGCAATACAGGTAGATTAGTAAGATGGTTTCTCTTACTAATGGAATACGACTTTCAGGTAGTGGTAAGAAAAGGGAAGACTCACTTGCAAGCGGATCATCTCTCAAGACTCACATCAAGAGAGGCCCCACAAGGAGTATCAGATGACCTTCCTGATGCTTACTTGTTTAATTTGGAAGTGGTGCCGCAGTGGGCTAAGCCATTAGTGCCAGTATTCACATACGGGCCTAACCATCCAGTTATAAACACTCAAGATAGAGAGGTGGTAAAAGCCCAAAAATATCAGACCATGGCTGGAAGCATGTACAAGCACACGGATCAAGGGATCTTGGCTTGTTGTGTGGAAGAGGACGAGTACGCTAAATGGTTTCAATTAGCACATGTAGGTGCATTAGAGCAACACTACTCAAAGCAACGAACCTTACAGACATTAAGGAGACTTGGAGTGCATTGGTCGACTATGGAAGTTGGTGTCCATAAGTTGTGCAAGGAATGCCCAATCTGCTGCACTAAACCACCTGTGGAACATGCCACTCTCTATCAAGTATCCATAGTGCCAGACTGGAGTGAACCACTATTAGCCTTCCTAAGGACGAGAGCATTCCCTCAAGATATGACATTGGCCAGAAAAAGAAGTCTAGAGCAAGAAGCCCTGGATTACTTACTCATTGGTGATAATCTATACAAACGTGGTAAAGATGGTTACCTCAAATTATGTGTCCATGAGAGCGAATACCTCAAGATTGGAGGCTGCTCACCAAGGTGTAGCAAGAGGACATTTTGGACCAGACCGAGTGATTAAAGCGATCCTATTTGCAGGCTTGTGGTGGCCGACTCTTCACATGGATGCACATACCTATGTGAAGAGGTGTGATGTTTGTCAGCGAACTCAGTATCCTATACGCAAAGATGAGATGCCTTTGAAACCTATGATGGGTGGACGAGCATTCTCTAAGTGGGGAATAGACTTCGTTGGTCCTATTAATCCCCCAGCTGATAATGGAGCACTCAAAGAACTAGGAAAGGCACACACTCCTGGTCCTTCCAGGGGTACACATGATGATGACCATGCTATTTTTGTCAAGAACTATATGATGCAGAAAGCGGATTGTCTCAACAACGAAATCAAGGATAAGACGGCACTCCCTTCTTTTCCAAAGGCGAGAGGGATGCAGCAACCAAAGGCAGATCAAATACAGAAGGAGTAGAGTACTACCTATACTGGAGGCCAAAAAAACGTACGAAGCAGAACGTCTAAGCCGTTGAAACAAGTGTGGGTGCGAAAAGGCGAACACCCTGTTGTGACCACGCCAACCCCACGACCAGAACCTCTTATTAGTAATCCACAACACGACACTAATAAGAAGTCATTCATAAATTCTTCTGTGAAAGTAAAGTCTATTTGGGTACCCAAGAAGTCGATGAAGGCCAGCCCACAATCACGACAAATCTGGGTGCCTAGGGGCTTGCTTGCGGGCTCAAGTAGAATCACTTGTAAATGGGTCCCTAAAAAGCCTCATTTTCAAGTAGATACTCCTATCAAACTCTCCAGAGTCTCCACACATTCAAGATCAAAACCCATCCACCGCATTTGGCAACCTAAAACTTGTAATACACCCCGGACCCCAATTGTAAATCCATGCCCACCTACTAACTACGTCACTCTCACACTGCATCATTCCACTTAGCTCTTAGGTCTACCCACTTCCTAACTACACACACATACACCGAGCACTTAATAACCTACTAATCTCTCCCGAACCTCATGTTAATGTTGTAATGGGGACAAAAACGGTTCTATCTTGTCCTTTACAATGTTAACACCTGTTTCTATATTCTCATAGAACCGGTAGTGATTTCTGCAACATGGCCGAGGCTGCAAGAACGAGCTCTCAAGCAGGAACGAGCCAACAGGTGGTGGATTTAGACAGTTTACCCATTTTTCCTGAGACCAATGAAAGACCAGAAGAGTTGCAGGCCATCAAAATCATACCTATAGCAGAACCCCCCAGTGGCCATACCATGCCCGTAGGAAAGGCTTCCCATTGGTTTAGTCAAGTTGCAAGAACCCTGGGAGAGGGAACATACCTATGGGAATCAGAGTTGGACTTTAATGGGAAGCAAGGTAAATACCATTTCTTTACAAGGGAATTCGAGAAGATACAAAATGCAGAAGGTCTACGTTCGGTATGGGAGAAGGCAGGATTGGATGCATACTTCAGTGCTCGGCTCCCAAAGCCTGACTTCATGCGATGCTACTATCTCATCAACACCTTGACTCCAAACAAGAACCCAAAAGGCGCAAGCTCATTTGTGCTTCCATCTCTGACTAGGGGAAATGAGCTCAAGAGGTTTAGGCTATCAAACAACTTGGTGAGAGAGGCCCTAGATATGCGCAGCATGCATATTCCAATAGAGAAGGAGACCCTAGTGCCGGATTACATGAAGAATGAAGCCTCACCAATCTTAAAGACATGGTGGCCATGACGCCTAATATTGCAATACACCTTCGCATGTGCATGCAACACTTTGCTTTTCCTGCCCAAGATAGATTTACAATGCCACCCAAAAAGATATTGTTTAGTTTGTATCTAGCAGAGACACAGAGCCTCACCATCAACTTACCCAACTGGATAATTGATCAGATACAAATGTTTTGTATGGATGTTGTGCTCTGACAAGAATCATTTATAGGTGTTTGGCTTATGACATCCCTATTCAAGGGGCCCTGATGTGGAATCCAGTAGAGCAGTTTAGAGGCAGGACATCCACTGGACCCCTTCTAAGAAGATGAGAGGTATTGTCCAAGTCCCTTGTGCTCAACCACGTGGAGCCACCCTAACACCAGATGTTACCCCTCCGCCCCCGAGAGTTCGGCCATTCACACTACAACTTCCAAGACGCAGCACCGATGGCCCTAACTTGATATTTCCTCCAGTCCCAACCGATCTTGAATTTCCTGGTGGCGCACCCTTGGAAGAACTCACGAATGAAGACTTCAAACAATTGCTACAAGACATAGAGCTTGAGGCAGAAGAGGCACACCAAGTGGAGAATGTTCAACCGCAGGCGACAACCTCCCAAGTACATGTCACCACAGTTGAAGTGGATGAAGAGGATGATGAAGATGAAGAACAGGAGGAAGATGAGGAGGATTATGATCAGGAGCATCAAGATGAGCAACAAGAAGTGCCAGAACTTGTAGGTGCACCTGCATACATAGCTCAGCTACAAAGGTTATACGATACAATCAAAGCAGTACAAGAAAGGCATCAACTCTCTCTTGTGTCAGGCCAAGCTTTGATGCAAGAAATGCTATCAGATGATGGGGTGGATCAACATTTTATTGACACCCTCAAATTAGTGTCAGAATCTTTAGGAGTTCTGGAGGCTGTCCACACAGCAGTCCGCCAGTCCGTGAGGTATGACAAACGGAGAGTTGACACATTACCACGAGCAGGTAAGACTATTAGGATACCCGTCACAGAACAAGAAGCAACCATTGAAACCACAGCTACTCCCACCACCACCATTGACCTCTGCTAAAACCTTTGTTTAGACATCACCCATCTCACCCCAGCACCCCCCATCACCACCTTATCCACCACCACCACCTCCCACCATGGAAGAAACGGCAGTCATCACCTCTACCTTCACTTATAACCCAACCTCACGTCATTCTCATTTCGAGAACCCACCTCACAAGACACCCTCTTCTCTTCCATCACCAATCCCTTGTACACTTCAACCCTTCTGTCCTCCGAACCCATAATTGGCCATCCCATAATCCCAAGTGTGGTTGGAAACCCTGCACCCACAGAAGGCACCATGTGTTTCCCAGCCTATCCCCCAATACGGGTACCTCCATTCCATGACCCTCCCTTCCCATCTGCCCCCTACACCTCATTCAACCTAACCTCACCACCCCAATACCCGTCCTTTGTGGAGCAGTTCATCTGCACTCCAATGTCTCAGAGGCACATTCCCCACATTTTTGCAACGACATCAATCTACACAAACACCACACTCACTTCACCTACCATACCTGTTGGGAGTGATGGCTGGATACACTTAGAAGATCAAGCTGGTGCTGCAAAACCTGCTTCACACCTGCCCTCTTTTGACTCCAGATATGCTTATTAGACTCCTTGAGCTTCCAAATAACACCAAAGTATGCTATATGTACTTTGGAAATGAGTTGAGTAATGACTTGATCAAAACAGACTACTTTTGCAAATCACAAGACTTGAAAAGTTTCTATTTTAGTCTTGATACCTGCTCAGTGTTATGCTCAGTATGACTAGTGTAGTTACAATTAGCAAAATTCCTTCTAGAGATATTCAATTAGCTTAGTAAGCTTCCATTTGCAAGTGGAATGAAAGAAAATGATAAACCACACTCAGAGAAATCACTTTAGCAAAATAATGTGTACCCCCGACTTTTTACGAGACTTACAGTCACAGACCAGTGAGCACCCCGACTGAGATTTCTCTGTGATGGTAGATCCAATAGCTTTGAACCTTTGTAGGTGTATAGTAGACTTTGAGCTGAATCCAATGCACTTTGAGTCATCCAATTTGGTTCAGTAGATCTTGAGATATGCCTCTTGGAAGTTGACAGAGTTGAAGATAGTCACTCAGAGAAAACAGAGACTATGAATATATGTATATTGATTAAATCTAATGACTGTACATTCCCATTGGCATGTAATGTGATGCTCAATGGTACTCAGAGGTGTAGGCTATGGTGTAGCTCACACACACTCAATGATTGACTCAGAATTGCCTCGGGAGGAGTGACACATACCCGCAACTTTTTACATTGCTTTTTTATAAGAATTTTGAAGGAGTTTCAATTTTGAATTCAAGTTTTGGCTCCCTTCAATCTCTCCACTAAACTTAGGGAGATATTCCCTCAATCATCCATCTACTTTTCCACGACTTCCTCAAGTAGGTGAGTTTACAAGGGTGATTAAAGTCATATAGACTTTTACATGAGATAAATGGTAATAACCAATTAAGCATTGGTTCCTATGGTTCATGGTTCATGTAAATGCATCCTTCAAGGGTTCAAGCTTTAGCCTTCCAAGGTTCCAATTGTCCAAGCCAATGTGTGTAGGCTTGTTTTGCACCAACAGCTCCCCCTCAAGCCAAACACTTTCGCTCAAGTCTTCATCTCTAGTCTTCAATTATTTCCTACAATCCAATCATGGATTTAAATCTGCATAGCTTACTTCCATCCAGAGCTTTAGTAAGCAAATCTGCACATTGTATATTAGTAGACACATATGATAATTGAATTTCTTTGCTAAGTAACTTCTCCCTCACATAGTGGTAGTGAACCTCTATGTGTTTTGTTCTAGCATGATAAATTGGATTAGCTGCTAGGTGAAGAGAACTTGTGTTATCACCAAATATGATTGGTGGCCTTGTGTATAGGCCCAATTCTGAATATAATAGCTTCAACCATATGGCTTCTTGAGTGGCATTGGCTAGCCCTCTGTACTCTGCCTCAGTAGATGATAGAGCTACTGTGGGTTGTTTCTTGGATGACCAAGAAATTGGTTTATCACCTGCAAAACATATATAACCAGATGTACTCCTCCTGTCATCCTTGCAACCTGCCCAATCTGCATCTGAGTATACCTTAATATCAATGTCTGATGAATATTGAAAGTACAAACCATGATTTTGTGTTCCCTTTAGGTACTTTACTATCTTCTTGGCTGCCTCCAAATGTGGTACTCTTGGTTTATGCATAAATTGGCTAAGTACACTAACACCATATGATATATCAATCCTGGTTAAGGTAGCATAATTTAGACTACCTACCAAACTTTGGTAACCTGTAATATCTTTGAGTTCTTCTCCTTCATGTGCACTGAGTTTGTGGTTGACCTCCATAGGAATGTTTGAGACTTTAGCTCCCTGCAAATTAAACTTCTTGACCATGTCCTGAATGTACTTCTTCTGAGTAATAAAGATACCTGAATTTGTGTAGACTAATTCAAGTCCTAGGAAGCACTTCAATAATCCAAGATCATTGATCTTGAATTCCTTCATCATTTGTCCTTTGATGTGTCTTATTCCCTGAACATCATTTCCTGTAATAATGATGTATCAACATAGACACACAAGTATATTACCTCTGAATTGTTCCTCTTTATAAACAATGAATTATCTGCTTTACTCATCACAAATCCTTGATCTAGGAGATAGGTTGTCAACCTGTAATTCCATGCTCTAGGTGTGTGCTTCAATCCATACAGAGCCTTCTTCAATTTACAAACATGATTTACCTTATTTGGATCTTCATAGCCAGGTGGTTGTGACATGTAGACCTCTTCAGATATCCATCCATTCAAGAATGCATTCTTCACATCCAATTGGTACATGTTCCAATTCTTGGATGCAGCTACACTCACCATAACTCTGATAGTTGGCATCTTGGCCACAGGAGAAAATGTCTCCTCATAATCAATGCCTTGGGTTTGTGCAAAACCCTTGGCTACCAACCTAGCTTTATACCTGTTTATTGTACCATCTGAGTTCCTCTTGAGTTTGTAGATCCATCTGGATCCTATCACCTTCATGGAGTCCTTCTTGGGTACCAAGTCCCAAGTATCACTCTCCTTGAGAGCCTCCATTTCTTCATCCATTGCTTCCTTCCATTCTGGTTTAGTAATTGCTTCTTCAAATGTACCTGGTTCTTCATTCAAGATATCCTTTGCAAGATATACAGAGTGCTTGGTTACAAGTGAAGTATCATACCCATACCTAATAGGTTTCTTCTTTTCTCTTTGAGATCTCCTCATAGCTTGAGTTGAGGATTCTGGATTGTCTTCTAGTTGCTTCATCTTCATCTTCCCTTTGGATTTCCAAGCCTTGAACTCTTCAATGTTGATGGTGTCTTCATCATCTGAGCTTGTGTCCTCTTTCTTAGTTGGTTCTTGCCTGATAAGCTTTGGAAAGTCTTCTTCCATATCATAAGGTAGACTAACTTTCCTGCACTCATTTTCATACCATGAATCATTTTCATCAAAGATGACATCTCTGCTTACCTTGAAGCCTTTGTTTGAGGGGTTATAAAACCTGTATCCCTTCTGATTCAAATCATAACCAAGAAGATACACTTTTCAGCCTTAGGGTCTAGCTTTCCCCTTACCTGTGAGGGAATATGCACATATGCAACACACCCAAAGATTTTGCAATGATCCAGAGATGGTCTCTTACCATGCCAAGCCTCATAGGGTGTCATTCCATCAAGTGTCTTTGATGGCAACCTGTTGATCAAGTATGTGGCAGTAGATACACTCTCTGCCCAAAGATAATTTGGCAATTTTTTCTCATTAAGCATAGACCTAGCTGTCTCTACAATGAGTCTATTCCTCCTTTCAGCTACCCCATTTTGTTCAGGTGAGTACCTTGTAGTAATCTCCCTCTTGATGCCTCTTTCCTGCAAGAAATCTTCAAAGTCATTGGAGAAGTATTCTCCACCACCATCTGACCTTAGTCTCTTCAAATGTCTACCTGTTTGATTTTCAACTAATGCAAGATACCTTTTGAAACAATTAAATACTTCATCTTTATGTTTCATGAAGTATAAAACAATCCACCTGCTATAGTCATCAATAAAGGACACATAGTACCTTGATCCAGATATGGATGGCTCCTTGCTAGGTCCCCAAACATCTGTATGCACCAATTCCAAATAATTTTCATGCATAAAACCTTTTTTGGTATAGGGCAATCTGTGTGACTTACCAAATTGACAAGCCCCACACTTGTATATCATGTGTTGCTTGGATACATTAGGTATCCCAAGCACACATTGATCCCTACTCATTTGTTTTATGGTCCTCTCTCCAATGTGACCTAATCTTTTGTGCCAAATCTCTAATTCTGATAGGGTTTGGTCTTTATAGTTGTACAAAGCAATATTCTTAGTGTCTTCAAGTTCAAAGGTAAACAATCTACCTGATTTTTCTCCCTTGGCTATCCTTCTGAATCCATGTCTTGGATCCTCCACATATGCACCATGTTGAGTGAACCTGACCTGTAGACCTTTTTCAACAATCTGACTTACACTCATCAGATTCTTGGTGATTGTTGGAACATACAACACTCTGCTTAGTAAATTCTGATTACCATCACTTGTTTTGACATTGCCTACTTTAACAACTCAATGTTTAGTGTCATCACCTGTCTGCACTTGGTGCTTGCCTTTGGGTTCTTCCAAATCAGAGAGTAAGGCAACATTTCCAGCTACATGGTTAGAGCAACCTGAATCAATATAGAACAAATGATCATCATTGATACCTGACTTAGATGTCATGTTCATAATCAACAAGGAATCATCTTGCTCCTCTGCATAATTGTTGTAATCCTTCCTATTCCTGTATCCACCTTGATAGTTGCCATTGTGATTGTAGTTGTTGTTGTAACTATTGTTGTAGCCATGGTAGCCTTGAGATTGATTGAATCTGCCTCTGCCTTGAGAATATCCTCCTCTTTGGTGACCTCTTCCTCTTTGGTTCTTGTAGTTTTTGTAGCATTCATCTGTAGTATGGTTAGTCAAGCCACAAATATTGCATGGAGATTGGTTATAGGGTCTCCCCCTACCTGACTTACCTCCTCTGCCCCTACCTCTAGATGATCTACCTCTCCCTGCATAGTTTGCTTGGGAGGTAGAGCCTTCTTCATCAACCTTCTTGCTTTTACCCTTGTCTTTAGTCTTCTTATCAGTATATAGGGCAGAGGGATTGTTACCTTTTGATTGCTCTCCATTCTTTGTGATCTTTGCTTCATGTGTAAAGAGTTGTCCAATCAGAGTTGTTAGATCAGGTGCTTGGATGTCCATGTACAAGTCCATTGCAGTGGTAAAGCTCTCCCACTTGTCATCTGCCTTTAGTCCATTGATCACTTGTCTGACTATTTGCTCTTCCTCAATTTCTTCTCCAACACTTGCAAGTTGATCTGCAATGTCTTTGACTTTGGTGACAAAATCTGAGACACATTGTTTTGATTGCTTCCTAAGAGTTGTAAACTCAATCCATAGCTGATTCTTTCTGGCCCTTGTGCTTGATGAAAAGTATGTTGACAAGGTTTCCCAAGTCTCTTGGGAAGTCTTACAATTCCTCACATGAGGTAGAAGGAAATCAGAAATAGAGTTTAGAAGATATGACCTTGCCAAAGCATCTTTTGCACACCATTGGTTGAGCCTCTCATGTTCATCTTTTGTAGGTAGGCCTCTGGTCTTGAATGAGGGCAACTCCTCATCTCCTGATATGTATCCATACAAGCTTCTCCCTTGTAGATAGTTCTTCATTCTCAATGACCAAGCCTGGTAATTATTTCTATCCAATTTGTCAATGAAGGAAGGGAAACCATCACCCATGATTACCTTATTTGCTCTGATACCACTGTTGGGAGTGATGGCTGGATACACTTAGAAGATCAAGCGGGTGCTGCAAAACCTGCTTCACACCTGCCCTCTTTTGACTCCAGATATGCTTAGTAGACTCCTTGAGCTTCCAAATAACACCAAAATATGCTATATGTACTTTGGAAATGAGTTGAGTAATGACTTGATCAAAACAGACTACTTTTGCAAATCACAAGACTTGAAAAGTTTCTATTTTAGTCTTGATACCTGCTCAGTGTTATGCTCAGTATGACCAGTGTAGTTACAATTAGCAAAATTCCTTCTAGAGATATTCAATTAGCTTAGTAAGCTTCCATTTGCAAGTGGAATGAAAGAAAATGATAAACCACACTCAGAGAAATCACTTTAGCAAAATAATGTGTACCCCCGACTTTTTACGAGACTTACAGTCACAGACCAGTGAGCACCCCGACTGCGATTTCTCTGTGATGGTAGATCCAATAGCTTTGAAACTTTGTAGGTGTATAGTAGACTTTGAGCTGAATCCAATGCACTTTAAATCATCCAATTTGGTTCAGTAGATCGTGAGATATGCCTCTTGGAAGTTGACAGAGTTGAAGATAGTCACTCAGAGAAAACAGAGACTATGAATATATGTATATTGATTAAATCTAATGACTGTACATTCCCATTGGCATGTAATGTGATGCTCAATGGTACTCAGAGGTGTAGGCTATGGTGTAGCTCACACACACTCAATGATTGACTCAGAATTGCGTCGGGAGGAGTGACACATACCCGCGACCTTTTACATTGCTTTTTTATAAGAATTTTGAAGGAGTTTGAATTTTGAATTCAAGTTTTGGCTCCCTTCAATCTCTCCACTAAACTTAGGGAGATATTCCTTCAATCATCCATCTACTTTTCCACGACTTCCTCAAGTAGGTGAGTTTACAACAGTGATTAAAGTCATATAGACTTTTACATGAGATAAATGGTAATAACCAATTAAGCATTGGTTCCTATGGTTCATGGTTCATGTAAATGCATCCTTCAAGGGTTCAAGCTTTAGCCTTCCAAGGTTCCAATTGTCCAAGCCAATGTGTGTAGGCTTGTTTTGCACCAACAATACCAACCTACATGGTAGCCCCTGTACACACCACCTTGTCTGACCCAATGGACATTTCACCAACCACCGCACCTCTCCCCACAATTCCACCATCTCCCCCTCCCTTAGCTCCCACCTCACCACTCACCACATCATTGGCACACACAGCATTCACTACCTCCCTTCCCATTCCCATCCCCTGCATTCCAAACTTTCCCCCTTGTATCTCATAATGTAAATAGCACGTTCAATACATTACTGCAGTGTGCACATCAACTACAACAAGAATACCATCAATTGGAAGAACGCACTGATGCCTTCCAAGCAGAATCACAGCGTCTACAAGCTAGAGTCAACACTCTCGAAGATGATTACCAAACACTTCTAGCAGAACATACCACCTTAAAACAGGCTCACACAGAATTGGAATCGAGAATATCGATTGTGGATGATCAAGCGGTGAAGGAACTGGAAAGTATGCTCGAGTCCCAAATGATATCCAATGCTACACTTAGACGCAATCTTGGGCTATTAAGGAAGCATATGGCAGCAGCACTAGAAGAGAACAAGAGGCTTCAGCAACAAAACCAAGACAACTTTGAAGCGGCTATGGAAGGAACTGCAGGAGCAACCATTAGCCCTACCAAGTATAGAGCAGTCCCATCAGAAGACATTCGCATCTTACTCGAAGAGCATGCAAATTTCTTGGAGTCATATGAAAAGTTAGAGGTTCAATGTGCGGATCTAAAGAAGCAAATAGCTAGTGCCCCCACAGCTCAACAGGAGCCGATAATCTTGCAACACTCTACAGAAGAATTAGAGACCCTTCAGAAACAGGTGGCAGAACTCCAAGCACGCCTCTTACCATATGAAAGGCCACCTTTGCCAACTGAAGAACCAGAACCTGAAACAGTAGTGGAAATCCCAGTCGATGACAGTTATGAAGAGCCATACGAGCCGATGACCACACCCGGCGGTCGGATAACAGAGGAAGGACAGGACACTTTAGAAATTGGAGTTCTCGATTGGGTTAAAAGGATCGAGAAAGTGGGAAAGACACATGATGATCGCGTTGCCGTGCAAATTCAATCTCTTACAAATCTGGAAGAAACTGTCCTTCGATCTTCGTACTTTCAGAACCTATCCCACCAACGGTTGATCACAACATCAGAACCACAATACATGCCTTACTTTGTCTTGCTACATGATTATAATGCAGAAGTTAAAAGGCATACAGGGAAGGAGCCCACATTCGCCACTCAATTTGAGCCAGAGGACCTACCGGCAGATGCACGTGTTGGCTCGATCTTCCAACCTAATTGGCGTGCACGTCTACTAACCGATTATCCTAAGATGATGAGCACCTGGGCAACCATGCCACTTTATATCAAATATAATCCATGTTATTGCCCAATGGTACGTCGCAGATCATGGCAAGCATTTGCGATCAAGGTATGCAACAATAAAGAATGCTCGGCATGGGTCAACTATCCATATTTTGCCCCACCTCGAGGGACCCCAACCGTAGCCTACATGATATCAACAACTCGACACTGGTCTACACGTCTAAATAATGTACCCGACATAGCAGCGAAAATGTGTATGAAAATATTTGAGCTCGTGACCATTGTCTTCAAAACCTTTCGGAAGGTACAAGCTCCCTACATCTCTGCCCTTGGATTCTCTCAAGGTAACAAGGATTTAGTCTACGACATGAACCAGACTCCCTCAGTCACTATAATCTTTGCCTGGCATGCACGAATAAAGTACTTACCCGCATGCTTCAAGCAGACATTTGAGGAAACATTCTCTGCGGGATTCTGGGAATATCATTCGGAAATTTTCATTCCCAGACCAACACATTTGCTACATCTATTCGCAGTAGAACAAGCCATCCATGCAGATGAGTTACATCTGCCACATCTGGACATTCCAGGACCAATTGATTGGGATCGTATGATGACAGATTTGGCCAGAGGACTACGCATACAAGAACATCAGCTTGCCACTCATGTTGTGGAATATTACATCCAACACTCCGAGCAACAACGGTCTGTCAGGGACGACGGACGCGAGAGAGGGGGGGGGTGTTGAGAGCAGTATGGGCACCCAAGGACTGACGAGACAAGGAAGTCAGCGGAGAGAGTCAGAGAAAAGCGAAGGGTTAAGTAGACAAAGAAGTAGACGCAGATCTGGCAGATAGGCCCTCAAATTTTTCCAAATCAGCTACTTTATAACAGTGATTCTCATCACTAACCATCATTGTAAATACCATTTTATATTTTTGTAGCTCCATTTTGTGCAAGCCAAGGATTCCTTGAGCTTGAGGAGCTTTGGAAGTAGCAACCTATCAATTTTCATAATTTTTAGACTTCGTTTGAGCCCCCAAATAGGCCCTAGAACCTAATTTTTAACTACGCTGGACACTAGGTCTGGACATGGCCAAAAGCTAGTCAAAAACTATAAATAGAGCTAGAAAGCTCATTTTTAAGGTTAGCTTGTAATTGATTTGAACTTGTATAAGCTTTTTGAAAGTAATCTAAAGAACTCCATTGTCTTCCTCTTTGTCTTGTCGTGTGTGCGCGTGTGTGTATATGTGTGCATGTTGGTGTGCTTCTCACTCACGCACTTGTGCCTTCACTTGCTCGAGGTCATCATACCATCCTCACGTCTTCTCGAATTGACATTAAAGGAGGTGCTACTCATCACTGAGCTACAGTGTGTGTGTATATATCTATCTATCTATATGTCTATCTATCTACCTATCTACCTAACTATCTATCTATCTATCTATCTATCTATCTATCTATCTATCTATCTATCTATCCATCTATCTAAGAGGTGAAAGAAATCAAAGAGGAAGTTTTAGAGGTAGAGGTAGTAGAGGCTTCTTTGGAAGAAATGGTGAAGAAACTTTCAAGGTTAGTCAAAATTATGCTTCAGATGAGAAGGAGGACTCAACCCTAATCATGAATGCAACATGTGAAGTTCCAAGTGAAGATCAAAGAGTGTTTTACATGGATTTAGGATGCAGCAATCATCTGAGTGGTAACATTGCTTTAATGAATGATTTGGAGGCTAAAGTGGTGGATCATACAGTTCAAATAGGTGACAATACAAAGCACAAGGTGAAGTCTATTGGATCAATAAAGGCCAAAGATGGAAGTAATCTTTTGAGTAAGGTTTTGTATATTGTTCCAATTTCAAAGAATTTGATTACTATAGGACAAATTGTGGAAAAAAAAACGATATGAGGTGAGGTTCACTAATGATGGAGTTTATGTTGAAGGCCCTAGTCAACACTATAAGCACATTGTTACAAGAAAGAAAGAAGAAAGAATTTTCACATTGAAGGTGCAAGGTAACGTTGGACATGCCTTGTTCACATATGGAGAGCAAAAGATATCTGAGTTGGATCTTTGCACAAAAGGCTTGGACACTTCAATGAAAGAGGTATTAAAGAGATGATTTACGATGGTTCAGTACTTGGATTACCTAATGTTGCAAGTCAACACATGACATACAGATGTGAAGCATGTCAATTAGGAAAGGCTCATAAGCAATCATATAACAAACATGGATTCATGTATTTATAAAGACTTGAATTGGTGCATACAGATGTATGAGTCCCTTCAAATGAATTTAGCATAAATGATTCAAGATATTGTTGGATGTGATGGCTGGGTACAATCAGAAGATCAAGTTGGTGCTGCTAGACCTGCTTCACACCTGCCCTCTTTTCTCTTTAGATATGGTTAGGAGACTCCTTGAGCTTCCAAATGACACCAAGAAACTATATATGTGCTTTACAAAATGATTGAGTAATGTCCAAATCAAAACAGATGATTTTGAACCTTCACAACTCCAAAAACTTTCTATTCCTGTATTAACACCTGCTCAGTTCTAAGCTCAGTGTGTCCAGCACACTTGCAATTGATTTAATTCTTTCTGGGAGTATTAAATTAACTTAACAAGCTACCATTAGCAAGTTAAATCACTCCAAATAACAAACTATACACTGAGCATGATCTTTAGCAAAATCAGGGACACCCCCGACTTTTTAGGAACAACACAGAGAAATACCAGTGTCTGCCTCGACTGCAATTTCTCCCAAATGGCTGAATGGAATGACTTGAAATTTTGTAGTGTTGTAGAATGCTTTGAGCTGGTTCCAATGAGCCCTGGATCATCAAATTTGGTTCAGTAGATCTTGAGATATGCCCAGTTGAAGTTGACTGACTTTGAAGGTGAATGACTCAGAGAACACAGAGTAAAGAACTATGAGTACATGTATTGAAACTATCAAATGTACATTCCCATTGGCATGTAGAGTGATGCCCAATGGTACTCAGAGGTGTAGGCTGAGTAGTAGCTCTCACACACTCTATGATCTGCTTGGATTAGCCTCGGGAAGTGAGCTAACTGACCCGCGACTTTTACATAGCTGTTTTATAGGAATTTTGAACAAATTTGAATTTGAATTCAAATTAAAGTTCCCTTGATTCTCTCCACTAGACTTAGGGAGATATTCCCTCAACTAAATCATCTAACTTTTCCACGACTCTAGTCTAGTAGGTATGATTACATTGTTGATAAAGTCACATAGACTTTTTTACATGAGATAAAAGGTAAGAATCAATAAGACTAGGTTCATATGGTTAATGATTCTTGTGAATGTATCATTCAAGGGTCCAATCTTTTAATCTTCCAAGGTTCCAATAATCCAAGCTTTATGTTGAGTCTTCAAGGCACAAATCAAAGCCAAGTGTTAAGGCTTGTTTGCACCAACAGCTCCCCCTCAAGCCAAACACTTGCTTGAGTCTTCATCTTTAATCTTCAATGATATCCTGTAATCCAATCATAGATTTAAACTTGCATAGCTTGCTCCCATCCAAAGATTTTGTAAGCAAATCTGCACATTGAATATTAGTGGACACATAAGATAATTGAATTTCCTTGCTAAGTAGTTTCTCCCTCACATAGTGGTAATGCACCTCTATGTGTTTTGTCCTAGCATGATACACAGGATTAGCTGCTAGGTGAAGTGAACTTGTGTTATCTCCAAATATGATAGGTGGCCTTGTATATAGACCCAATTCTGAGTATAGTAGCTTCAACCATATGGCTTCCTGAGTGGCATTGGCTAGCCCTCTGTACTCTGCCTCAGTAGATGATAGAGCCACTGTGGGTTGTTTCTTGGATGACCAAGAAATTGGTTTATCACCTGCAAAGCATATGTAACCAGATGTACTCCTCCTGTCATCCTTGCAACCTGCCCAATCTGCATCTGAGTATACCTTGATGTCAATGTCTGATGAATATGGATAATACAAACTATGATTTTGTGTTCCCTTTAGGTACTTTACTATCTTCTTGGCTGCCTCCAAATGTGGTACTCTTGGTTTATGCATAAATTGGCTAAGTACACTAACACCATAGGATATATCAATCCTAGTTAAGGTAGCATAATTGAGACTACCTACCAACCTTTGATAACCTGTAATATCCTTGAGTTCTTCTCCTTCATGTGCACTGAGTTTGTGGTTGACTTCCATAGGAATGTTTGAGACTTTAGCTTCCTGCAAATTAAACTTCTTGACCATGTCCTGAATGTACTTCTTCTGAGTAATGAATATACCTGAATTTGTGTAGACCAATTCAAGCCCTAGGAAGTACTTCAATAATCCCAGATCATTGATCTTGAATTCCTTCATCATTTGACCTTTGATGTGTCTAATTCCTTGAACATCATTTCCTGTAATAATGATGTCATCAACATAGACACACAAGTATATTACCTCTGAATTGTTCTTCTTTATAAACAATGAAGTATCTGCTTTACTCATCACAAATCCTTGATCCAAGAGATAGGTTGTCAACCTATAATTCCATGCTCTAGGTGCCTGCTTCAATCCATACAGAGCCTTCTTCAATTTACACACATGATTTACCTTATTAGGATCCTCATAGCCAGGTGGTTGTGACATGTAGACTTCTTCAGATATCCATCCATTCAAGAATGCATTCTTTACATCCAATTGGTACATGTTCCAATTCTTGGATGCAGCTACACTCACCATAATTCTGATAGTTGGCATCTTGGCCACAGGAGAAAATGTCTCCTCATAATCAATGCCTTGGGTTTGTGCAAAACCCTTGGCTACCAACCTAGCTTTGTACCTACTTATTGTACCATCTGAGTTCCTTTTTGAGTTTGTAGATCCATCTGGATCCTATCACCTTCATGGAGTCCTTCTTGGGTACCAAGTCCCAAGTATCACTCTCCTTGAGAGCCTCCATTTCTTCATCCATTGCTTCCTTCCATTCTGGTTTAGTAATGGCTTCCTCAAATGTACCTGGTTCTTCACTTAAGATATCCTTTGCAAGATATACAGAGTGCTTGGTTACAAGTGAAGTATCATATCCATACCTAATAGGTTTCTTCTTTTCCCTTGAAGATCTCCTCATAGCTTGAGTTGAGGATTCTGGATTATCTTCAAGTTGCTTCATCTTCATCTTCCCTTTGGATTTCCAAGCTTTGAATTCTTCAATGTTGATGGTGTCTTCATCATCTGAACTTGTGTCCTCATTCTGAGTTGGTTCTTGCCTGACAAGCTTTGGAAAGTCTTCTTCCATATCATAAGGTAGGCTAACTTTCCTGCACTCATTATCATACCATAAATCATTTTCATCAAAGATTACATCTCTGCTTACCTTGAAGCCTTTGTTTGAGGGATTATAGAACCTGTATCCTTTCTGATTCAAATCATAGCCAATAAAGATACACTTTTCAGCCTTAGGGTCTAGCTTTCCCCTTACCTGTGAGGGAATATGCACATATGCAACACACCCAAAGATCTTGCAATGATCCAGAGATGGTCTCTTACCATGCCAAGCCTCATAGGGTGTCATTCCATCAAGTGCCTTTGATGGCAACCTGTTGATTAAGTATGTGGCAGTAGATACACTCTCTGCCCAAAGATAATTTGGTAAGTTTTTCTCATTAAGCATAGACCTAGCTGTCTCCACAATGAGTCTATTCCTTCTTTCAGCTACCCCATTTTGTTCAGGTGAGTACCTTGTGGTAATCTCCCTCTTGATGCCTCTTTCCTGCAAGAAGTCTTCAAAGTCATTGGAGAAGTATTCTCCACCACCATCAGACCTTAACCTCTTCAAATGTCTACCTGTTTGATTCTCTACTAATGGAAGATACCTTTTGAAACAATTAAATACTTCATCTTTATGTTTCATGAAGTACAAGACAATCCATCTGCTATAGTCATCAATAAAAGATACATAGTACCTTGATCCAGATATGGATGGCTCCTTGCTTGGTCCCCAAACATCTGTATGCACCAATTCCAAGTAATCTTCATGCATAAAACCCTTTTTTGTATATGGCAATCTGTGTGACTTACCAAATTGACAAGCCCCACACTTGTATATCATGTGTTGCTTGGATACATTAGGTATCCCAAGCACACATTGATCCCTACTCATTTGCTTTATGGTCCTCTCTCCAATGTGACCTAATCTCTTGTGCCACATCTCCACTTCTGATAGAGTTTGGTCCTTGTAGTTGTATAATGCAATGTTCTTAGTATCCTCAAGTTCAAAAGTAAATAGTCTACCTGATTTCTCTCCCTTGGCTATCCTTCTGAATCCATGTCTTGGATCCTCCACATATGCACCATGTTGAGTGAACCTGACCTGTAGACCTTTTTCAACAATCTGACCTACACTCATCAGATTCTTGGTGATTGTTGGAACATACAATACTTTGCTTAGCAAATTCTGATTACCATCACTTGTTTTGACATTACCTACTTTAACCACTGAATGTTTAGTGTCATCACTTGTCTGCACTTGATGCTTGCCTTTAGGTTCTTCCAAATCAGAGAGTAAGGCAACATTCCCAGCTACATGGTTAGAGCAACCTGAGTCAATATAGAACAAATGATCATCATTGATACCTGATTTAGATGTCATGTTCATAATCAACAAGGAATCATCTTGATCCTCTGCATAATTGTTGTAATCCTTTCTGTTCCTGTATCCTCCTTGATAATTGCCATTGTGATTGTAGCTATTGTTGTAGTTATTGTTGTAATTATTGTTGTAGCCATGGTAGCCTTGAGATTGATTGAATCTGCCTCTGCCTTGGGAGTATCCTCCTCTTTGGTGACCTCTTCCTCTTTGATTCTTGTAGTTCTTGTAGCATTCATCTGTAGTATGGTTAGACAAGCCACAAATATTGCATGGAGATTGATTATAGGGTCTCCCCCTACCTGACTTACCTCCTCTGCCCCTACCTCTAGATGATCTACCTCTCCCTGCATAGTTTGCTTGGGAGGTGGATCCTTCTTCATCAACTTTCTTACTTTTACCCTTGTCTTTAGACTTCTTATCTGTATATAGGGCAGAGGGATTGTTACCTTTTGATTGCTCTCCATTCTTTGTGATCTTTGCTTCATGTGTGAATAGTTGTCCAATCAAAGTTGTTAGATCAGGTGCTTGGATGTCCATGTACAAGTCCGTTGCAGTGGTAAAGCTTTCCCACTTGTCATCTGCTTTGAGTCCATTGATCACTTGTCTGACTATTTGCTCTTCTTCAATTTCTTCTCCAACACTTGCAAGTTGATCTGCAATGTCTTTGACTTTGGTGACAAAATCTGAGACACATTGTTTTGATTGCTTCCTCAGAGTTGTAAACTCAATCCATAGCTGATTCTTTCTGGCCCTTGTGCTTGATGAGAAGTATGTTGACAAGGTCTCCCAAGTCTCTTGGGAAGTCTTACAGTTCCTAACATGAGGTAGAAGGAAATCAGAGATAGAGTTTAGAAGATATGACCTTGCCAAAGCATCTTTAGCACACCATTGATTAAGTCTCTCATGCTCATCCTTTGTAGGTAGGCCTCTGGTTTTGAATGAGGGCAACTCCTCATCTCCTGATATGTAACCATACAAGCTTCTCCCTTGTAGATAAGTCTTCATTCTTAATGACCATGCCTGGTAGTTATTCCTATCCAATTTGTCAATAAAGGAAGGGAAACCATCACCCATGATTACCTTATTTGCTCTGATACCACTGTTGGATGTGATGGCTGGGTACAATCAGAAGATCAAGTTGGTGCTGCTAGACCTGCTTCACACCTGCCCTCTTTTCTCTTCAGATATGGTTAGGAGACTCCTTGAGCTTCCAAATGACACCAAGAAACTATATATGTGCTTTACAAAATGATTGAGTAATGTCCAAATCAAAACAGATGATTTTGAACCTTCACAACTCCAAAAACTTTCTATTCCTGTATTAACACCTGCTCAGTTCTAAGCTCAGTGTGTCCAGCACACTTGCAATTGATTTAATTCTTTCTGGGAGTATTAAATTAACTTAACAAGCTACCATTAGCAAGTTAAATCACTCCAAATAACAAACTATACACTGAGCATGATCTTTAGCAAAATCAGGGACACCCCCGACTTTTTAGGAACAACACAGAGAAATACCAGTGTCTGCCTCGACTGCAATTTCTCCCAAATGACTGAATGGAATGACTTGAAATTTTGTAGTGTTGTAGAATGCTTTGAGCTGGTTCCAATGAGCCCTGGATCATCAAATTTGGTTCGGTAGATCTTGAGATATGCCCAGTTGAAGTTGACTGACTTTGAAGGTGAATGACTCAGAGAACACAGAGTAAAGAACTATGAGTACATGTATTGAAACTATCAAATGTACATTCCCATTGGCATGTAGAGTGATGCCCAATGGTACTCAGAGGTGTAGGCTGAGTAGTAGCTCTCACACACTCTATGATCTGCTTGGATTAGCCTCGGGAAGTGAGCTAACTGACCCGCGACTTTTACATAGCTCTTTTATAGGAATTTTGAACAAATTTGAATTTGAATTCAAATTAAAGTTCCCTTGATTCTCTCCACTAGACTTAGGGAGATATTCCCTCAACTAAATCATCTAACTTTTCCACGACTCTAGTCTAGTAGGTATGATTACATTGTTGATAAAGTCACATAGACTTTTTTACATGAGATAAAAGGTAAGAATCAATAAGACTAGGTTCATATGGTTAATGATTCTTGTGAATGTATCATTCAAGGGTCCAATCTTTTAATCTTCCAAGGTTCCAATAATCCAAGCTTTATGTTGAGTCTTCAAGGCACAAATCAAAGCCAAGTGTTAAGGCTTGTTTGCACCAACAGATATTATGTCATTTATGTTGATTATGCTACCAAGTGGATCACTATTTATGTGATCAAAGATAAGTCAGAAGTATTTAGCACATTTAAACACTATCATGTATATACAGAAAGGGTTAAAGGACAAATATTGAAGAGACTGAGATTAAATAGAGGGGAGAGTATTTCTCAAATGAATTCAGTGATTATTTGTGGAATGCAGGTATAAAGAGAGAAGTTACTTGCAGATACTTTCCTCAACAAAATGGTGTAGCAAAAAGGAGAAATAGAACTCTTGTTGAGTTTGCAAGATCAATGATGAAATAGAAGAATTGCCCTAATTATCTGTGGGTTGAGGCTGTAAATACAACCACATACTTGGTTTATAGGCTAACATGTAAAGATTTGCAGGGTATGACATCATATGAAGCTTGGTGGGGTAAGAGACCTACATTGGTTCATTGCAAAGTATTTGGTTGTTTAGCCTATGCTTATGTTCCTTCTCAACTAAGGCATAAATTGGAACTAAAGGCTGAAAAATATGTGTTCATTGATTGTGATGATAAGAAAATGGGATACAGTTTCTGGAGTCCATCCACAAACAATTTATGAGGCAAAAGAAAAAGAGAATTGGGAGAAAGCTATGAGAGAAGAATATGATGCACTCAATGAGAATGAGACTTGGGAATTAGTGTTGGTGCAAAACAAGCCTTAACACTTGGCCTTGTCTTGTACCTTGAAGAGCATTGGATACCTATCTTGAAGGTGTTACAAAAGTTCTTGGAGTAACTCACTTGAAGGAAGACCATAGGAACACATGCCTATGCTTTATTATCTTTTATCCAATGTAAAAGTCAATATGACTTAACTTACCTCTTGTAATCTCACCCACCTTCAAAAGTCGTGGAATCTGAAAGGTATGAATGGAGAGAATATCTCCATGTGATTAGTTGAGAGAATTGAGGGAGCCTACATTTGAATTTTGAAATTCAAATTCCTTCAAAACATCTATAAAAGTCAATGTAAAAAGTCGCGGGATATATGACACTCTTCCCGAGGCTAATCCAATCTAATTTGTGAGTGTGTGAGAGCTACTACCTAGCCTACACCTTTGAGTACCATTGGGCATCATTCTACATGCCAATGGGAATGTACATTTGATAGATTCAATACATATATTCATAGTCATTATCTCTGTGTTTTCTCTGAGTGACTACCTCCAAGTCTGTCAACTTCAACAGAGCACATTTCAAGATCTACTGAACCAAATTTGATGATCAAGGGCTCATTGGAACCAGCTCAAAGCATTCTACAACACTACAAAGTTTCAAGTCAATCTATTCAGCCAATTGGGAGAAATCGCTGTCGAAGTAACCACTGGTATATTTCTGTGTGTTTCCTAAAAAATCGGGGGTGTCCCTGATTTTGCTAAACATCATGCTCAGTGTATAGTTTGTCATTTGGAGTGATTTAACTTGCTAATGGTAGCTTGTTAAGTTAATTTAATACTCCCATAAGGAATTAGACCAATTGCAAGTGTGCTGGACACACTGAGCTTAGGACTGAGCAGGTGTCATTACAGGAATAGCAAGTTTTTGGACTTATGAAGGTTCAAACTTATCTGTTTTGATTTGGTCATTACTCAATCACTTTATAAAGCACATATATAGTTTCTTGGTGTCATTTGGAAGCTCAAGGAGTCTCCTAACCATATCTGAAGAAAAGAAAGGGCAGGTGTGAAGCAGGTCTAGCAGCACCACCTTGATCTTCTGATTGTACCCAGCCATCACATCCAACAGTGGTATCAGAGCAAACAAGGTAATCATGGGTGATGGTTTCCCTTCCTTTATTGACAAATTGGATAGAAATAACTACCAGGCATGGTCATTAAGAATGAAGACTTATCTACAAGGGAGAAGCTTGTATGGATACATATCAGGAGATGAGGAGTTGCCCTCATTCAAAACCAGAGGCCTACCTACAAAGGATGAGCATGAGAGACTTAATCAATGGTGTGCTAAAGATGCTTTGGCAAGGTCATATCTTCTAAACTCTATCTCTGATTTCCTTCTACCTCATGTTAGGAACTGTAAGACTTCCCAAGAGACTTGGGAAACCTTGGCAACATACTTCTCATCAAGCACAAGGGCCAGAAAGAATCAGCTATGGATTGAGTTTACAACTCTTAGGAAGCAATCAAAACAATGTGTTTCAGATTTTGTCACCAAAGTCAAAGATATAGCAGATCAACTTGCAAGTGTTGGAGAAGAGATTGAAGAAGAGCAAATAGTCAGACAAGTGATCAATGGACTCAAAGCAGATGACAAGTGGGAGAGCTTTACCACTGCAATGGACTTGTACATGGACATCCAAGCACCTGATCTAACCACTCTGATTGGATAACTCTTTACACATGAAGCCAAGATCACAAAGAATGGAGAGCAATCAAAAGGTAACAATCCCTCTGCCCTATATACAGATAAGAAATCTAAAGATAAGGGTAAAAGCAAGAAGGTTGATGATGAAGGATCCACCTCCCAAGCAAACTATGCAGGGAGAGGTAGATCATCTAGAGGTAGGGGCAGAGGAGGTAAGTCAAGTAGGGGGAGACCCTATAATCAATCTCCATGCAATATTTGTGGTTTGTCTAATCATACTACAGATGAATGCTACAAAAACTACAAGAACCAAAGAGGAAGAGGTCACCAAAGAGGAGGATACTCCCAAGGCAGAGGCAGATTCAATCAATCTCAAGGCTACCATGGCTACAACAATAATTACAACAACAACTACAACAATAGCTACAATCACAATGGCAATTATCAAGGAGGATACAGGAACAGAAAGGATTACAACAATTATGCAGAGGATCAAGATGATTCCTTATTGATTATGAACATGACATCTAAATCAGGTATCAATGATGATCATTTGTTCTATATTGACTCAGGTTGCTCTAATCATGTAGCTGGGAATGTTGCCTTACTCTCTGATTTGGAAGAACCTAAAGGCAAGCACCAAGTGCAGACAGGTGATGACACTAAACACTCAGTGGTTAAAGTAGGTAATGTCAAAACAAGTGATGGTAATCAAAATTTGCTAAGCAGAGTATTGTATGTCCCAACAATCACCAAGAATCTGATGAGTGTAGGTCAGATTGTTGAAAAAGGTCTACAGGTCAAGTTCACTCAACATGGTGCATTTGTGGAGGATCCAAGACATGGATTCAGAAGGATAGCCAAGGGAGAGAAGTCAGGTAGACTATTTACCTTTGAACTTGAGGATACTAAAAATATTGCCTTATACAACTATAGGGACCAAACCCTATCAGAATTGGAGATGTGGCACAAGAGATTGGGTCACATTGGAGAGAGAACCATAAAGCAGATGAGTAGAGATCAATGTGTGCTTGGGATACCTAATGTATCCAAGCAACACATGATATACAAGTGTGGGGCTTGTCAATTTGGTAAGTCACACAGGTTGCCATATACCAAGAAAGGATTCTTGCATGAAGATTACTTGGAATTGGTGCATACAGATGTTTGGGGACCAAGCAAGGAGCCATCCATATCTCGATCAAGGTACTATGTATCTTTTATAGATGATTATAGCAGATGGACTGTCTTGTACTTCATGAAACATAAAGATGAAGTATTTAATTGCTTCAAAAGGTATCTTGCATTAGTAGAGAATCAAACAGGTAGACATTTGAAGAGATTAAGGTCTGATGGTGGTGGAGAATACTTCTCCAATGATTTTGAAGAATTCTTGCAGGAAAGAGGCATCAAGAGGGAGATTACCACAAGGTACTCACCTGAACAAAATGGGGTAGCTGAAAGAAGAAATAGACTCATTGTGGAGACAGCTAGGTCTATGCTTAATGAGAAGAAACTACCAAATTATCTTTGGGCAGAGAGTGTATCTACTGCCACATACTTGATCAACAGGTTGCCATCAAAGACACTTGATGGAATGACACCCTATGAGGCTTGGCATGGTAAGAGACCTTCTCTGGATCATTGCAAGATCTTTGGGTGTGTTGCATATGTGCATATTCCCTCACAGGTAAGGGGAAAGCTAGACCCTAAGGCTGAAAAGTGTATCTTTATTGGTTATGATTTGAATCAGAAAGGATACAGGTTCTATAACCCCTCAAACAAAGGCTTCAAGGTAAGCAGAGATGTCATCTTTGATGAAAATGATTCATGGTATGATAATGAGTGCAGGAAAGTGAGTTTACCTTATGATATGGAAGAGGACTTTCCAAAGCTTGTCAGGCAAGAACCAACTCAGAATGAGGACACAAGCTCAGATGATGAAGACACCATCAACATTGAAGAGTTCAAAGCTTGGAAATCAAAAGGGAAGATGAAGATGAAGCAACTTGAAGACAATCCAGAATCCTCAACTCAAGCTATGAGGAGATCTTCAAGGGAAAAGAAGAAACCTATTAGGTATGGTTATGATACTTCACTTGTAACCAAGCACTCTGTATATCTTGCAAAGGACATCTTAAGTGAAGAACCAGGTACATTTGAGGAAGCTATTACTAAACCAGAATGGAAGGAAGCAATGGATGAAGAAATGGAGGCTCTCAAGGAGAGTGATACTTGGGACTTGGTACCCAAGAAGGACTCCATGAAGGTGATAGGATCCAGATGGATCTACAAACTCAAAAGGAACTCAGATGGTTCAATAAGCAGGTACAAAGCTAGGTTGGTAGCCAAGGGTTTTGCACAAACCCAAGGCATTGATTATGAGGAGACATTTTCTCCTGTGGCAAAGATGCCAACTATCAGAATTATGGTGAGTGTAGCTGCATCCAAAAATTGGAACATGTACCAATTGGATGTGAAGAATGCATTCTTGAATGGATGGATATCTGAAGAGGTCTACATGTCACAACCACCTGGCTATGAGGATCCCAATAAGGTAAATCATGTTTGCAAATTGAAGAAAGCTCTGTATGGATTGAAGCAGGCACCTAGAGCATGGAACTATAGGTTGACAACCTATCTCTTGGATCAAGGATTTGTAATGAGTAAAGCAGATACTTCATTGTTTATAAAGAAGAACAATTCAGAGGTAATATACTTGTGTGTCTATGTTGATGACATCATTATTACAGGAAATGATGTTCAAGGAATTAGACACATCAAAGGTCAAATGATGAAGGAATTCAAGATCAATGATCTTGGATTATTGAAGTACTTCCTAGGACTTGAATTGGTCTACACAAATTCAGGTATATTCATTACTCAGAAGAAGTACATTCAGGACATGGTCAAGAAGTTTAATTTGCAGGAAGCTAAAGTATCAAACATTCCTATGGAGGTCAACCACAAACTCAGTGCACATGAAGGAGAAGAACTCAAGGATATTACAGGTTACCAAAGTTTGGTAGGTAGTCTCAATTATGCTACCTTAACTAGGATTGATATCTCATATGGTGTGAGTGTACTTAGCCAATTTATGCATAAGCCAAGAGTACCACATTTGGAGGCAGCCAAGAAGATAGTAAAGTACCTAAAGGGAACACAAAATCATGGTTTGTATTACCCATATTCATCAGATATTGACATCAAGGTATACTCAGATGCAGATTGGGCAGGTTGCAAGGATGACAGGAGGAGTACATCTGGTTACATATGTTTTGCAGGTGATAAACCTATTTCTTGGTCATCCAAGAAACAACCCACAGTGGCTCTATCATCTACTGAGGCAGAGTACAGAGGGCTAGCCAATGCCACTCAAGAATCAATATGGTTAAAGCTACTATACTCAGAATTGGGCCTATATACAAGGCCACCTATCATATTTGGTGATAACACAAGTTCACTCCATTTAGCTGCTAATCCTGTGTATCATGCTAGGACAAAACACATAGAGGTGCATTACCACTATGTGAGAGAGAAACTACTTAGCAAAGAAGTCCAATTATCATATGTGTCCACTAATATTCAATGTGCAGATTTGCTTACAAAAGCTTTGGATGGAAGCAAGCTATGCAAGTTTAAATCCATGATTGGATTACAGGATATCATTGAAGACTAAAGATGAAGACTCAAGCAAGTGTTTGGCTTGAGGGGGAGCTGTTGGTGCAAAACAAGCCTTAACACTTGGCCTTGTCTTGTACCTTGAAGAGCATTGGATACCTATCTTGAAGGTGTTACAAAAGTTCTTGGAGTAACTCACTTGAAGGAAGACCATAGGAACACATGCCTATGCTTTATTATCTTTTATCCAATGTAAAAGTCAATATGACTTAACTTACCTCTTGTAATCTCACCCACCTTCAAAAGTCGTGGAATCTGAAAGGTATGAATGGAGAGAATATCTCCATGTGATTAGTTGAGAGAATTGAGGGAGCCTACATTTGAATTTTGAAATTCAAATTCCTTCAAAACATCTATAAAAGTCAATGTAAAAAGTCGCGGGATATATGACACTCTTCCCGAGGCTAATCCAATCTAATTTGTGAGTGTGTGAGAGCTACTACCTAGCCTACACCTCTGAGTACCATTGGGCATCATTCTACATGCCAATGGGAATGTACATTTGATAGATTCAATACATATATTCATAGTCATTATCTCTGTGTTTTCTCTGAGTGACTACCTCCAAGTCTGTCAACTTCAACGGAGCACATTTCAAGATCTACTGAACCAAATTTGATGATCAAGGGCTCATTGGAACCAGCTCAAAGCATTCTACAACACTACAAAGTTTCAAGTCAATCTATTCAGCCAATTGGGAGAAATCGCTGTCGAAGTAACCACTGGTATATTTCTGTGTGTTTCCTAAAAAATCGGGGGTGTCCCTAATTTTGCTAAACATCATGCTCAGTGTATAGTTTGTCATTTGGAGTGATTTAACTTGCTAATGGTAGCTTGTTAAGTTAATTTAATACTCCCAGAAGGAATTAGACCAATTGCAAGTGTGCTGGACACACTGAGCTTAGGACTGAGCAGGTGTCATTACAGGAATAGCAAGTTTTTGGACTTATGAAGGTTCAAACTTATCTGTTTTGATTTGGTCATTACTCAATCACTTTGTAAAGCACATATATAGTTTCTTGGTGTCATTTGGAAGCTCAAGGAGTCTCCTAACCATATCTGAAGAAAAGAAAGGGCAGGTGTGAAGCAGGTCTAGTAGCACCACCTTGATCTTCTGATTGTACCCAGCCATCACATCCAACAATTAGTGCCAAAACCAGGTAATCAAAAAGTGATAGGATGCAAATGGGTTTACAAAACAAAAAGGTATGCAGCTGGAAGTGTGTCTAGGTACAAAACTAGACTTGTTGTAAAAGGGTATGCATAGACATATGGTGTGGACTATGATGAAACCTATAGTCCTGTTGCAAATTGAGGATCTCAATGATGATTTCATCAATCCAAAATAAGACCTCTTGATATCTAAATTAGGCAAGTAAATAGTTGATCTAAGGGTTTATTCATTTTCCAAATGTGATGGTAGCATTAGTTTAAGCAAACTATCAATCAAACATTCGATTTAAAAAGTCACATGAAATCTAAGGTTCATGATGGTTTTCTTTGTATCCATCTTAGTCGATCGTGATAGAAGAGGCCTATTTACTTTGGTGTGTAAAATTTCTGAATCAAAACACGTATATTGAAATAATCTTCTCTATAGGCATTTGTTTTTCACTTTTATACCCTTCTAAATTGGAGAGCTTTTCTTAAAGACTCATAGGGGAGGCCGTAGCTTTGATGATCACTCAAGATAACAAAGTTGCTTTCATCCACATTTGTGATCACAATCAAGAAATATTTATACGAAGAGCTCTCAAGATTTCTCAGTATAAAAAAGATAAGGAAAGGATTGCTAGACTTGCTTGCATGTGATAGTGCGTTTGCTTGGACCTTTCGCCTTCCAAGCTTAACATCTTGGGTGTTTTAAACTCAAAGATGTTCTTGAGAGTTTCAATCTAAGCCAATGAGAATGGGTTAATAGACACGGTTTGATGCTTTTTTTAATAGACACGGTTTGAACATATGTAGTTTGATTTATGAGGATACTGGTATTCTTACAAAACCTCATCCAATTGAAACCAACCATCTTCTTGGTTCTTATGATCATCCTTTCCAATCCTCTTTATTCCTAGAAACAATCATTCGCTGATTTGTCTAACATCAAGAGGATCAAAATGAACGCACACTATCTTCCTCTTCATTTACATGAACAAAAAAACTCCGCTTGTATCATTTTATAAAAGATAAATTACCAGTTAGTAAGAGACACATTACTCAAATGTTTCCCCCCTAGTCCATCATCCATAACATGATATATGTGTGTCTGAATTGGCATAGATTCTTCTCATGCAGAATAGTTACAAAATTAAAGGAAAGTGTAAATGCTACCTTTGCTATCCAAGTCCTGGAGTCCTTCACATCCCGCCAAATTCAATTTCTCCAGCGATGTCGCGTGGAGAGCTAACCTCTTCAACTTTGGGCAGCGCGTGATAGCGAGCTCTCTTAAGTTTGGGAGCGAGGCCTGCAAAATATAAACACACATAACATACGTTTTAGTAAAACACATAACATACGTTTTAGTAAAACACATAACACACATAACTCACATCTTCCACGCTCTCCAGGCCGCCTTTCCAGTACATATCTAAGCTCAAACTCTGAAGGGTTGTCGGAAG
>MU260058.1:92500-117500 GCA_020310875.1 Ceratopteris richardii
ACAAGTTCGAAAGAATCAAGAAGGACAAAGACTATATCAAAGGTACACTTTCTCCTTATAAACCATAGTAATTGCAGATACAGAAGGTCAAGGATGGGACAAAGCTTGCAGATTGATAAGCTACATAGGGAGAACTATCCAGCATGGTCCATGAGGATGGAAGCACACCTCATGAGCAAAGACCTTATAGCATTTATTACAGGAGATGAAGAAAAACCTGAATTTGCAGATCCTAGTATTCCTACTAGGGAAGAGCTTGCAATGTTGAAAACTTGGATGAGAAAGGATGCTCAAGCAAGGAGTATCATCTACATGGCTGTAAATGATTACCTTCTACCTCACATTAGAGGTTTGGAAAGTGCTACAGATGTTTGGAATGCCTTGGAAGAGCATTTCCAAAATACAACTAAGTCAAGGAAGTCCTCATTATGGGCTGAGTTCACAACCTTCAAGAAGAAGAGCTCACAATCAATTTCAGATTATGTGGCAAGGATGAAGGATATTGCAGATAGCTTGGGAGCAGTGGATGAAGACATTGAAGAGGAAAAGTTGGTAAGACAAATACTTACAGGTTTGAGAGGAGATGAGAAGTGGAAACCCTTCATATTGTCCATAGAGTTGTCACTTGATCACTTTACTCCTGATCTTAATCAATTGCTAGGTCACATGATAACCTTTGAGCAGGATCTTAAAGGAGACAATGATAGAAGTACAAGTCAAGCTATGTACTCCAAGGACAAGAAAAAGAATGGCAAGGGAAAGCAATCGAATGATGATGAAGGGAATTCAAATCAAGCTAACTTCACAAAGGGAAAGATGAATTTCAGAGGTAAAGGAAGAGGAGGTAAGAACAAAGATAATGCTAAAGCTTGTTGGATTTGTGGCAGAACAAATCATTTGGCAAATGATTGTTGGTATAACAATCAAAATGGTGGAAGCAATAATCAGAATTATAATCAAAGAGGTAGAGGAGGCAGAAACCAAAGAGGCAATTTCAGAAGAAGAGGTGGTAGGACATCATATGGTAGAGGAGGTGGAAGAAACTTCCAATCTCAGTCCTACAAGAATAATTATTATAATTATGCATCAGATTAGAAGGATGACATGACTCTTATCTTGAATGCAACTCATGAATCAATGGGAGAAGATCAAAGAGTGTTTTATATTGACTCAGGGTGTAGCAACCATCTGAGTGGGAATCTATCCTTGATGACTGATATGGAAGCAAGGGTGAATGGACATACAGTTCAAACAGGTGACAATACCAAACATAAAGTGGAGAGCATTGGATCAGTGAAGACAAAGAGTGGAAGTACACTTCTGAGCAAGGTACTTTATGTTCCTACTATTCCTAAAAATTTGATAAGTGTAGGGCAAATTGTGGAGAAAGGATATGAGGTAAGATTCACAAATGATGGTGTTTATGTACAAGATCCAAATCAGGGATATAGAAACATAATTGCAGGTAAAAAGGAAGGAAGATTGTTCACTCTCAAAGTCCAAGGTAATGTGGGACATGCATTATTTACCTATGGAAGTCAAAAGGTATCTGAATTAGACCTATGGCATAAAAGGCTAGGTCATTTCAATGAGAGAGCTATAAAGGAAATGTCGAAGAATCAGGTGGTGCTTGGATTGCCAAATATTGAAGGGCAACATATGGTGTACAAGTGTGAATTTGTCAATTAGGTAAAGCACATAAGAGTCCTTATAACAAATCAGGGTACAAGCATTCAAATATGCTTGAATTGGTTCATACAGATGTATGGGGTCCCTCAAGGGACTATAGCATAAATGGATCCAGATATTATGTGTTGTTTGTTGATGATGCAACCAGGTGGATTACTTTGTATGTAATCAAGGATAAATCAGAAGTTTTCAAGACATTCAAACATTTTCATGCCTATGCAGAAAGGATCACAGGGCAAAAGCTTAAGAGGTTAAGATCAGATGGAGGGGGAGAGTATTTCTCTAAAGAGTTTAATGATTATTTGTGGAATGCAGGTATCAAAAGAGAAGTAACTTGCAGGTACTCCCCTCAACAGAATGGAGTAGCAGAAAGGAGGAATAGGACTCTTGTAGAGTTTGCAAGAGCCATGATGAAGGAAAAGAATTGTCCAAATTACTTATGGGCAAAAGCCATTAACACTGCAACATACCTTGTGAATAGGTTGCCTTGCAAAGCTTTGGATGGAGGAACCCCTTATGAAGCATGGTGGGGTAAGAAACCTACCCTTGATCATTGTAAGGTATTTGGATGTATTGCATATGCTTATGTTCCTTCACAATTAAGACATAAGCTAGAACCAAAAGCAGAGAAGTATGTGTTTATTGGATATGATGATAGACAGATGGGTTACAGGTTGTGGAATCCATCCACAAAGCAATTTCTTGTTACCAAAGATGTGACATTTGATGAGCAAAATACATGGTATGTAGGATCACCAAATGATTTTACAGGTGTTGAAGAAATACAAAGAAAAGGAAAGGCAAAAGTAAAAGTGTGTGAAGAAATTGTTGATGAAGTTGATTCTAGAAGTAGATTGCAGGATCATGTAGAAGAAGGGCCAAGATTTGATCCAGAATCAAATGAGGCTGAAACTTCAAGAAGTGCAGAAATCAGAAGATCTACAAGGGAAAGGAAAGAACCTATAAGGTATAGTTATGATACATCTTTCCTAACAACAAAAGATTATGCCTACATTGTGAAGACAGAAGAAGATCCAACCACTTATGAAGAAGCCAAAGGTAAACAGAATTGGGAGAAGGCAATGCAGGAAGAGTATGATGCTCTACTTGAAAATGAAACTTGGGAATTAGTACCAAGACCAAAGAATCAGAAGGTCATTGGATGTAAGTGGGTATATAAAACAAAGAGGTTTGCAGATGGTAAGGTGTCTAGATATAAGGCTAGACTTGTGGTCAAAGGTTATGCCCAAACTTATGGGGTAGATTATGATGAAACCTTTAGTCCTGATGCTAAGATGTCTACAATTAGGACATTGATTGCTATTGCTGCTTGCAAGGGATGGAAATTATCACAATTGGATGTGAAAAAATGCATTTTTAAATGGATACATTGCAGATGAAGTATGTATGGAGCAACCAGAAGGCTTCATGGAATCAATTGGATCAGATTATGTGTGTAAGCTCAAGAGAGCTTTATATGGGTTGAAGCAAGCCCCAAGAGCTTGGAATTACAGATTGGTCAAGTTCTTGAATGAATGTGGATTTCAAGCATCAAAGGCAGATAGTAGCTTGCTAGTGAAGGCAAGTGAAAATGGATACATTTACATGTGCATTTATGTTGATGATATTATTGTTACAGGAACAGATGCTCAAGGAATCAATGAACTCAAAAAGCAAATAGAGAAGGAGTTTAAGATAAGTGATTTGGGAAACTTATCTTATTTTCTAGGAATGCAGATTGTGTATACTCAACATGGAGTATATGTTTCACAAGAGAGATATTTGAAGAATCTTCTAGTCAAGTTTAACATGGAAGAATGCAAGACCTCAACTACACCATTGGAGGTAAATCATAAATTAAGCAGGTATGGAGGTGAAGAATTCAATGACATGAAGAAATATCAGAGTTTGGTAGGTAGTTTAATCTATGCTACCTTGACAAGGCCAGATTTATCATATGCAGTAGGTGTGTTGTCACAATTCATGCATTGTCCAAAGAAGACTCATTGGATTGCAGCCCAAAGGGTACTCAGATATATCAAAGGAACCCTAAGTGAAGGTTTGTATTATGGTTTCACTTCTGACACAAGAATCAAAGTGTTTAGTGATGCAGATTGGGCAGGTGACTCAGATGATAGAAGGTCTACTCATGGGTATCTCTGTTATGTTGGAGATAAGCTAGTTTCTTGGTGTTCAAGGAAGCAACATACAGTTGCTTTATCATCCACAGAAGCTGAGTATAAGGGAATGGTAGAAGCTGCAAAGGAAGTAATATGGTTGAAGACCTTGATGAAAAGTTTTGAGACTGATCATAGTACTCCAATAATTTCTGGAGACAATATGAGTTCTTTGTATTTGGCAGCTAACCCTGTTTTTCATGCCAGGACTAAGCATATAGAGATTCAGTATCATTTCTTGAGGGAAAAGGTACTTGATAAAGAGATTGAAGTAATGTACACTCCAACAAAAGAACAAGTGGCAGATATGATGACAAAGAGCTTGGATGGACCTAAGCTACAGAGATTCAAGGAGATGGCAGGAGTGAAGAAGAATTGAATAATCACAATTAGTGATTGAGGGGGAGCAGTTGGAACAAGCCAATCACAAATTGGTGATTATAGAGATCTTGAAGAAGACTTATGGTCAGAATGAAGTGAAGGAAGATACTTATGAAAGTGAAGAAGATTTCAGGATGATATCTTGTACACATATGTACATATAAGTGAAGAATCTTGTAAGCTGAGTATAGCTAAGTCTTTAGGATGATTAATAGCAATGTCATAGACACGGGATGAGTCAAAAGTCATGTATATATAAGTTAATGAGGACAAGAAATATGTAAGAGAGTCATTTGTAGATGACAAACTTCAGAAAGATGTGTAGAGAGTTTTTTCCCAGAAAGTAGCGACGGGTTTTTCTCTGAGTGCTCTCTGTCTGATCACGTGGATCAGAAATCCTTTTGTACACATCTAATTGAGAAGCTAATGAAGCTATGTCTAGAGTTTCAGAATCTAATTCCTCTCCTACTGTGAGAATGATCAATAGGAACATTCATATGTGAACTTTGGGAACTGAAGTCTGAGAGTAGCGCACTTTTCCGTCTCAGTATTTTGATCAGATCTGAGTGTATACTGTAAAGTTTTTGATGAGTGAGCACTTAAAATTTAAGTTAGAAGATAAGGAAGCTATGGCTAAAAGCATTTAGCAAAACGGGTTTCAGATTGGGAGAAATTAACTTAAGAAGTTGACTATGTCGAACGCGCAACTTCTGAGAGACATTTTCTGACATGTCTTTGATCTTAATGATCAAATTAAACTTTTGGTGATTAGTTTTGAGAACTAATGATTGACATGTTTGCGCAAAGGTATTGCGAATACTTGTGCATCATTTGCTTGAAGAAATTTGAAAATTTATGCAGGTAATGAAGTGGATTCCTGAAGCAGACTTTCTGAAGTAGACACTTCTTCACTCAGAGAAGTGTTGCTTGAAGTTTTGGTAAAGAAGAACATTGTTTGTGTAAAGTTTGGTTTATAGCTGACATAGAAGTGTTCTTAAGTCAGTATAGATCAAACCTTTGGAGATTAAAAGGTCTCCAACATCTATCTATCTATCTATCTATCTATCTATCTATCTATCTATCTATCTATCTATCTATCTATCTATCTATCTATCTATCTATCTATCTATCTATCTATCTATCTATCTACTTATCTATCGATCTAACTATCTACCTACCTATCTACCTATCCACCTATCTATCTATCTATCTATCTATCTATCTATCTATCTATCTATCTATCTATCTATCTATCTATCTATCTATCTATCTATCTATCTATCTATCTATCTATCTATCTATCTATCTATCTATCTATCTATCTATCTATCTATCTATCTATCTATCTATCTATCTATCTATCTATCTATCTATCTATCCATCTATCTATCTGTCTATTTGTTTATCTATCTATCTATCTATCTATCTGCCTATCTATCTATCTATCTATCTATCTATCTATCTATCTATCTATCTATCTATCTATCTATCTATCTATTATCTATATATATATATATATATATATATATATATATATATATATATATATATATATATATATATATATATATATATATATATATATATATATATATATATATATATATATATATATATATCTATCTTTCTATCTATTTGTGTGTCTCTCTGTCTGTCTCTCTGCCTGTCTGTCTTTCTTTTCGTCTGTCTTTCTGTTTGTGTGTCTGTCTGTCTCTATGTTTGTCTGTGTGTCGGTCTATCTGTCTGTCTGTCTATGTGTTTGTCTGTTTGTCTGTATGTCTTTCTGTCTATCTGTCTCTCTGTCTGTATGTTTGTTTGTCTGTCTGTCTATCTATCTATCTATCTATCTATTTATCTATCTATCTGTCTATCTATCTATCTATCTATCTATCTATCTATCTATCTATCTATCTATGTATCTATCTATCTATCTATCTATCTATCTATCTATCTATCTATCTATCTATCTATGTATAACAGTGAGCCGTAACAAACAAGAACTATGTCATAAAAAGAGAACACTCTTGTCAAAAATCAAGCAAATGGCAGCTTAGGTTTGAGATTCCTTTATACCAGTATACATATATTACAAAAATCAAGTGAAAACATGTGATTTTTTGACATTTTTTGTGATTTTCTCATAAAAAAAGAGCTCAAAATGTAGTCAAAATTTCACTCTATAAGGCATTGACATGTCCAAAATCTATATGATAAGACATTGACATGTCCAAAATCTATATGATAAGACATTGACATGTCTAAAATCTATATAAAGAATGTAAAACTGAATAATTCTTATACAAAATAACATTTTAGACATATTTTTAATGGGTGGATATCTGATTGTTATTCAAAATTGCTACAAAACATGGTTTCATTAACCAAACTACTTCGAGGCATTTACATAAGCACTAAAAATGTTAGGGAGCTTCAATGCAACTCACAACTATGTCGATCTATGTCTATACCCTCATCATCTGATGCACTTGATTCAGTCTCATACTGTTGAGAGCTCTCTTCTTCTTCTTCTTCTATATCCACAAGAGCTCTATCTTCATCCACGTACATACCAAATTCTGCAGGATCATGCACAACTCTTCTTGTTTGCCTATTATTTCCTGTACCACATACATCTGGAAGCTTTTGTTTTATCATATTGATGGTTGCTTTCCTCAAGTGACCTATTTTTGTCAAGGAAAAATCATAAACAAGAATATCTACATCATCCATTTTAAGAGTGGATGTGCTTCGAATATTCTTTTTCTTTTTTGAACTTGTTCGTTTAGTATCACACGCCATTTCTAATTTATATTTACCTATGAATGCATTACTACTTTTAGTGTAATACCAATGCACCATCAAAGCCTCTATTCTTCTCTGATCAATATCTTTAGTTATCTCTAAAACCTTTGCAATCCAAAATGGTTTAGTAGCCTCATCACCATCAGCAAGTACTGCAATAAGTGTTCCAACATTTATCTCTATTAAATTTCCTTGCCATCTTGCTTCTGCCTGTTTTGTCATCCTTGGGCCTACATAAATCTTTCTTTCTGGTGGATGTATAAAACTTTGAAGTGCATCTGCATTACATGCTTGGGCCACATTCACGGATCTTTGTGTACAAAAATCCCATGTGAATGGAACATCAACTGGCTAGTGACCTGCAATTCTATACTGTATAATCTCTTCTTGATGATTGAAAAAGTCCTCCCACCAAGATACATCTTGATCTCTAGCATATTTTTTTGCACGCTCAATATGTCTCTTCTTTTCAATGAGTGCATGCATCCAGCTTTTACTTTGTTCAACCACATTTCCACATCTTTCTGTATTTTTTTTATCTTCATATGGTGATTGTTCTGCACCATACACTGTAGACAAATTAGGCACCTGCAATAAGAATCTGCATCCCCTTTAGGCTCCCACCCAAGAGAAGATGAATACTGCTTTGCAAATAAAAGGGTTATTTCATCAACCCTCCTCATCAAGAATACATGGTTGAAACTAATATTGTGCAATGGAGCCAAAACCTTAGCACTGTTATCAAGGCCCATTGAGCAAAAGTGCTTAAAGTTATAAATCTGTGTGAGGTGTTGAACTTCTGGTTTTGGAGTATATGCTTCTAAAATCAGCTCAGATAAAATCGGAAGAGTAAAAGCATTGTTACGTGCCAACTTCTTAGAGAAAGTACTGAACATTTGATCAATATTATCATGAGTGTGGCCAACCAGACGGAAATTTACCTTAACCTTCTGAAATACCTTTTCTCAACAAGCATGCTTAAATATCCAAAGACTGTAGAATTTTTATTCTCTCTTGCAGTATTATCAAATTGCAAATTCGATGCCAGGCATCGACTTTTAAGTGCAAGTCGATGCCAGGCATTGACTTTGTGTGCAAGTCGATGCCCGACATCGACTAGAGAGTGCAAGTCGATGCCAGGCATTGACTTTGTGTGCAAGTCGATGCCCGGCATTGACTCGAGGGTGCAAGTCAATGCCAGGCATCGACTTGAGGGTGCAAGTCAATGCCTGGCATCGACTTGCACCCTCAAGTCGATGTCTAGCATCGACTTGCACCCTCAAGTTGATGCCGGGCATCGACTTGCACACAAAGTCAATGCCTGGCATCGACTTGCACTTAAAAGTCGATGCATGGCATCGACTTGGACCTTTGAAAAACACAATAACGTATGAGCTGATATTTCCAAACACCTTCAGGGATGCGGAGTCCAAGAGTGAGAGGCCCTTCAAGAAGCTGAGAGTGACCATGAGCTCTGGTGATCAACAACGTGACAAAGGCATTGGTCACCAAGCAAAACCAAAGAAAATTATTGCATCCTTATCCTCTGAGAAGGCCAGCAACCCAGTTGGAATATCCTCTAGTGGACAGAGTAGCATCGAAATTCCTGAGGATGATACAACTATGAAGGATAGGTCGAGGGACGCAGAGGTCTTAAGGACAGATCATCCACTACGAGACATGACAAATCTGGAGTGGTGCCTTCAGTATGTTGAAGAAAAGAATTTAGTCCTTCTTATGTTCGCAGGGGCATATGGGAGAGGAAAGATCACGACAACACAGGGGTTTTCAGTATGGCCTTGTGTACAAACTGGATTATGAAGATGAGGATTCTGACAACCTCCTTTTCTTGGTAGAGACATCGAAAGGTTTAAGAAATGTTATATGCAAGATGGATTTCTTGTGCCCAGAGTGCTGTGTTCCAGATGGGCTTGCTGAGATATGCAAGGACTCAGTGAATCTTATCAAGGACTTGATGCCATGGATCCAGGGCAACATCATGCCAACACAACAGAAGATGACAACCCCTGTAAAGGCAAGGGGTAAGCAGAGCGTGCAGAAAAAGCTCCAGAAGAAAAAGAAGAGAATTGCAGAAGAGGAGTCTTCTGACTCAAGCTCTAGCTCTGAGGATATAATAGTTGCACCTGGTGGAGAGCTTGCCTCGGGTGTTCTTGGTACTGAGCAGAACAAGATGAGGGAGGACATAGCTAGAAGAAAAGTTGTGAAGAAGGGGCAGTTGTTCCACCTGCCAATCAATATCATCCATAGGCCACCAATAGATCCAGTCACAGGGAGGAGGCCCCTTGAGATCAGGGAGCCACACAATTTGCACGTGCAGAATCTTAAGAAGAAAATGAAAATAAATCCTCATGCTATTGTTGTGCCATTCCTTGTCATGGTGGATCCGAATGAGTGCAGCTCTGTGGAGGAGTTCAATGAGGGTTTGTTTGAGGATTATACTTATTATGTGATTGGAGGTTCACACTCTGCAGAGGCCCGTAGACAGCTAGTGAAGGAGCACCCTACCACATTCTTCTTTAGGTATGCAGAGTGCAAGATATATGTTGGTCTTACAACTAAGGAAGCCAAGCTTCTTGCTTGGGATCACAACAATGACAATGACTACAGGCAAAAAATGTCCTCCATAGAGAGAATTCGGTTCTTCCACCATGAATATGAAGATTGTCTCGTGAAGGAAGCTAGAAGAATACATCCCAATCTACGAAAGCAATGGCTTATTGAGGTTGGAATTGCACTGGATGAGAATAGAAAGTCTGATGCTTTGAGGAAATATGATCCATGGTTTCAACTGGCATTCAGATAAGGTGAGATCTGGGATCTCCAAGATAAAATTTTCACAATGTGGGAGAACAAGGAGGTCAAGGGCCAGAAGCAATGGAAGTCGAGGGCAGACCCACAGGTTGATCTGAAGGGAAAGGGAAGGAAAGTTGACCTCTCAATTGAAGAGGCTCCTAAGGACATGAAGCTGACACCATGGAGGGCCCTTCAAGGAATCAAGGATGATACATTGATTATATCAACTTTATCAAGGGTAATCTCCAAGGAGTTAAGCCTGGAGGAGATGGTGACTGAGCTCAATAAGTATGTATGTTATTCTCATATCCTTTTTCCCTCCTCCCATGTTTCTGGTCTAACTTAGTCTCTTTTTTATTTCTGTGACTATAGTCATAAAGTATACATGAAGTTGAGGAGGTGATGATGAAGAGGCTGGGTTGATCTTCTTGGACAGAGGTCCAAGCAGACTATCCAACCACATCATCCTACAAAGCTTTATCAGAATATTTTATCCTGTTTCGTGATTGGGTAGGTTCTCTTTTTGAGGTCATGCTTGGTTTGCTATTAGGTTAGATGCCTTGATTCACCTAAACAATTTGATGTCAGGCTTTTAGTAGCAATTCGATGCCTGGCATCGACTTACTGCTAAATTCGATGCCTGGCATCGACCTGCTGCCAAAAGTCGATGCCTGGCATCAACCTCCTGGCATAAGTCGATGCTTGGCATCGACTTGGGGGCATAAGTCGATGCCTGGCATCGTCCTTGTGGCATAAGTCGATGCCTGGCATCGTCCTCGTGGCATAAGTCGATGCCAGGCATTGACTTATGTCGCAAAGTCGATGCCAGGCATCAACTTTTAGTAGGAAATCATTGCCTGGCATCTACCCACACACGAAATCGATGCCATGCATCGATTCTTTATGTTTTGTTTGCTGTATTGAAGAGCTCATTTAATTGTCTTTCCACTTTATTCTGCAGAAACCAAAGAAAAGTAAGTCTGCAGAGCTACTAGATGATTGCCCCCCTGCATTCCTGGCTCACATTCAAAGAGCAAGGCATGAGAAATCTACACTGAAAGCCAAGGAGATGGATTTTGATGTTGAACCTGATCTGAAATGTTTCTCCAATTCTCTAGACCCCCTTAGGCTTGTATATTACAATGTATTCTGTAGTGATGTAAATAACATTTGTTCTGTTGTGCCTAGAAAGCATTTCTCCCTTCTTATAGTAGACATATCCTATGGATTTAGGATGTTGGGATCAGTAATTGATGATGAACCCTTCAAACACCCTCAGATTTGGAAGATGGTCACTGATTTTGCAGAGTTGACTATGTCTCCTCTTTGGAGGATAGTAATTTTCCATAGCAGAGACCAATCTTTCTCTATTTCAACTGCTCTGAAGGCAAGATGTCATGTTGTGGAGTGCCTCACGTGGTAAGTGATCTTCTTTCTATCTCCATGGCTTTAATGATGCTCTCTATGACTCATAGTTCTTGTTGGCAGGGTGAAGACAAACGTCAATACACTCCTTTGCATAGGTTTGTGAGCTCCACTGAATGCATTACAGTTGGCTATTATGATGAAGTAAGCAAAAGGAGAGTCAGGGAGCATTGCAATGAGAATGGGATCTCAAATGTGCTCATGTTCCCAGCCGTTACCAAGAAACTTCGTCATGTAGCTAGGAACATGACATTGGTTAACCCCTATCAGAAGCCACAAAAGCTCATAATGAGATTGCTTCAACTATTCTCCAATGATGATGACTGGGTCCTAGACCTTTTTTCGGGCACAGGTAATTTCAATTTTAACAATTTTCATTAGTCATCATGTTGATTGAGGCCTCTAAGTGGTTTTTTGCTGTTTCAGGAATGACTCTGGCTTGCTCCTTAAAGATGTTCAGGCACTGCTAGCTGTGGAGAAGGATGATGCTCAAGTGACCTTCATTAGAAGGAGAATCAATGGGCTAAATGAATGCCCGGATGAAGACCAAGAGGTTGGAAGGAAGCACATTGCAGACACAGAGAGATTCCAACCGGCTTCAAGGGAGCATGTTCCCCCACTTGCAGATGAACCGAGGGACATGGCTGACCTTGAAGAGCCAATCTTGGAGCAAGAGAGGCAGGATATGTGTTCTAATGTTCCTGAGGATCCCATTATGCTTGAGCCTGAGGAAAGCTATGATCAGCTTCTATTGTAGATTCATATTACTCTTGTAAAACACATGAAATGTAAAACATCATTTTAATAGAAATATAATGTCGAGTTCTACTTCCACTTTGTGTTCAGCTTGATTTATCTTGAGCATTTCTCTGATCATGTGTGAATATTTCTTAGTATAATTTTGTTGATTATAATCTTCTTTTGGGAATGCTTTTGTGAAATGTATTTCATATTCTGTGAATATGGGCCAGCATTCAATGAGGATCTTAACTATACAAAGGGGATGATCTTAATTGCCTTGTTAAAATGTTTCGATTTTTGCAACACATGTACTCTGATTTCCGAGTAGCTTTTAATCAGCAATAATCTGTGCTTGTTGAGTTTCTAGATGTAATGAAGTAGCTTCCCGAACTCTTACTTGTACCTTCAACTCTAATCTCTTGTCAAAGATCATGATGTGGGATTCTTGATCATGCTGAACAACTAGTTTTTATGGCAGCAAGTATTTTATTATATCTATCTTGACTACTTGGGATATGAGATCAAGCTTCTAGTGACAATATTTACAAGCAAGAACAAGTGATGCTTTCTAGATATTGTAAAATGCCCACTTTATTGCTTGATATCATGGTCTTTAGGTAACAAGGAATAGAGAACATGTCTTTGTTCTCCTTTGTTGTGACTCAGTGTTGTATCCATCTATCTATCTATGTATGTATCTATGTATCTATGTATCTATGTATCTATGTATGTATGTATGTATGTATCTATCTATCTATCTATCTATCTATCTATCTATCTATCTATCTATCTATCTATCTATCTATCTATCTATCTACCTATCTATCTATCTATCTATCTATCTATCTATCTATCTATCTATCTATCTATCTATCTATCTATCTATCTATCTATCTATCTATCTATCTATCTATCTATCTATCTATCTATCTATCTATCTATCTATCTATTTATGTATTTATCTATCCATCTATCTATCTATATATCTATCTTAATTGCCTTGTTAAAATGTTTCAATTTTTGCAACACATGTACTCTGATTTTCGAGTAGCTTTTAATCAGCGATAATCTGTGCTTGTTGAGTTTATAGATGTAATGAAGTAGCTTCCCGAACTCTTACTTGTACCTTCAACTCTAATCTCTTGTCAAAGATCATGATGTGGGATTCTTGATCATGATGAACAACTAGTTTTTATGGCAGCAAGTATTTTATTATATCTATCTTGACTACTTGGGATATGAGATCAAGCTTCTAGTTGATGGAGAGTGTTAATCTCCAAAAGAACAACCTACTCTTGTGATTAGAGCACCTCTATACCAAGAGTAAGTAAAAAACTTCCACTAATTTGGAGTATCAATTACTAACTATCAAAGAGTTAACAAATCTGTGAAGAAGATGAAACACAGAAAAGTCTGCTACAATATTTCTCCACATTGACCTATCAAACATGTAAAGTTTTTGATGAAACTTTGTACGAAGTATCTCCTAGAGATTGCGCACCTCCTCCAAGTTGAATTACTTCAAAAACTTTAGTATAACTTGAGAAATCAACTTCACAAGTTACCTATGTCAGAAACTGTTATTCAGAACAGTCGATTTTACACCTGCAATTTTAAAGACTAAGTTCTCCTTGAATAGAACCCGTTTAAGCAAATGCTTCTAGCCATGAGTAGCTTATCTTTCAACTTAAAGATTAAGCCCTCACTCATGCAAAACTTTAAACTGTGCTAGGAGAAATGATCAAAACATTAGATTCGAAATCTGCGCCTGTTTTAGGAACCTGTGAATACACTTCACATATGAATGTTCCTACACTTAATTCTCTAAGCCTGATTACAATTGGAAGCTAAAACTTTGTACAGAGGTCAAGAAACTCTCAACTTAGACTTGTACAAAAGCATTTCACAATTGATCTACTGTAGAAGGAGAAGACATAGAAACATCGGGCGCAACATTTTTGATTACTCAGAAAAATTTACAGTTGAGTGATGAGAGAAAACTCAACTAACTTTTTCTCTATCTCATGACATCTAACTTCCTCATTCTTGACTTCTAACTATTGTCACATATGCTCTCATACTTGCCCCGACTTTTCTCAAAGTATTTATAGATAAATTTGTACATGATTCTTACTAAACAAAAGATCTAAGTCATCTATGACTATACTAATGTACATATGTGTACACTTCTCTTATCCTCTGAATGTAATCTTTTTCCAAACTTTAAGAATTGATTCTTCCTTCATCCTTTAATCTTCCAAGCCTTCAATTGGTGATTGGTTTGCACCAAGAGCTCCCCCTCAATCATCAATTAAGGTTTTCTCTGTCTTCTTTATACTTGCCATGTCTTTGAACCTTTGTAACTTAGGTCCATCCAAGCTCTTTGTCATCATATCTGCCACTTGTTCTTTTGTTGGAGTGTACATCACTTCAATCTCTTTATCTAGTACCTTTTCCCTCAAGAAATGATACTGAATCTCTATATGCTTAGTCCTGGCATGAAAAACAGGGTTAGCTGCCAAATATAAAGAACTCATATTATCTCCAAAAATTATTGGAATACTATGATCAATCTCAAAACTTTTCATCAAGGTCTTCAACCATATCACTTCCTTTGCAGCTTCTACCATTCCCTTATACTCAGCTTCTGTAGATGATAAAGCAACTGTATGTTGCTTCTTTGAACACATAAATAAATTACCTCTGAATTGCTTCTCTTAATGAATAGAGAAGCATCTGCCTTGCTCATGACAAATCCTTGGTCTTGGAGGTATGTAGTCAGCCTGTAATTCCATGCCCTAGATGCCTGCTTCAATCCATATAAAGCCTTCTTCAATTTGCAAACAAATGTTACCTTCTTAGGGTCTTCATAGCCAGGAGGTTGTGACATATAAACTTCTTCTGAAATCCATCCATTCAAGAAAGCATTCTTGACATCCAATTGGTACATATTCCAATTCTTTGATGCAGCCACACTAACCAACACTCTGATTGTTGCAATCTTGGCCACAGGAGAATATGTTTCTTCATAATCAATGACTTGGGTTTGTGCAAAACCCTTGGCTACCAATCTGGCCTTGTACCTATTAATTGTTCCATCAGAATTTCTTTTCAATTTAAAGATCCATCTAGATCCTATTACCTTCATGGAGTCCTTCTTGGGTACTAACTCCCATGTGTCACTCTCCTTGAGTGCTTCAATCTCCTCATCCATAGCTTCTTTCCATTCTGATTTGGTGATTGCTTCTTCATATGAACCTGGTTCTTCATTTGACAAATTCTTTGCAAGGTACACTGAATGTTTAGTAACAAGAGATGTATCATACCCATATCTGATAGGTTTTTTGCTTTCTCTCTGAGATCTTCTGATTGATTGAGTTGAGGATTCAGGTATGTCTTCAAGCTTCTTCATCTTCATTATGCCCTTGGACTTCCATGCCTTGAACTCTTCAAGGTTGATAGTGTCTTCATCATCTGAACTTGAGTCTTCATTCTGAGTAGGTTCCTCCTTTGTAAGCTTTGGGAATTCCTCTTCCAAATCATAGGGTAGTTTCACTTTCCTGCATTCATTCTCATATCAAGAATCATTCTCATCAAAGATCACATTTTTGCTTACCATAAATCCCTTATTGGTAGGGTTATAAAACCTGTAACCTTTTTTATTTAAATCATACCCAATAAAGATGCATTTTTCAGCCTTTGGATCTAGTTTACCCCTTACCTGTGAGGGAATGTGCACATATGCTACACATCCAAAAATTTTGCAATGATCTAATGATGGTCTCTTACCATGCCAAGCTTCATAAGGTGTCATACCATCAAGTGATTTTGATGGTAACCTGTTTATGAGATAGGTGGCAATAGAGACACTCTCTGCCCATAGATAGTTAGGTAACTTCTTCTCATTAAGTATAGATCTAGCTGTCTCACAATTAACCTATTTCTTCTTTCTGCTACCCCATTCTGTTCAGGAGAATACCTTGTTGTTATTTCCCTTTTGATGCCTCTGTCCTGCAAGAAGTCCTCAAATTCATTGGAGAAGTACTCACCTCCTCCATCTGACCTTAGCCTCTTCAAGTTCCTTCCTGTCTGATTTTCAACTAGTGCAAGATATTTTTTAAAGCAATTAAACACCTCATCCTTGTGCTTCATAAAGTACAACACAATCCATCTACTATAGTCATCAATAAAAGACACATAGTACCTTGAACCTGAGACTGAGGGGTCTTTGCTAGGTCCCCAAACATCTTTGTGAACCAGCTCTAGGTAATATTCATGCATATATCCTTTCCTTGAGTAGGGTAACCTGTGAGACTTACCAAATTGACAAGCACCACACTTGTAAATCATATGTTGCTTGGATACATTAGGTATCCCAAGCACACATTGGTCCCTGCATATTTGCTTCAAGGTCCTTTCTCTTATGTGCCCTAGCCTTTTGTGCCAAATCTCAAGCTCTAAAAATGTTTCATCCTTATAATTGTATAGTGCAATATTCTTTGTGTCTTCTAACTCAAAGGTGAAAAGTTTACCTGATTTTTCTCCTTTAGCAATCCTCTTGAATCCATGTCTTGGGTCCTCCACAAATGCTCCATGTTGATTGAATCTGACCTGCAAACCTTTCTCTACAATCTGACCAACACTCATTAAGTTCTTTGTAATTGTTGGTACATAAAGTACCCTGCTCAACAAATTCTGATTACCATCACAAGTCTTCACATTTCCAACTTTAACTAGAGAATGCTTCGTATCATCACCTGTTTGGACTTGGTGTTTACCTTTTGGTTCCTCAAGATCAGAGAGTAGTGCCACATTACCAGCCACATGATTTGAACACCCTGAATCAATGTAAAATAAGTGATCATCATTTGTACCTGACTTTGAAGTCATGTTCATGATCAAGAGAGAGTCATCTTGCTCCTCTGTGTAGTTGTTGTAGTCCCTTCTAGTTTTGAATCCTCCTTGGTAGTTGCCATTGTAATTGTTGTTGTAGTTGTTATTGTAGTTGTTGTTGTGGCCTTGGTGGTGGTTGAACCTTCCTCTTGACTGTGAGTATCCACCTCTTTGGTAGCCTCTTCCTCTCTGATTTTTGTAATTCCTGAAACACTCATCTATGTTGTGATTTGATAAACCACAAATGTTACATGGTGATGAATTGTAGGGTCTCCCCCTACCTTGCTTACCTCCTCTGCCCCTACCTCTTGAAGATCTACCTCTCCCTGCATAGTTGGCTTGGGAGGTAGAGCCTTCATCTTCCACCTTCTTGCTCTTACCTTCATCCTTAGACTTCTTATCAGTGTATAGGGCAGAAGATTTGTTACCTTTGGATGTGTCTCCACTCTTGGTAAGCTTTGCTTCATGTGTAAATAGTTGACCCATGAGAGTTCTAAGATCTGGAGTGTGCATGTCCATGTAGAGATCCATTGCTGTGGTGAAGCTTTCCCACTTGTCATCAGCCTTGATCCCATTGATTACTTGCCTCACTATTTGCTCTTCTTCAATTTCTTCCCCTATGCTTGCTAACTAATTTGCAACATCTTTGATTTTGGTCACAAATTCTGAAACAGCTTGCTTCCTTAGTGTTGTGAATTCAATCGACAACTGCTTTTTCCTTGCCCTTGTATTCAAGGAAAAATATGATGACAAGGTTTCCCAAGTTTCTTGGGAAGTCTTACAATTTCTGATATGAGGTAAAAGAAAGTCAGATATAGAGTTCAGTAAGTAAGACCTTGCCAAAGCATCCTTAGCACACCATGTGTTGAGCTGTTCTTGGTTGGCAATCCTCTTGCTTTGAATGAGGGCAATTCCTTATCTCCTGAGATGTATCCATATAAACTCCTTCCTTGTAAGTAGTTCTTCATCCTTAGAGACCAAGCTTGATAATTGTTCCTCTCCAATTTGTCAATAGATGAAGGAAAACCATCTCCCATTTTACCTTATTTGCTCTGATACCACTGTTGGGAAAGATGGATGGATGCACCAAGAGATTGAGTAGGTACTGTTAAACCTACTTTGCACCAGCCCTCTTTTGCTTCAGATTTGATTAGTAGACTTCCTTAGCTTCCAAATGACACCAAGAAATAGCCTATGTCCTTTGGAAGTGTTGTATGCAATGATTGATTCAAAACAGATAACTTTCAAAGTCACAAAGTCAAGAAAACCTTCTATTTTGGTCTTGATACCTGCTCAATGTTTTGCTTAGTGTGACCAGCACAGTAGTAATTGATAAAATTCCTTCTAGAGGTATTAAATTAGCTTAGTAAGCTACCATTTGCAAGTGGAATGATGTAAAGTAATGAACTATGCTAAGAGAAATCAATTTAGCAAGATTTGGTATACCCCCGACTTTTTAGGACTATAGGAGAGATCGACCAGTGAGCACCTTGACAATGATTTCTTTGAATTGGCTAAATGAAATCACTTCAAATGCTCTGAGCATGTAGATGACTTTAAGCTGAATCCAACAAGCTTTGAATCACTGAATGTGGTGGAGTATTGACTAAGATATGCCCTTGACAAGTTGACAGACTTTTGAGTAGACAAGTAGAGGACACAGAGATGAATGATGTAAATGTATCTATAAATTAACACTTGTGTACAATCCCATAGGCATGACTAGCATTGCCTAATGGTGTAGAGAGGTGTAGGCTATGATTTAGTCCTCACACACACTCAATTACAGTAGAATGAAGCTCGGGAGTGATCTCTATCTCGCGACTTTTCAAGTTTACCTTTTATATGAAATGTGTAGGAATTTGAATTCAAATTCAAATTCTTGGCTCCCTATAATCAAGCTTCTAAATGCTTGGAGATATTCTCTCAACCAAGTGATCTACCTTTTCCACGAATCGTTTGGGTAGGTGATTACAAAAGATTCTAAGTCAAATTGACTTTTACAATGAGGTACAATGGTAAATAACCACTAGCATGTGTTCCTATGATTCTTCATGTATGTAGAGTCTTCATGACATCTTCCAACCCAAATGTGTAGGCTTGTGATTTACACCAACATCTATCTATCTATCTATCTATCTATCTACCTACCTACCTACCTACCTACCTACCTACCTACCTACCTACCTATCTATCTACCTACCTATCTATCTATCTATCTATCTATCTATCTATCTATCTATCTATCTATCTATCTACCTATCTATCTATCTATCTATCTATCTATCTATCTATCTATCTATTTTTCTATCTATCTATCTATCTATCTATCTATCTATCTATCTATCTATCTATCTATCTATCTATCTATCTATCTATCTATCTATCTATCTATGTGTCTATCTATCTATCTTTCTATCTCTCTCTCTCTCTCCAGATATCTTTGGATTCGACTCTAGCTCTCACAGGAGCGGATCATCTTCATAGCTTTATGCTACTTTGCTCCCTCTAGCTCGCGATTCGCTATCATAGATCGAGAGGAGGACTCACCATACACTTGCTTGTCAGAAGAGATTACAGAGTACTCTGCACTAGGGGAAGTCTTCCTTATGGGAGACTTCAATGCCAGGAGAGGCAATGATCAGTGTGAGATATTTGACCTAGAAGACCCACATATACTACGTACCATAGAGGATGAGTCTACAGCTCGAGCTTCAGCTGACTCTACACACACTCATTATGGCACTCACTTACTCAGACTAGGCTCTGGACATAATCTCGTTATCTATAACGGGATGGCTCAGTGGCCTACCTCAGGAGGATTGACATGCATGCCACACTCAGTCACAGATGGCAGGGGAAGTTCAGTAGATTACGTCATGGGATCTAGAGAGGCCATTCACTTACTTACCTCATTCACCATCCCACCTATACCCATTGGGGCCGATCACGCATACCTCGCTCTCTCCCTCAAGGGAGACACCCCTACACGCACACCCGCAGCACGCATCCCACACACCACCATCCACTTCACACACGAGCTAGCTCACATATATGCGGCCCAAGTCGAGAAGGGTCTTCTCTTGCTTCACCCCGACACTCCACTATCCCTACTCACCTCACAGATAGCATCAGTTCTTCAGACATCCGCCATCAGCTCCTTCCCACACACCATCCATTTTGGTCACACACCTCCTCCAGGGAATATGCCACATCTCCCGTTCTCCGTTTTCTACTTGAATGAGGTTTTCGCTAATTTTAGTATGCCTTCAGAATGTACACTGATATGTGGACCACTAGAGTTGGAGTCCTATCCATATACTCAATGAAGAAAACCGTTCGTGGTTAATAAAAAAATATGTTAGAAGGTCACCAAAATATGTTAAGAGATCATAGCTAATATGAATTGACCAAAGATCTTTTTGCACAGATCTAATTGAAGTGTATGGATAATCAAAGAAAGTTATTTTATGAATTTAGCTATCATACAATGAGAAATAAATATAACAAGCCTAACAAATCATCCTCACTTTTCACGAGTAAGACGATGTGTAGACATAGTCATTTTCAATCATTCATATCTTAAGGTCTATTCAATTAATGATGATAGACCTTGATACATAGGTACTTTTTGCTTAAATCTAACTAAGCCAAGTGAAAGTATAGCCATGGGATGCTCATGCATACAGAAAAGTTTGATTGGTTTCTCTTACAAAAGGCCAAATAGGGTTCATTTTTCTCCCTTATGAGGGTATTGGTGTTCTTACAAAACCTCATCCAATTCAAACCAACCGTCTTCTTTGTTCTTATGATCATCCTTTCCAATCCTCTTTATTCCTAGAAATATCATTCGTTGATTCCTCTAACATCAAGAGGATCAAAATGAACGCACACTATCTTCCTCTTCATGTACATGAACTAAAAAAACTCCGCTTGCATCATTTTGTAAAAGATAAATTACCAGTTAGTAAGAGAATAATCAATTTCATATATAGCTCTCATCAATAGGAATGTGAAATTATAGTATAGGGACACATTACTCAAATGTGTCTCCCCTAGTCCATCATCCATAACATGATGTATGTGTGTCTGAATTGGCATAGATTCTTCTCTCGCAAACTAATTAAAAAATAGAAAAATATCATGAACCATATGATAAGAGGCTTCATTAGCCTCTGATGATCACAATTTCAAAGGGTCAATAATTGAACTTCAAAAAGAAATATTTGTTCCTTGATAACATTCCTTTTAATATTTGTTTCTTGATAACATTCCTTTTAATATGCTCAGAATGGTGGAGAAGTTGTTAGAAAATGGATGATTGGGCTTTAGTTGATCTTAGAAGATTCTACTAACATCTCCAGTTCTCGGTTTTCTGCTTGAATGAGGTTTTCGCTAATTTTAGTATGCCTTCAAAATGTACACTGATATGTGGACCACTAGAGTTGGAGTCGTAGCCATATACTCAATGAAGAAAACCGTTCGTGGTTTAATAAGTTTAATAAGTTTCGTAGCTCGCCCTTTTCACACGGAAATAAACTTTCATTATAAACCTTTAATAATCTTCTCTCCCTTGAAACGTTTAGCAATATTGTTTCTAAAAAAGAATCAAACATTTACTAAGAGGGAAATATTGTTTAAAAATCAAACAATATTGCTGCCATTCTCGTACAGAATTTCCAACCTCAAACTCTCGAGGGTTGTGGGAAGGGAGAAAAGAGTGGAGGACTCGCAAGGACGAAAGACCTCTGTGTGTCTCCGTGTGTCATATACATACAAAAAAGAAATCAACGATAATTAGAGCTTTTTTCACTAACTTTCATAACTCGCCCTTTTCACAAGGAAATAAACATTGATAATAAAAGATTGAGACTTCATGACAGAAGCTATAACGATTTATTACAGCCTCCGTATCTTTGGTCAACAACAAAAGAGTGATAACAATGCAATCGAATGTAGCACAGAAGTTGAGAATAATCGAGCACTTCCTCCGTATTTTGGCAGGGCGTGCTATGGTTGTTAACACATTTATGTTGTCTACAACTATTTACTTTATCTCATGTTGGAGACCTAAGGAGAAAGACTTGGCCAAAGTGGAGAGAATCTGCAGAAACTTCCTTTGGATTGGGGACCCCAACAAGAGGGGGATTCCCAAAATCAAATGGGAAACTTGCATTAGCCCGAAAGACTCAGGGGGCTTGGGAATTTTGGATATTGGTGGATTGGCTGACAAGTTGGCGGCAAAGTGGCTTATCAAAGCTTGGAGAAATAGTGAGTCCTCCTGGGCTAAATTGATCTTCATAAATACGAAAGACCTTACCTTGGTGGGCCATCCTGGTTGGAAAGACATAGGAATTCTCACCCTTTTGTTCTCCCCCCACCCAGTGTCCCCTAAAGGATCTAGCCTCATGTGCTCTTTATGGAAGAGTTGGAACAAGGCGAAACAATTCATCTGAATCAGTGACGAGAGGAAGTGGGCGGCTGGGATAAGACAAAATGACTCTATCTAGTTCCCGATCGACGGCATTAGGGGGTTGCAAACACCACAGGTCGCATCAATGATGCTGAAGTCATCATGTTGAAGTCATCATGCTTAAAGGTGCAGGAATTGTATTACTCCTCAACCTTCGTAGAGAATCGTATTACTCAGGCCTTGATGCCATTTATGCCATTAAAGAGTGTCCTAATAGATATTTTTCCAAGCTTGAGATTTTATCCTTTCTTCCTAGTTCGAGATGGAAATCAATGCTCTTAGAGTTATACTCCCTAGTGAGATATCTCATGGTTTGTATTTTGTAGTCTTTATCCTGGATTGTTGAGGTGGATATCTTACGCCTTGTACTTTGTATACCTTCGTGCATTGATTTATCTTTTCCTTGTCCTCTCAAAAAAAAAAAGAAAAAGAAAACGATGTTGAAGTCATCTGTAGCTCGAACGAGATGTCACCTTGAAAGGTTATTTGTTATCAATAGTGCATTAATAAGAAGTTTGGCATTTGTTTCATTGAGGAACTTCCTGATGGAGAGTGTCAATCTCCAAAAGAATAAGCTATCCTTGATGTTAGACCACCTCTATATCAAAAATAACTTTAAACTCCAACCAATTTTGGAAGACACGCACCAAACAGTCAAGATTTTTACTAACTCTGAAGAAAGTCATTTAATAGAAAACTCTGCTACACATTATTGACTCATTGACTAATCATTTGTGTAAAGCTTCTGATGAAACTTTGTAGAATGTGTTGCCTAGAGATTGCACACCTCCTCGAAGTTAAAACACTTCAAAATCTTAAGTAGATTATGAGAAATGCTTCAAACAATTTACCTATGTCTAAAACTACCTTCTTGCAGAGTCTACTTTGACACCTCTAACGTCTAATACATGGTTCTCCTAATGTAGAACCCCTTTAAGCAAATGCCTTTAGCCATAGATGGCTAACCTTCCAACTTAGATTTTGACTCCTCATTTATGTAAAACTTTACACTGCGCACTGAGAACTGACCATTTCTTTGACCATCAGAATTGCGCTTGTTTCAGAAGACACTCAATACTTTCTCACATATAGATAGTTAGAGCCCTTTTCACATGGAAATAAACTTTAATAAACCTTTAAAGTTTAATAAGATTAATAAGTTTCGTAGCTCGCCCTTTTCACACGGAAATAAACTTTCATTATAAACCTTTAAGAATCTTCTCTCCCTTGAAACGTTTAGCAATATTGTTTCTAAAAAAGAATCAAACATTTACTAAGAGGGAAATATTGTTTAAAAATCAAACAATATTGCTGCCATTCTCGTACAGAATTTCCAACCTCAAACTCTCGAGGGTTGTGGGAAGGGAGAAAAGAGTGGAGGACTCGCAAGGACGAAAGACCTCTGTGTGTCTCCGTGTGTCATATACATACGAAAAAGAAATCAACGATAGTTAGAGCCAACTATGTAATATTCCATTTTTCCAGTTCTTTCACTAACTTTCATAACTCGCCCTTTTCACAAGGAAATAAACATTGATAATAAAAGATTGAGACTTCATGACAGAAGCTATAACGATTTATTATAGCCTCCGTATCTTTGGTCAACAACAAAAGGGTTTACAATGGAACCGAATGTAGCACGGAAGTTGAGAATAGTCGAGCACTTCCTCCGTATCTTGGCAGGGCGTGCTATGGTTGTTAACACATTTATGTTTTCTACAACTATTTACTTTATCTCATATTGAAGACCTAAGGAGAAAGACTTGGCCAAAGTGGAAAGAATCTGCAGAAACTTCCTTTGGACTAGGGACCCCAACAAGAGGGGGATTCCCAAAATCAAATGGGAAACTTTGCATTAGCCCGAAAGACTCACGGGGCTTGGGAATTTTGGATATTGGTGGATTGGCTGACAAGTTGGCGGCAAAGTGGCTTATCAAAGCTTGGAGAAATAGTGAGTCCTCCTGGGCTAAATTGATCTTCATAAATACGAAAGACCTTACCTTGGTGGGCCATCCTGGTTGGAAGGACATAGGGATTCTCACCCTTTTGTTCTCCCCCCACCCAGTGTCCCCTAAAGGATCTAGCCTCGTGTGCTCTTTATGGAAGAGTTGGAACAAGGCCAAACAATTCATCTGAATCAGTGAGGAGTGGAAGTGGGTGGCAGGACCTTAGGAAAGATAATACTTGTTCTGCATAGTCACCCTATGTGCACCGCTAGCGAGATGATTGAATTGATCCACCATTTGTCACGTATCGCTTCCACATTTGAACCCGGCGTGAAAATGGTACAACACGACATGTATAAACACTTTTCCTTTTCTTGCATATGCATTAACTTGGTTTAGGTTACATGGTTGCAGCAGCTGGAGGTGGTCATCTTGTAGAGGCAAATTTCACAAACCATGTAATTCCCTGGGTGTTGAGGGTTGGGCTTATGCTCTGAGCACCTCCACATTCTTGATAACATTCTTTTTAATTATATTCTTGATAAATATTTGTTTCTTGATAACATTCTTTTTAATTATATTCTTCCCAATCTCGAAACTATAAGCTAAATTTAGCAAGCTTCATCCCCAAGAAATTCATGAACGTTTGAAACAAGATT
>MU260058.1:125000-127500 GCA_020310875.1 Ceratopteris richardii
ATGTAAACTTTACTCTGCGCACTGAGAACTGACCATTTCTTTGACCATCAGAATTGCGCTTGTTTCAGAAGACACTCAATACTTTCTCACATATAGATAGTTAGAGCCCTTTTCACACGGAAATAAACTTTAATAAACCTTTAAAGTTTAATAAGATTAATAAGTTTCGTAGCTCGCCCTTTTCACACGGAAATAAACTTTCATTATAAACCTTTAAGAATCTTCTCTCCCTTGAAACGTTTAGCAATATTGTTTCTAAAAAAGAATCAAACATTTACTAAGAGGGAAATATTGTTTAAAAATCAAACAATATTGTTGCCATTCTCGTACAGAATTTCCAACCTCAAACTCTCGAGGGTTGTGGGAAGGGAGAAAAGAGTGGAGGACTCGCAAGGACGAAAGACCTCTGTGTGTCTCCGTGTGTCATATACATACAAAAAAGAAATCAACGATAGTTAGAGCCAACTATGTAATATTCCATTTTTCCAGTTCTTTCACTAACTTTCATAACTCTCCCTTTTCACAAGGAAATAAACATTGATAATAAAAGATTGAGACTTCATGACAGAAGCTATAACGATTTATTATAGCCTCCGTATCTTTGGTCAATAACAAAAGGGTTTACAATGGAACCGAATGTAGCACGGAAGTTGAGAATAGTCAAGCACTTCCTCCGTATCTTGGCAGGGCGTGCTATGGTTGTTAACACATTTATGTTTTCTACAACTATTTACTTTATCTCATATTGAAGACCTAAGGAGAAAGACTTGGCCAAAGTGGAAAGAATCTGCAGAAACTTCCTTTGGACTAGGGACCCCAACAAGAGGGGGATTCCCAAAATCAAATGGGAAACTTTGCATTAGCCCGAAAGACTCACGGGGCTTGGGAATTTTGGATATTGGTGGATTGGCTGACAAGTTGGCGGCAAAGTGGCTTATCAAAGCTTGGAGAAATAGTGAGTCCTCCTGGGCTAAATTGATCTTCATAAATACGAAAGACCTTACCTTGGTGGGCCATCCTGGTTGGAAGGACATAGGGATTCTCACCCTTTTGTTCTCCCCCCACCCAGTGTCCCCTAAAGGATCTAGCCTCGTGTGCTCTTTATGGAAGAGTTGGAACAAGGCCAAACAATTCATCTGAATCAGTGAGGAGTGGAAGTGGGTGGCGGGACCTTAGGAAAGATAATACTTGTTCTGCATAGTCACCCTATGTGCACCGCTAGCGAGATGATTGAATTGATCCACCATTTGTCACGTATCGCTTCCACATTTGAACCCGACGTGAAAATGGTACAATACGACATGTATAAACACTTTTCCTTTTCTTGCATATGCATTAACTTGGTTTAGGTTACATGGTTGCAGCAGCTGGAGGTGGTCATCTTGTAGAGGCAAATTTCACAAACCATGTAATTCCCTGGGTGTTGAGGGCTGGGCTTATGCTCTGAGCACCTCCACGGGAATATGCAAGTAGCTAAACCTCATCTCTTCACCCTTACCATCAAGTACTTGAAGTAAAACATTAGCACACAGAGCATCTAGCTAGATACTTTTGTATTAGGCATTTATTGCTCAACAAATGTAACTTGAAAATTTCATATGCACTCTATCTTCTGCATTGATTGTCAGGTATATTTTCTTAACTTGAATTTGTTTGTTACTATTTAAGTAGAACTTTAGGGAAACTTAAAATATTAGGAATTGTTTGATTCGAACGACTTTAGTTTTAAAATTCAAAAAGAATTTTATTTGAAAAGTTAGTATCTAGTTTTCATTTAAATTATTAAGGATTGTTAGTTTAAGATAACTTTAGTTTAAAAATTCAAAAAGAATTTTATTTGAAAGTTAGTATTTAAATATTAAGATGACTTTAGTTGGAAAATTCACAAAGAATTTTCATTTAAAAGTTAGTATCTATGTTTTGAGATTTGTTTAAAGGTTTTAAAACATAAGTAAAACTGGAACCAAAATGGATGAATTATTTAGAAATATGATGTCGGAAACCCAAGGACAAAAATTAGTTGAAGCAATGTTAAAAGAAAAAGGGAAATTCACTAGAGTTAAGGCAACTAATTATTTAGACACATTTGAAGAGCTAGCCAAACTACATGGTTGAACTATAACTAAATGGGTAACATTTTTAGTAAGACTTGCAATAGGTTCAGCCATTAGCTCAGAATAATGAACGAAGAGGTTCACCTACGCGATGATGTGTTTGGTGCGACTCTACAGAACATATGTCTTATGCCTGTGAATCTCTAAAAGAGGCTAAGGAAAGAAAATTAGTAATTGATATTGATAAAAAACTATGTGATTACCGCACCCACCTCCCACTAGCCATAAATTGGGGAAAAGGGGGAATGCGGAAGTTATATGAAAATATTTCTGAAGCACAAAGATGCTCATCTCGGGTTAGATTAGAATGCGATGAGAGCGACTTAGAGGATGAAACATCAAGAGAAACTAAAAATTATTAAGTAGAAGCATTGATAAAAGCTAGA
>MU260058.1:142500-147500 GCA_020310875.1 Ceratopteris richardii
ATCTTTCTTTCTGGTGGATGTATAAAACTTTGAAGTGCATCTGCATTACATGCTTGGGCCACATTCACGGATCTTTGTGTACAAAAATCCCATGTGAATGGAACATCAACTGGCTAGTGACCTGCAATTCTATACTGTACAATTTCTTCTTGATGATTGAAAAAGTCCTCCCACCGAGATACATCTTGATCTCTAGCATATTTTTTTGCACGCTCAATATGTCTCTTCTTTTCAATGAGTGCATGCATCCAGCTTTTACTTTGTTCAACCACATTTCCACATCTTTTTGTATTTTTTTTATCTTCATATGGTGATTGTTCTGTAGACAAATTAGGCACCTGCAATAAGAATCTGCATCCCCTTTAGGCTCCCACCCAAGAGAAGATGAATACTGCTTTGCAAATAAAAGGGTTATTTCATCAACCCTCCTCATCAAGAATACATGGTTGAAACTAATATTGTGCAATGGAGCCAAAACCTTAGCACTGTTATCAAGGCCTATTGAGCAAAAGTGCTTAAAGTTATAAATCTGTGTGAGGTGTTGAACTTCTGGTTTTGGAGTATATGCTTCTAAAATCAGCTCAGATAAAATCGGAAGAGTAAAAGCATTGTTACGTGGCAACTTCTTAGAGAAAGTACTGAACATTTGATCAATGTGATCATGAGTGTGGCCAACCAGACGGAAATTTACCTTAACCTTCTGAAATACCTTTTCTTCAACAAGCATGCTTAAATATCCAAAGACTGTAGAATTTTTATTCTCTCTTGCAGTATTATCAAGTTGCAAATTCGATGCCAGGCATCGACTTTTAAGTGCAAGTCGATGCCAGGCATTGACTTTGTGTGCAAGTCGATGCCCGACATCGACTAGAGAGTGCAAGTCGATGCCAGGCATTGACTTTGTGTGCAAGTCGATGCCTGGCATCGACTTGCACTTAAAAGTCGATGCATGGCATCGACTTGGACCTTTGAAAAACACAATAACGTATGAGCTGATATTTCCAAACACCTTCAGGGATGCGGAGTCCAAGAGTGAGAGGCCCTTCAAGAAGCTGAGAGTGACCATGAGCTCTGGTGATCAACAACGTGACAAAGGCATTGGTCACCAAGCAAAACCAAAGAAAATTATTGCATCCTTATCCTCTGAGAAGGCCAGCAACCCAGTTGGAATATCCTCTAGTGGACAGAGTAGCATCGAAATTCCTGAGGATGATACAACTATGAAGGATAGGTCGAGGGACGCAGAGGTCTTAAGGACAGATCATCCACTGCGAGACATGACAAATCTGGAGTGGTGCCTTCAGTATGTTGAAGAAAAGAATTTAGTCCTTCTTATGTTCGCAGGGGCATATGGGAGAGGAAAGATCACGACAACACAGGGGTTTTCAGTATGGCCTTGTGTACAAACTGGATTATGAAGATGAGGATTCTGACAACCTCCTTTTCTTGGTAGAGACATCGAAAGGTTTAAGAAATGTTATATGCAAGATGGATTTCTTATGCCCAGAGTGTTGTGTTCCAGATGGGCTTGCTGAGATATGCAGGGACTCAGTGAATCTTATCAAGGACTTGATGCCATGGATCTAGGGCAACATCATGCCAACACAACAGAAGATGACAACCCCTGTAAAGGCAAGGGGTAAGCAGAGCATGCAGAAAAAGCTCTAGAAGAAAAAGAAGAGAATTGCAGAAGAGGAGTCTTCTGACTCAAGCTCTAGCTCTGAGGATATAATAGTTGCACCTGGTGGAGAGCTTGCCTCGGGTGTTCTTGGTACTGAGCAGAACAAGATGAGGGAGGACATAGCTAGAAGAAAAGTTGTGAAGAAGGGGCAGTTGTTCCACCTGCCAATCAATATCATCCATAGGCCACCAATAGATCCAATCACAGGGAGGAGGCCCCTTGAGATCAGGGAGCCACACAATTTGCACGTGCAGAATCTTAAGAAGAAAATGAAAATAAATCCTCATGCTATTGTTGTGCCATTCCTTGTCATGGTGGATCCGAATGAGTGCAGCTCTGTGGAGGAGTTCAATGAGGGTTTGTTTGAGGATTATACTTATTATGTGATTGGAGGTTCACACTCTGCAGAGGCCCGTAGACAGCTAGTGAAGGAGCACCCTACCACATTCTTCTTTAGATATGCAGAGTGCAAGATATATGTTGGTCTTACAACTAAGGAAGCCAAGCTTCTTGCTTGGGATCACAACAATGACAATGACTACAGGCAAAAAATGTCCTCCATAGAGAGAATTCGGTTCTTCCACCATGAATATGAAGATTGTCTCGTGAAGGAAGCTGGAAGAATACATCCCAATCTACGAAAGCAATGGCTTATTGAGGTTGGAATTGCACTGGATGAGAATAGAAAGTCTGATGCTTTGAGGAAATATGATCCATGGTTTCAACTGGCATTCAGATAAGGTGAGATCTGGGATCTCCAAGATAAAATTTTCACAATGTGGGAGAACAAGGAGGTCAAGGGCCAGAAGCAACGGAAGTCGAGGGCAAACCCACAGGTTGATCTGAAGGGAAAGGGAAGGAAAGTTGACCTCTCAATTGAAGAGGCTCCTGAGGACATGAAGCTGACACCATGGAGGGCCCTTCAAGGAATCAAGGATGATACATTGAATATATCAACTTTATCAAGGGTAATCTCCAAGGAGTTAAGCCTGGAGGAGATGGTGATTGAGCTCAATAAGTATGTATGTTATTCTCATATCCTTTTTCCCTCCTCCCATGTTTCTGGTCTAACTTAGTCTCTTTTTTATTTCTGTGACTATAGTCATAAAGTATACATGCAGATTGAGGAGGTGATGATGAAGAGGCTGGGTTGATCTTCTTGGACAGAGGTCCAAGCAGACTATCCAACCACATCATCCTACAAAGCTTTATCAGAATATTTTATCATGTTTCGTGATTGGGTAGGTTCTCTTTTTGAGGTCATGCTTGGTTTGCTATTAGGTTAGATGCCTTGATTCACCTAAACAATTTGATGCCAGGCTTTTAGTAGCAATTCAATGCCTGGCATCGACTTACTGCTAAATTCGATGCCTCACATTGACCTGCTGCCAAAAGTCGATGCCTGGCATCAACCTCCTGGCATAAGTCGATGCTTGGCATCGACTTGGGGGCATAAGTCGATGCCTGGCATCGTCCTCGTGGCATAAGTCGATGCCAGACATTGACTTATGTCGCAAAGTCGATGCCAGGCATCAACTTTTAGTAGGAAATCATTGCCTGGCATCTACCCACACACGAAATCGATGCCATGCATCGATTCTTTATGTTTTGTTTGCTGTATTGAAGAGCTCATTTAATTGTCTTTCCACTTTATTCTGCAGAAACCAAAGAAAAGTAAGTCTGCAGAGCTACTAGATGATTGCCCCCCTGCATTCCTGGCTCACATTCAAAGAGCAAGGCATGAGAAATCTACACTGAAAGCCAAGGAGATGGATTTTGATGTTGAACCTGATCTGAAATGTTTCTCCAATTCTCTAGACCCCCTTAGGCTTGTATATTACAATGTATTCTGTAGTGATGTAAATAACATTTGTTCTGTTATGCCTAGAAAGCATTTCTCCCTTCTTATAGCAGACATATCCTATGGATTTAGGATGTTGGGATCAGTAATTGATGATGAACCCTTCAAACACCCTCAGATTTGGAAGATGGTCACTGATTTTGCAGAGTTGACTATGTCTCCTCTTTGGAGGATAGTAATTTTCCATAGCAGAGACCAATCTTTCTCTATTTCAACTGCTCTGAAGGCAAGATGTCATGTTGTGGAGTGCCTCACGTGGTAAGTGATCTTCTTTCTATCTCCATGGCTTTAATGATGCTCTCTATGACTCATAGTTCTTGTTGGCAGGGTGAAGACAAACGTCAATACACTCCTTTGCATAGGTTTGTGAGCTCCACTGAATGCATTACAGTTGGCTATTATGATGAAGTAAGCAAAAGGAGAGTCAGGGAGCATTGCAATGAGAATGGGATCTCAAATGTGCTCATGTTCCCAGCCGTTACCAAGAAACTTCGTCATGTAGCTAGGAACATGACATTGGTTAACCCCTATCAGAAGCCACAAAAGCTCATAATGAGATTGCTTCAACTATTCTCCAATGATGATGACTGGGTCCTAGACCTTTTTTCGGGCACAGGTAATTTCAATTTTAACAATTTTCATTAGTCATCATGTTGATTGAGGCCTCTAAGTGGTTTTTTGCTGTTTCAGGAATGACTCTGGCTTGCTCCTTAAAGATGTTCAGGCACTGCTAGCTGTGGAGAAGGATGATGCTCAAGTGACCTTCATTAGAAGGAGAATCAATGGGCTAAATGAATGCCCGGATGAAGACCAAGAGGTTGGAAGGAAGCACATTGCAGACACAAAGAGATTCCAACCGGCTTCAAGGGAGCATGTTCCCCCACTTGCAGATGAACCGAGGGACATGGCTGACCTTGAAGAGCCAATCTTGGAGCAAGAGAGGCAGGATATGTGTTCTAATGTTCCTGAGGATCCCATTATGCTTGAGCCTGAGGAAAGCTATGATCAGCTTCTATTGTAGATTCATATTACTCTTGTAAAACACATGAAATGTAAAACATCATTTTAATAGAAATATAATGTCGAGTTCTACTTCCACTTTGTGTTCAGCTTGATTTATCTTGAGCATTTCTCTGATCATGTGTGAATATTTCTTAGTATAATTTTGTTGATTATAATCTTCTTTTGGGAATGCTTTTGTGAAATGTATTTCATATTCTGTGAATATGGGCCAGCATTCAATGAGGATCTTAACTATACAAAGGGGATGATCTTAATTGCCTTGTTAAAATGTTTCGATTTTTGCAACACATGTACTCTGATTTCCGAGTAGCTTTTAATCAGCAATAACCTGTGCTTGTTGAGTTTCTAGATGTAATGAAGTAGCTTCCCGAACTCTTACTTGTACCTTCAACTCTAATCTCTTGTCAAAGATCATGATGTGGGATTCTTGATCAT